>JABWTJ010000350.1:621947-911861 GCA_016801875.1 Solanum sitiens | reverse complement strand
AATAGCCCCGAAGCGCGCATACCCCCATTTCGACGATTTTTCGTGTGCTATAGCGCACCAACTTTTGGGTGATCCGGAGCCCGATGTCAAAAGTGCCAAAACTATTTGTGGACGTCCGTCAAGTCCTTGGCTATGCATCCGGTTGGCCCTCACGGTCATTCCGACCAATTTTCAAGGTCAAAATAGCCCCGAAGCGTGCATACCCCCATTTCGATGATTTTTCGTGTGCTATATAGCACACCATTTTTTGGGTGATCCGGATCCCAACGTCAAAAGTGCCAAAAAATTTTGTGGACGTCCGTCAAGACCTTGGCTATGCATCCGGTTGGCCCTCACGGCCATTTTGACCCATTTTCAAGGTCAAAATAGCCCCGAACCGCGCATACCCCCATTTCGATGATTTTTCGTGTGCTATAGCACACCATTCTTTGGGTGATCCGTATTCCGACGTCAAAAGTGCCAAAAAATTTTGTGGACGTCCGTCAAGACCTTGGATATGCATCCGGTTGGCCCTCAACGGTCATTCCCGACCCATGTTTCAAGGTCAAAATAGCCCCGAAGCGTGCATACGCCCCACACAATTTTCATGATTTTTCGTGGGACTATATACAACACCATTGTCTTTGGGTGATCACGGATCCCACGTCAAAAGTGCCCAAACATGTTAGTGGGACGTCCGTCAAGACCTTGGATATGCATCCGGTTGATCCCTCCGCCCATTCCAGCCCTTTTCAAAGTTCAAAATAGCCCCTAGTCGCGCAAAACCCCCCATTTCGACGCATTTTTCGGTGTGCTATAGCACACCTTTTTTGGGTGATCCGGATCCGACGTCAAAAGTGCCAAATATTTTGGTGGACGTCCGTCAAGATGTTGGATATGCATCCGGTTTGGCCCTGACGGCTATTCCAACCCATTTTGAAGGTCAAAATAGCCCCGAAGCGCGCATACCCACATTTCGATGATTTTTCGTGTGCTATAGCACACCATTTTTTGGGTGATCTGGATCACGACTTCAAAAGTACCAAATATTTTTGTAAACGTCCGTCAAGACGTTGGCTATGCATCCGGTTGGCCCTGGAGGCCATTCCGACCCATTTTGAAGGTCAAAATAGCCCCGAAGCGCGCATACCCCCATTAAACTATTTTTCGTGTGCTATAGGCCACCATTTTTTGGGTGTGATCCGTATCCCGAAGTCAAAAGTCAAATTTTTGTGGCCGGTTCCATCAAGACCTTGGCTATGCATCCGGTGGTTGGCCCTCACGCCATTCCGACCCCATTATCAAGGTCAAAAAATAGGCCCCGAATCGGAGCATACCCCCATTCGATGATTTTCGTGTGCTATAGCACATGATTTTTGGATAATCCGGATCCAACGTCAAAAGTGCCAAAATAATTTTGTGACTGTCCGGTTCAAGACCTTGGTTCTGCATCGGGTTGGCCCTTTCCTCACGGCCATTCGGGCATTTTCAAGGTCAAACTTAGCCGAATATGCATACCCCGTTTCGATGATTTTGTCGTTTGCTTTAGCCCACCACCCTTTTTTGGGTGATCCGGATTCCCGGACGTTCACATATTCCAAATATTTTTGTGGACATCCTGTAAGGACCTAGCTATGCATCCAATTGGCCCTCACGGTCTTCAACCATGTCAAGTGTCCAAATATACCAAAAGCCGCATACCCCCCATTTTGACGAATTTTTCGTGGCTTTTTAGCACACCATTTTTTGGGTGGATCCCGGATCCCGATGTCAAAAGTGACAAAAATTTGTGGCGTCCAGTTCAAGAACCT
The DNA here is from genome assembly GCA_016801875.1 of Solanum sitiens. NCBI lineage: Eukaryota > Viridiplantae > Streptophyta > Magnoliopsida > Solanales > Solanaceae > Solanum > Solanum sitiens. Next base: position 910,071 of record JABWTJ010000350.1, on the reverse strand, counting down.
TGGCTCTGCATCCGGTTGGCCCTACGGCCATTCCGACCCATTTTCAAGGTCAAAATAGCCCCAAAGCGCGCACACCTCCATTTCGATGATTTTTCGTATGCTATAGCACACCATTTTTTGGGTGATCCGGATCCCGACGTCAAAAGTGCCAAATATTTTTTTGGACGTCCGTCAATACCTTGGCTCTGCATCCGGTTGGCCCTCACGGCCATTCCGACCCATTTTCAAGGTCAACATAGCCCCGAAGCGCGCATACCCCCATTTCGACGACTTTTCGTGTGCTATAGCACACCATTTTTTGGATGATCCGGATCCCGATGTCAAAAGTGCCAAATATTTTGTGGACGTCCGTCAAGACCTTGGCTATGCATCCGGTTGGCCCTCACGGCCATTCCGACCCATTTTCAAGGTCAAAATAGCCCCGAAGCGCGCATACCCCCATTTTGACGATTTTTCGTGCGCAATAGCACACCATTTTTTGGGTGATCCGGATTACGACGTCAAAAGTGACAAAAAAATTTGTGGACGTCCGTCAAGACCTTGGCTATGCATCCGGTTTGCCCTCACGGCCATTTCGACCCATTTTCAAGGTCAAAATAGCCCCGAAGGGTGCATACCCCCATTTCGACGATTGTTCGTGTACTATAGCACACTATTTTTTGGGTGATCCGGATCCCGACGTCAAAAGTGCCAAAATTTTATGTGGACGTTCGTCAAGACCTTGGCTATGCATTCGGTTGGCCCTCAAGGCCATTCCGACCCATTTTCAAGGTCAAAATAGCCCCGAAGCGCGCATACCCCCATTTCGACGATTTTTTGTGTGCTATAGCACACCAACTTTTGGGTGATCCGGATACCGACGTCAAAAGTGCCAAAAAAATTTATGGACGTCCGTCAAGACCTTAGTTATACATCCGATTGGCCGTCACGGCCATTCCAACCCATTTTCAAGGTTAAAATAGCCCCGAAGCGCGCATACCCCCATTTTGACGATTTTTCGTGTGCTATAGCTCACCATTCTTTTGGTGATCCGGATCCCGACGTCAAAAGTGCCAAAAAATTTTGTGGACATCCGTCAAGACTTTGGCTATGCGTCCGGTTGGCCTTCACGGCCATTCCGACCCATTTTCAAGGTCAAAATAGCCAGAAGTGCGCATACCCCCATTTCGACTATTTTTCGTGTGCTATATAGCACACCATCTTTTGGGTAATCAAGATCCCGACGTCAAAAGTGCAAAAAAAATTTGTGGACGTCCGTCAAGACCTTGGCTATGCATCTGGTTGGACCTCAAGGCCATTCCAACCCATTTTCAAATTCAAAATAGCCCCGAAGCGCGCATACCCCCATTTCGACGATTTTTCGTGTGCTATAGCATACCATTTTTTGGGTGATCCAGATCTCGACGTCAAAAGTGCCAAAAAAATAGGGGGTATGCGATTTTGGGACTCGTTTGACCTTCAAAATTGGTCTAAATAGTCGTGAGGGCCAAACGGCTGCATAGCCAAGGTTTTGATGGATGTCCACGAAATATTTCGGCATTTTTGACGTCGGAATCCGGATTTCCAAAAAAAAATAGTGTGCTATAGCACACGAAAATCATCGAAATGAGGGGGGTATGTGCGCTTCGGGGCTCGTTTGACCTTGAAAATGGGTTGGACTGGCCGTGAGCACCAACCAGCTGTATAGCCAAGGTCTTGACGGATGTCCAAAAAAAAATTCGGCATTTTTGACGTCGAAATCCGGATCACCCAAAACTGGTGTGTTATAGCACATTAAAATCATCGAAATAAGGGGTATGCGCGCTTCGGGGCTCGTTTGACCTTGAAAATGGGTCGGACTGGCCGTGAGGGCCAATCGGCTGCATAGCAAAGGTCATGACGAAATTCCACAAAATATTTCGACAGTTTTTATGTTGTAATCCGAATCACCCAAAAAATGGTGTGCTATAGCACACGAATATCATCGAAATGGGAGGTATGCGCGATTCGGAGCTTTTTTAACCTTAAAAATGGGTCGAACTGGGTTGGGGAGTGAACCGGCTGAATAGCCAAGGTCTTTACGGACGTCTACAAAAACTTTCGATATTTTTGACGTCGGAATCCGGATGACCCAAAAAATGGTGTGCTATAGCACAAGAAAATCGATGAAATGGAGGGTATGCGCTTCGGGGCTCGTTTGACCTTGAAAATGGGTCGTACTGGCCGTGAGGGGCAACGGGCTGCATAGCCAAGGTCATGACGGACGTCCACAAAATATTTTGGCAGTTTTTACGTTGTAATTCGGATCACCCAAAAAATGGTGTGCTATAGCACACGAAAATCATCGAAATGGAAGGGTATGCGCGCTTCGGAGCTCGTTTGACCTTGAAAATGGGTCAGACTGGCCATGAGTGCCAATTGGCTACATAGACAAGGTCTTGACGGACGTCCACAAAACAATTCAGCATTTTTGACGTCAAAATCTGGATCACCCAAAAAATGGTGTGCTATAGCACACGAAAATCATCGAAATGGAAGGTATGCGCGCTTTGGGGCTCGTTTAACCTTTAAAATTGGTCGGAATGTCCATGAGGGCCAACCGGATGCATAGCCAAGGTCTTGACGGACGTCCACAAGAAAATTCAGATTTTTTGATGTTAGAATCCGGACCTCCAAAAAAATGTTGTGCTATAGCACACAAAAATCATCGAAATGGGGGGTTTGCGCGCTTCGGGGCTCGTGTGCCCTTTAAAATAGGTCGAACTGGCCGTGAGGGCTAATCGATTTCATAGCCAAGTTCTTGACGGACTTCCACAAAAAAATTTAGCGTTTTTTATGTTGGAAATCCGAATCAACCAAAAAATAGGGTATGCGCGCTTCGAGGCTTGTTTGACCTTGAAAATGGGTCGGACTGGCTCTGAGGGCCAACCGGCTGCCTATCCAAGGTCTTGAAGGACGTCTACAAATCATTTCGGCATTTTTTATGTCGGAATCCGGATCACCCAAAATATGGTGTGCTATAGCACACGAAAATCGTCGAAAAGGGGGGGTATGCGCGCTTCGGGGTTCATTGACCTTGAAAATAGGTCGGAATATTTGTCAGGGCCAACCGGATGCATATCCAAGGTCTTGACGGACTTTCACAAAAAATTTCTATATTTTTGACGTTGGAATCCGGATCTCCAAAAAAATGATGTGATATAGCGCACAAAAATCGTTGAAATGGGGGATATCCATGCTTCGAGGCTCATTTGACCTTGAAAATGGATCGGATTGGCCGTGAGGGCCAATCGGCTGCATAGCCAAGGTCTTGACGGACGTCCACAAAAACTTTCGGCATTTTATGACGTCGGAATCCGGATCTTCAAAAAAATGGTGTTCTATAGCTCCCGAAAATCATTAGAATGGGGGGTATGCACTTCGGGGCTAGTTTGACCTTTAAAATAGGTCGTACTGGCCGTGAGGGCCAACCAGCTGCATAGCCAAGGTCTTGACGGACGTCCACAAATTTTTTTGGCATTTTTGACGTCGGAATCCAGATCACCCAAAATATGGTGTGCTATAGCACACGAAAATCGTCGAAAAAGGGGTTATGCGCGCTTTGGGGCACGTTTAACCTTTAAAATTAGTCAAACTGGCCGTGAAGGCATAACGTCTGCATATTCAAGGTCTTCACAGACGTCCACAAAAACAATTCGGCATTTTTTATGTTGGAATCTGGATCTCAAAAAAAGTGATGTGTTATAGCACACGAAAATCGTCGAAATAGGGGGTATGCGCACTTCAGGGCTCGTTTGACCTTTAAAATAGGTCAGACTGGCCGTGAGGGACAATCGACTGCCTATCCAAGATCTTGACGGACGTCTACAAAAAATTTTGGCATATTTGACGTCGGAATCTGGATCACACAAAAAATGGAAATCATCGAAATGGGGGGTATGCGCGCTTCGGAGCTCGTTTGACCTTGAAAATGTTTAGGACTTGCCGTGAGTGCCAACCGGCTGCATATCCAAGGTCTTGACGGACGTCCATAAAAACTTTTGGCACTTTTGACGTCGGAATCCGGATCACCCAAAAAATAGTGTGCTATAGCACATGAAAATCATCGAAATGGGGGTATGCGCGCTTCAAAGCTTTTTGACCTTGAAAATGTGTAGGACTTGCCGTGAGGGACAACTGGCTGCATAGTCAAGGTCTTGACGGACATCCACTAAAACTTTTGGCATTTTTGACGTCGAAATTCGGATCACCCAAAATAGTGTGCTATAGCACACGAAAATCGTTGAAATGGGAGTATGCGCTTCGGAGCCTGTTTGACCTTGAAAATAGGTCGGACTGTCCATGAGGGCCAACCAGCTACATAGCCAAGGTCTTGAAGGATGTGCACAAAATATTTTGGCATTTTTGACGTCGAAATCTGGATCACCCAAAAAATGGTGTGCTATAGCACACGAAAATCATCGAAATGGGGGGTATGCGTGCTTTAGTGCTCGTTTGACCTTGAAAATGTGTAGGACTGGCCGTGAGGGCCAACCGGCTGCATAGCCAAGGTCTTGATGAACGTCCACAAAAACTTTTGGCATTTTTGACGTCGGAATCCGGATCACCCAAAAAATAATGTGCTATAGCACACGAAAATCGTCGAAATAGGGGGTATGCGCGCTTTGGGGCCTGTTTGACCTTGAAAATGGGTCGTACTGGCCAAGAGGGCCAATCGGCTGCATAGAAAAGGACTTGACGGACGTCGATAAAAAAATTCGACATTTTTTACGTCGGAATCCGGATCACCCAAAAAATGGTTTGTTGTACCACACGAAAATCGTCAAAATGGGGGGTTTGCGCGATTCGAGGCTCATTTAACCTTGAAAATGGGTTGGACTGGACGTGAGGGAAAATCGGCTGCATAGCCGACTCTTTGACGGACTTCCACAAAAATTTTCTGCATTTTTGACGTCGAAATCTGGATCTCCAAAAAAATGGTGAAAATCATCGAAATGGGGGGTATGCGCGCTTCGAGGCTTGTTTGACCTTGAAAATGGGTTGGACTGGCCGTGAGGGCCAACCGGCTGCATACCCAATGTCTTGACGGATGTCCACAAAAAACCTTGGCATTTTTTATGTTGGAATCCGGATCTTCAAAAAAATGGTATGCTATAGCACACGAAAATCGTCGAAATGGGGGGTATGCACGCTTCGGTGCTCTTTGACCTTTAAAATAGGTCAGACTGGCCGTGAGGGTCAACCGGCTGCATATCCAAGGTCGTGACGGACTTCCACAAAAAAAATTTTAACATTTTTGACCTGTATATACGGATCGCCAAAAATAGTGTGCTATACCACACGAAAATCATCGAAATAGGGGGTTTGCGCGCTTTAGGGCTCGTTTGACCTTTAAAATAGGTCAGACTGGCCGTGAGGGCCAACCAGCTGCATATCCAAGGTCTTGACGGACTTCCACTAAAAAAATTTGCATTTTTGACTTCAAAATACGGATCGCCCAAAAAATGATGTGTTATAGCACACGAAAATCGTCGAAATAGGGGTACGCGCGCTTCGGGGCTCGTTTTACCTTGCAATTCGGTCGGACTGGCTATGAGGGCCAACCGTCTGCCTATCCAAGGTCTTGAAGGACGTCTACAAAACATTTTGGCATTTTTGACGTCGAAATCCGGATCTCCAAAAAAATGGTGTGATATAGCACATGAAGTCGAAATGGGGGGTATGCACGCTTCGAGGATCGTTTGACCTTGAAAATGGGTCGGACTGGCCGTGAGGGCCAACCGGCTGCATATCCAAGGTCTTGACGGACTTCCACAAAAACATTCGGCATTTTTGACGTCGTATTCCGGATTACCCAAAATATGGTGTGCTATAGCACACGAAAATCGTCGAAATGGGGGTTATGCGCGCTTCGGGGCACATTTAACCTTTAAAATTGGTCAGACTGGCCGTGAAGACCAATCGGCTGCATAGCCAAGGTCTTTACGTACGTCCACAAAAAAATTCAGCATTTTTTATGTTGGAACCCGAATCTCCAAAAAATGGTGTGCTATAGCACACGAAAATCATCGAAATGGGGGTATGTGCGTTTCGGGGATCGTTTGACCTTTAAAATAGGTAGGACTGGCCGTGAGGGCCAACCGGCTGCATAACCAAGGTCTTGACGGACGTATACAAAAAAAATTGGCATTTTTGACTTCAGAATACGGATCGCCCAAAAAATGGTGTTCTATAGCACACGAAAATCATCAAAATCGGGGGTATGCGCGCTTCGGGGCTCATTTGACCTTGAAAATGGGTTGGAATGGACGTGAGGGACAACCGGATACATAGCCAAGGTCTTGACGGATTTCCACAAAACATTTTGGCATTTTTGACATCGAAATCCGGATCATTCAAAAAATGGTGTGCTACGCACGAAAATCATCGAAATAGGGGGTATGCGCGCTTCGAGGCTCGTTTGACCTTGAAATTTGGTCGGACTGGCTGTGAGGGTCAACCGGCTGCAAAGCCAAGGTCATGACGGACGTCTACAAAAAATTTTGGCAATTTTTACGTCGGAATCTGGATCATCCAAAAAAGGGTGTGCTATAGCACACGAAAATCATCAAAATGGGAGGTATGCGCGCTTCGGGGCTCGTTTGACCTTGAAAATAGGGCAAATATCAGTGAGGGCAAACCGGCTGCATAGCCAAGGTCTTGACGAACTTCCACAAAAAATTTCTGCATTTTAATGTTGGAATCCGGATCTCCAAAAAATTGGTGTGCTATAGCACACGAAAATCGTTGAAATAGGGGGAATGCATGCTTCGGGGCTTGTTTGACCTTTAAAATTGGTTGCACTGGCTGTGAGGGCCAATTGGATGCATAGCCAAGGTTTTGACGGATGTCCACAAAAAATTTCGGCATTTTTGACATCGGAATCCGGATCACCCAAAAAATGGTGTGCTATAACACACGAAAATCATCGAAATACAGGGTATGCGCGCTTCGAGACTCGTTTGACCTTGTAAATAGGGAAAAATAGCCGTGAGGGTCAACCGGCTGCATAGCCAAGGTCTTGGCGGACTTCCACAAAACAATTCTGCATTTTAAATGTCATAATCCGGATCTCCAAAAAAATGGCGTGCTATAGCACACAAAAATCGTCGAAATAGGGGGAATGCACGCTTCGGGGCTCGTTTGACCTTGAAAATTGGTTGGACTGGCTGTGAGGTCCAATCGGATGCATAGCCAAGGTCTTGACGGATGTCCACAAAAAAATTTAGCATTTTTGACGTCGAAATCTGGATCACCCAAAAAATGGTGTGCTATAACACACGAAAATCATCGAAATATGGGGTATGCACGCTTTGGGGTTCGTTTGACCTTGAAAATGTGTAGGACTTGCCGTGAGGGCCAACTGGATGCATAGACAAGGTCTTGACGGACGTCCACAAAGACTATAAGCATTTTTGACGTCGGAATCTGGATCACCCAAAAAATGGTGTGCTACACGAAAATCGTCGAAATGGGGGGTATGCGTACTTCGGGGCCTTTTTGACCTAGAAAATGGGTCGGAATGGCCGAGAGGGCCAACCGGCTGCATAGCCAAGGTCTTGACGGACGTCGACAAAAAATTTCAAAATTTTTTTGACGTCGGAATCGGATAATCCTAAAAATGGTGTGTTGTAGCACACGAAAATCGTCGAAATAAGGGGTGTGCGCGCTTCGAGGCTCGTTTGACCTTGGAAATGGGTCGGACTGGCCGTGAGGGCCAACCAGCTGCATAGCTAAGGTCTTGACGGACGTCCACAAGAAAATTTGGAATTTTTTATGTCGGAATTCGGATCTCCAAAAAAATGGTGTGCTATAGCACACGAAAATCGTTGAAATGGGGGAATCCACGCTTCAGGGCTCTTTTGACCTTTAAAATAGGTCGGACTGGCCGTGAGGGCCTGCCGGATACATAGCCAAGGTCTTGACGGACGTCCACAAAAATATTTGGCATATTTGACGTCGAAATCTGTATCACCCAAAAAATAGTGTGCTATAGCACACGAAAATCATCGAAATGGGAGTATGCGCACTTCGAAGCTCGTTTGACCTTGAAATTGGGTCGGACTGGCTGTTAGGGCCAACCGACTGCCTATCCAAGGTCTTAAAGGACATCTAAAAAAAATTTCGGCATTTTTGACGTCGGAATACGGATCACCCAAAAAATGGTGTGATATAGCACACGAAAATCATCAAAATAGGGGGTATGCGCGCTTCGGGACTTGTTTGACCTTGAAAATAGGTCGAAATAGACGTGAGGGCTAACCGTCTGCATAGCCAAGGTCTTGAAGGACTTCCATAAAAAGTTTCTCCATTTTTGATGTCAGAATTCGGATCTACCAAAAAATAGTGTGCTATAGCACACGAAAATCGTCGAAATGGGGGGTATGCGCGTTCGGGCCTCGTTTGACCTTGAAATTGGGTCGGACTGGCTGTTAGGGCCAACCGGCTGCCTATCCAAGGTCTTAAAGGACGTCTACAAAAAAATTCAGCATTTTTGACGTCAGAATCCGGATCACCCAAAAAATGGTGTGCTATAGCACACGAAAATCATCAAAATGGGGGGTATGCGCGCTTCGGGGCTCGTTTGACCTTGAAAATGGGTTGGACTGGCCGTGAGGGCCAATCGGCTGCATAGCCAAGGTTATGACGGATGTCCACAAAAAAATTCGACATTTTTGACGTCGGAATCTGGATCACCCAAAAAATAGTGTGCTATAGCACACGAAAATCATCGAAATGGGGGGTATACGCGTTTCAGGACTCGTTTGACCTTGAAAATGTTTAGGACTTGCCGTGAGGGCTAACCGGCTGCATAGCCAAGGTCTTGACGGACGTTCACAAAAATTTTTTGCACTTTTGACGTCGAAATCCGGATCACCCAAAAAATGGTGTGCCATAGCACACGAAAATCGTCAAAATGGGGGGTATGCACGCTTCGGAGCCTATTTGACCTTGAAAATTGGTCGGACTGGCCGAGAGGGCCAATCGGTTGCATAGCCAAGGTCCTAAGGACGTCGACAAAAAATTTAGACATTTTGACAACGAAATCTGGATTATCCAAAAAATGGTGTGTTGTAGCACACGAAAATCATCGAAATAAGGGGGGTGCGCGCTTCGGGGGTTGTTTGACCTTAAAATTGGGTCGGACTTGCTGTGAGGGCCAACCGGCTGCATATCCAAGGTCTTAACGGACGTTCCCAAACAATTTCGGCATTATTAACGTCAGAATCTAGATCACCCAAAAAATGGTGTGCTATAGCACATGAAAATCGTCGAAATGGGCCGGACTGACCTTGAAAAGGCAGATTTTATCAATTTTCATGTTTTATAAACCATGAATTTTTTTGATACAAAAATCTCAAAACAAAATGGCCGAAATTTTTCATGGACGTCCGTTAAACTCATAGAAATGAAACTAGTTCTTGATGAGGGGAAAATGTTGCATTTTCAAGTTCAAACAACCCACCAAGCAGACATAGATAGATTTTACCAATTTTTGTGTTATACCGCAAATAAAATGAGCGAATTTTCAAGTCCAAACGAACCTAAAACATGTAAAAGCAGATGTTGTCAATTTTCGTGCGTTATAATCTATTAAATATTTGTGATTTGAAATTTCCAAAACGAAATGACTAAAACTTTCCATAGACATCCATTAAAATGTTTGCAATGTATCCAATTAGTCCCAAGGAAAAAACGAACGCATTTTCATGTTCAAACGAGCTTCAAAGCAGGTAAACGCAGGTTGTTATGTCATTTGTACTGGATCCGCTGACTCTTAGGCATATCGAAGTTCATAGACTGAAATTTAGAACGGACTGATAAGTATGCTATAGACAGAACACATACAAACAATAAATCTTTGATAATTTGTTGAGAACATAGGATATAAAAATAAGATCTAAATTCTTCCTCTCTTTTTTTTTCCAACTGATTTAATACAAACAATAATGTTCAGTGCAATAATAATGAGGGATCATGTAGAGTCAAAATTATGATTTTACATATCTGAAAACTATACATTAACAGATTTTACAATAATTACTAATAACATAAAGTACTCTACTAAAGGCTCCTAAAAGTGATAGAACAATATGAACTACTCTTACTCTGTACAAGATCAGAGGAAGATGAAGAGAGATTATAAACCAGTGTTTGGATTGTTTCCAGCAAGGATAAGAGAGATCTCCAGCCCTCGACTGAACGCTTGGTTGAACATAAGCCGGGTTTGAAATGTTGAAATGAAGGGGAACCAAGAAAAGAGCGCGATTGGGATGAAAATGAGCACACCCATACCAGCATCAAACAGACGAGCAACTGAACGGAAAGACTTCCACATCCCCATTTTCTTGATTAGAGGCTTCCATGCTGCAGCAATCTGTCGAATGATGAAACATGCATATTTGCGGGAGATTAATACAGTCCAAAAGGGATAAAGAAAGACAAGATTTGTGTAAAATGTTTTCAGTGAACACTGTTGTATATTGTTCACTACTTGGCTGGGGAACTTGAATTTATCCTACTTATAACTAGTATGATAGTTTCTTCACGAGAGTACAGGATGTCCCGTATTGCAATCAGTAGAGATGCCAAACCTATGAAACTACAGTACAAAAGACTAAACTTTATCGAGTGTACCTCAAAACATCTCCACCAAGAGAGAAGCAAACAATATACAATGCTCTACACTCGCCAAAATACACATAGAAAAGCTCAGCACAGGTACTTATCATGTAAATGATGCCAACTCAGTTATCAAACTGAAACAAAGGGAAAGTTACTGATCCAGGCTTTAGATTTTGAACTTTATATTTGCTTCTTTGATAGTTCGAGAAATTCTAATATTATTGAACTTTCCTGTCCTTTTCTAATAATTATATTACGCAAATGTTATCAATGTAATTAGTGTACCATAAGATATTTAATAAGCAAGAAGCAGCAGAAGACAGGACTTGAAGGAAAAGAGGACGTACTGAGAGAATTCCCCAACCAGTGGGTATGAATGCTAAGATGCATGCGAAGACATCCGTCACAGTAAGTTCTGTCAACACAACAGCAGCAGCTAAACCAGCAACGGCAAGCAAAAACGATAGGCCTTGGATAAAACGCAACAGCAACTGGAAATTAACTGATATTTTCTGGCTGAAAGTGAACACCTGTGGCATCGCAAAATAATGGATCTCATTTTGACATCCTTGAACTCAATATGATAAAACTTTAAACAGGTCAGAAAACTTGGTTCGAACCTTGAAGAGGAGTAAGATGACAGCAAATGCTACCCATGAAAAACCATACACCTGATAAACAATAAAGCCACAAGCACCAGCAGTCAGCCATCACTCGATAGACAGTTAATGATAGTCACATCAAAATTGATTGTACAGGAAGACAAAGCAGTGAGAGTAAACTGTATGCGGTTTCTAATGAACTGTACATGGTTCACAGTTGAATCTGTATGCTTCATTTAGATACATATCTGGTGCTTAATTAGATTGTAAGAACTAACAAAGAACTTTGTTCTCTCATCACTGACTGAGTGGTAGTGAAACTTGCCACACAACATCAAATTTTATGAGCAGAAACTTCTCTTAAGAATTCCTTTGGTTCTTCAGACATGTGGTAGATACAAAATCTGTGTGTATACTGAACATTTTACAATTTGATGACAACTAGGCCTTTCAAAAATAGATAATGGTTGGAATAAACTGGCTCCCTCAGTAAAGCAGGTATGTTTTAAAATATAGTCCCCCAAAAATACATATCACTTGTCAAGTCTTGAAATTCCAAATTAAGACAGATGGGAAAAAATTATAACAGAAACAAATAAAATTTAGGCAAAGAGTGACAGTAATACCGTTAAAGATGTATTTGTTCCTTGAACATCTAACTTATAGACAATGCCGTATTGGAAAATAAAAAATCGTAAACTAAGAATGGTCTCCATCACCCTTCCTCCAAAGGTTCGAATATGAGCCTGTCAAAAAACACGAAGGTGTCATCAAATTTTTTTAGAAAAGAATGAATGATATAAGGAATTGCCAATAGACTAAAGCTACTAAACATCGACAGTTGAGGAAAAAAGCAGTCAATGTACTCAATTCAAAACGAAGAAATTATAAAGAACAATTCAACGAATTAAATGCCTTGAGCACATATATGTATATATTCTTAAACGTTACAAGAATTCCCATATCTAGTTCTGAAAATTTATATGCAGGGTCAAAAGCAAGAAAGGCAGACATAAATACAATCACAAAGGGGTTAAATGAATGCACTATAAGTTCGGCATTAATTAGGAAAAGCAAAAAATAAAATGAAAGAGAAGAGTCATGACACAACACTACCCATTTGAAGCTCTTACAATCAGTTGTTTATCTTAACACTTTCACCAACTCATAATAAACCAATACATATTCTTGAAATATGCTTTGGAAACCTTGGGGATAATTTAATGAAGCATTCTGATTGCTAAATCAAGTCATCAATTGAATTTAAATTACTGACATGGACTTGACATAGGTGGCAATGCCCTATTTAAAACATCTATTGTCAGTAGTTTTGCACAATACTAGACTATCTATCATTACCCCTAATTCATTATTCCTTAGAGAACTGATGGAGAATAATAGTTAAGGTCAATAACCACATTCGTATCAAAATATAGTTCATACCAGTTCTTCATCCCACCAAGCCTCCCAACTTTCTTCTCCTTTAACACCAATTCCACCTCTATAAAGAAGCCAGTTGGTCCAATCACGGAAGTCTTCTACCGTCCTATAGAGGAACACAAGAATGATGAAATCAAACGTACAACTAAATATGAACCTCCAAACATAATAAAACATTACTTACTTCTGCCATTCAAATCCTGCTGGGTTAAACAAATATGGAGCAAAAAGCCAAGAAATAGCCAAGAACCAACTGCTAACAGTGAGAAGTATGTAGGATAAGGCACCACCCTCGTTGTAGCCGTAAGCAGCATATACCACCAACAAAAGCACAATTTCCATGCTGAAGGTCGAAGATTGGTATAACTTCCATTAGGACAGAAAAGAGCTATGATAAAAGATGACCATATAGAAGTGTGCACATGTGCATGCATGCAATCACACCAACACACACTCACACACACAAGGGCGTGACATTTCTGTACGCCGTATGCCTTACAGAGAGAGATAGAGAGAGAAATACCCCTTAACGAAATGACTGCGGGAGTAGAGCCTATAATTCTCTGTAAACCTGATGTGTTTAACGACGAATCCCCTACCGGTTGCATGATACTGTTAACAAATACGATTTTCTGATTAGATTTACGCAGAGAAATAAGAAATGAGTAGCATAAGAGATGGACCTACCTTTGCACCACCATGTAGGATGGTTCGACCAAAGTAATGTGTCCTAGTGCCAAGGGAGAACGTGAAGAAGACAGTGCAAAGCTGAAACTGCATAGTGACAAAACCAACAACAGCCTGCGACGACAAGAATGATGCCAGTGAGAATAGAAAATGGACAGGCAGAGAGAGCCATGAAAAATGTCATAAAATATAGCACTAGATTTTAAATGTTAAAGACAACAAAACAGAATTAGCAGCAGCAATTGATGAATTCTTCATAGAGATCAGTTGCATTCTCCATGATATTTTTCTTGAACTATTGCAAAAAGTTTTAGCATGAGACCTCTTTGATTAGATCAATTAGTTTCTTTTTAATTTTTAAAGCAGTTATGTGAAGAACAAGTGGGTTCAAGGCATTTCTCAAGAAAAATTCTTTCCACTCACAAAACACTAAGAAATCATCAAGAACACTATAGACACCAAAACACATTTTCCTTTTACATAAACTTTTTTTAAAAAGATAATTGAAGTTGTCAAAACAGCATTGTTTTTGAGAGGATATTGATGGACCGATTAGTGGGAATAAGACAATAAGCAGAAAAACATATCAACTTATAGCTAGGAAGGTAAAGTAGGTGCAGTAAACTAAGAGATGTTTTAAAATGAAAGATAAGAAGCTAAGAAAATACTCAATGGTCACTGAAATAAATTTTTAACCATATCAAGACTCAAGTAATCAATCAATATTAGTCAATCATGAACATTTGGTAAAGTAATAGAACTTCTTTAGGCATAATAGATCAAACTATGGCACGAGGACCTAAGAAACATACCCTTAGGAAACCTTGTTCCAGAATGAAACCCAGAATCATAGGAACAGCTGTGAAAACACCAATCTGAAAAAGGAATTGTGCATTGAGAGCAGCACTAAGAGCAGTATTCTGTAATATATTAGCTCTATCCTGAATAGTTGCACCAACGCCAGATAATGCCTGGAGAAAAAATGGACAGCTTCAGAAAGAGGCAGAACATGTATATTAAATAAACATAAATCTTATATATCTAACAAAAGGTTCACATAATTTGGAAGAACAAGTTTATTTGCTCCAGAATTATCAAAATGCTAACTGCACCATGACAATAACACTATTGCAAAGAAATAGATCGACTAAATGAGTAACCTTAACTTACTCGGGAAGGCTAAACTGTGCAACCCTATCTTAATAGCATAAACATCTAGAGTTATAACTTGTACAAAATGTACCTCAAAAGCTAAAAATCGTGCAGTACTTACCAGATATGCCTTGCCATAGAGAAAAGCATAAAGACTAAGAACTGTCAACTGCACAAAAGTTTAAAGGGTCTGTCAGAGATACCATGCAATAAAGTCTAAGAGATCATAACAAACAGTAGAGACTTATGGATTTAAAATGTGAATTCGTACCATTGTGCAGAAGTAATATCCGACAGTTGTAAAGTAGAACGATAACATTCTGAAGAAATCAAAGAGCTGGCCAAGCCTGTAAACGTCTCTGCTTAGAACTTGTTCACCATTACCACCAGCAACTTTGCCTTCAAACAACGCAATCTGATTGAGTCCAACATCTCGTCCCTTGCCAACCTGCATGGTCATAGTTTAGGCACTGCAATCATCTGTATTCGAAGACAGAAAGGTTGGAAAAAATATACCTGGATGTACTCATGGTGAGTAATATTTCCCTGCCGTAGCGTTGAATTAAACCCTGCATTTATACTTGCAAGTATTTAGACTGTTTGGCCAAACATAAAGAATCTATTTATTTTGAGGTGTTTTTTGGCCGATCTTTCTAAATAGTGCTTCTGAGTGTCACGTTAAGAAAAAGACTTGTAAAGATTTACTTTATAATTATATTTAAATACACTACTAACATGTAGCTGGTAAAAGATTTAAGAGAAATGAACCAAAAGTATGGACGCAGTCCAAACAAGACGACGCAAGCTGAGAATAAGTAAGCTAGCAGCAGAGAAGAATCATTGATTTACACTAATCAAGGAGATATCCTCTTCTGTGAGGAAGATTCTAACCAAGAGGATGTAAAATGGAGATGCACAAGGTGCATGCCAGTGGAGTGTTCAGGAGCAAAGCGGTTACCTGCAAAGATGTCTTCACTGATATTAATCACACGTGAGGCTTTGCTGATACCACCTCGAGTAATATGGAAAATTCTGTCAAAGACGTCTGGATGTCCATAGTGCATACGAACTCTGAAGAATTTCACAATCTGTCACAAATTGACTCCCTGTGCAATAAAAATATCATCATTATAAATGCCTACTCACTTCAAAGGATTTGCCAGAACACGTTGGCCCATTGTCACAAAGCTAGCTTCTTGGTTAGACATGAAGGACGCCAATGAAGAAACACTGAAACATAAAACCCATATAAGATGGCTGTTCAGAAAACACAATGACAAGCATATTTCATCAGATTCAAAATTACCTGCCAGTGAACACATGCTCCCTAACACCGAGAATTGTAGGAAGATGAACGCCATAATCTTGGAAGAACTCCTCAAGAAGATTTCTCACCTTCAGAGCCTCTTCAAAATAATTATCCTGTGGTAGATCAAAACATAGTGAGAGGTCGAAGTAAGATTGGGTACATCAAATGAAATGGAGTCTCACTTGTTCTGTTAGTGGTAATATAAATATGTAACTCGCCTCCGACAATCAAAGATGAAAGGTTGGTTTGTTTATCTGTGTGACTGAAAATCTATGAAGGCTAAGAGAAGCAACTAGAACATACAAAATAATAAAAACAATAAAGAGAGAAGAAACTAGAAAGCTTGCTCGCAAAATTTGCAACATCGCAGTATCAATGTGCAATCAAATTGCAAAACAAAATACAATAAAGCAAGATAAAACTATAACACTAAAAAGATACTATGAATGAAAAAATACGTGCGAATATCATTTGACAAATAACAAGATAGAGAGACTATTTGAAGAGGTGTACAACAAGCTGATACAATTAATACATTCATAAACAAAGATGTTATAATCACAATAAATTACTCAAATAGTCGTCAAAAAAGATAAGTTTCTAATTACGACTGTACAGAGTAATTAGAAGTGACTAAATAAAAACATCCGGATGAAGATAGTTGGGGTCAGTTAGATTACTCATTAATATATAAAAGGTAAAAATACGAATAAATAACTGGCCCAAGGTGCTGAAGTACTGAGGGCACAATAGAAGACTAAGAAATGGGATGTGGAGAGGTAAGCAGAGGGTAAGGGGGGAAGGATCTGTGGTCAAAGGGTGAAATTACACGTACTAAAGCAAGGAAATTAGTGTGTAGGGCTGTTGGGAAGAAGTTGTTGTTGTAGGATAAATCAGCAAGATCTAAGCTGTGAGTTGTGTATTGTATGTGCTCAAATTTTAGGTGAAAACTAGTCATCAACAAGCATCTCCAGCAAATACGGGACATGGAAGCAAGACCAAAAGTTCTCCATGTTTTATGTTGTACTTAAGATCACAACCCCCCCCCCCCCCCCCCCCCCCCAAGAAAAGATCCAAATTGGAGGTAAGATAATTTTACAAAACATTTTTAGGACCAAAAGTAGTCTTTAATTTAGGTAAAAGTTCGAATTGTTCTAATTTTCTCCCTCAAATGTAATAAGATTCACAACAGAATGTGCACGATTTGATAAAGTTTCCAGTGCTGGTCAGGGGAAGAACAATTAGCAACCATGTTACAAAAGACATGTTCAAGGACTAGGAAGGCAGCTCGCATGGTGAGTTTACGAGAATTTGATTCTACGAGACACTGACATGACCTAAGAGAGCTCACTGGTGAACTCCCCACCTTCCACCAGGTAGGTGGAAAGTTCGATCTCATAGTAATCCCCTTCAATATTTCCCTCCCCCTCCCCTGTGAGGTAATAAAATATTTGGCAAAAAAAAAAGGGACACGATCAGAGTATGTAGCACAAAACATTGTATACTTCTACAGGTTTAGAGATTGAAACTAGAGAACTGGCAGAATACAAGTTCTGAAAATTATTAGCAATAATTTTAGGTTTCAAACCTTTACTAACCACTTTGATAAGCCTAACATATGGATTGGGAAGGGAATTAAGTTAGCCAAGTGTTTTGGAGCATCAAAAGCAATAGTGTCAGCTTATCCAGTAGTTTCTTATAAAATTACCAAATGTTTGACCAGATGTCATGTTTGTGTAGAAATTCTACGATATTTTGAGATTAATTCTTCAGAAAAAATTAGCAGCAAAGTATCAACTGACAAGAAGTTCAGCCTTATAACAAAAGTTAAAACATAGGTATGTTGCCCATCAGCCATAACTTCTAACTTTTGCCCATAACACAGACGTCCAGGACATTTTATGACAGTGTACTTGCTCAATTGACTAGAAGTTCTGCCTTATAGGAAAAAGTTAGAACTTAGGTATGTTTCTCATTAAGCATAAGTTCTAAATTTTGCCGTAAGGCAAATATTCAGGATATTTACTGAGAACTTATCCCTGATGGGCAACATAAATTCTTCCAAACAATATTTTTCAAGTTAAGGTCATATCTTAAAGATTTTACTAAGCAGGGACAAAAATTCAAGGTCGAACACGTAATTTCCTCAGCGGGAAGCTCAAGAAGCAAGTTACATGCACCAGAAGTTAACTAAAATACTGCCAAAAGTTTCCATGATAACAGATACCACTCATGTATTCGCAAATAACCTAGACCATCACATAACAAAATCGTCGGGGAATCCTAGCATTTATCGCTGTTGATTAGACCCCTCCTTGCCCTTGGAAGGGAATAGGAAATGTGCTAGATTCCAACATAAGTGAGTGGATGAGGACTTGATATAACTACTATAATTTGTAGGCGAGAAAATTACTTATTGTGCAGCTACCAGCAACATATTTATTAGAGAGAAGCATCGCTTTCACACAATTTCCTGCCAGTGTGTCACTCTATCAGCATTGTGCACAAACCAGTACCACTCGGAAGCTCAAGAAAGCCAACTACTGGAAAGTGCTTCACACACCTCATGCGCTGCCACCTGCACCTACCTTTTGATGTCATGAGGCAACACCTGTGGTTTTTTATGACCACTCTCTTCACACAGTTGAGTCACATTCCGACATCACCCATTCAGGTTTCTCTAAATACAACTTTCCAACCAGGCAGTCACCTTTCATGGAGAGGTTTCACTGTTTCTGGAGAGTTTCCTATTTCTGATTGATTTTGTTGTATTGTTGGGACTCAATATCAGAATCAGATCCAACTCAATTCTTTGCTCACCGGATGTTGGGCTCTATATTATGTTGTTCATGCTCTAGTTGCTAGCACTGGCGTGCGAGGGTGGTAGATTCCCACATCAGTATGGGATGGCGAACTTTGTCTCCTTATATGGTCTTAGGCAATACTCACCTCATGAGCTCGCTTTTGGGGTTGTGTTATGTCAAAGGTTCCTTTCTTATAAATATGTATTAATTTTAAAGAAAAAAGAAAGGTAGAAAATTAAATGATTCTCAGATTTTGATAAGGGCTGAACTAGTTACTTCAAAGAGTTGATAACAAAATTATTCTGTATTCCGCACTTCATTTCACCACTATACTCACTGTGGAAGGGTTTTCTGCAACATAAAACCAACATATCACTTAATAATTGGAGCATATCTCCCTTCCCTACTCGGTCTGTTTTTATTCGGAACCCAGTTTCACCACTCTATCTCACTATGGCCACCCTGCTGGAGAAGATTAGGCTCTAGTTAGGACTTAGGCTCTAGTTAGGACTTACATATGAACCCCTCCCCCCTTTGTTAGAATCCACCCTAGAGTTTCTTTAGTAAATAGGGATCATCACCTATTTATTGGAAGCCAAAAAAACTCAAGAGGGCAAAAATGGTCATATACAAGAGGTATACCAAAAGGTACAGACTAACAGTCAACAAAACATTAAATGCTTGGCTACCTGGTTCATGTCAATTGTTTGCACTGCATTTCCACGCGTAAAGACAATGGCATGATTTTGATTTTCAGGTTTTCCTTCACCAAGTTTAGGATTTCCAGGCAATTTAATTGAGTAGATTTCCTGTACTCATGTAGAAAAGAACAAGCAAGTACAAGCGTTACAATTTTGAATGTACAAGGCAAAAGTCCGAACACTGAAAATGATATCTTATCAAATACAAATTCAGAATATTATACTACCTCTTTTTTTTATAATCAAAACAGT
This sequence comes from Solanum sitiens, assembly GCA_016801875.1. Taxonomy (NCBI): domain Eukaryota; kingdom Viridiplantae; phylum Streptophyta; class Magnoliopsida; order Solanales; family Solanaceae; genus Solanum; species Solanum sitiens. The sequence goes on along the minus strand of JABWTJ010000350.1, from coordinate 890,480 downwards.
TCCAGAAAAAAAAATTATATTACTCTACATAAAATTTCTGCAAATGGCTGAGGAAAGCACCAATCAGAAAACAGCACCTCTCATCTTACTCATTGCCTCTCATCCTACCTCTAATCCTACTTTTGGTTGTGTTATTACCAGAATTAAGAAGACAACAGTTGTAGCAAACTCTTACAACTGCAATTCACATTCTTAAGTTATTGTTTATGACCATTTATCATTACTTTATGACCATTTATCATAAGCCAACACTTGTACCAAAAAGACAGACTTTTATGCACAAGTGCCAATGACCATGCATGTGATTCATTTTGCTTCCCTTTTCCTACTAGCATCAAATTTGTCTAGTTTAGAACCCGAAATTCACCCTCAAAGGAGGAATATCCTCGTTGTAGATCCAATAGGTGATGGAGAACCTGTAGATGTAAGCTTCTGTGGTGTCTATGGGAGGCTTCCATTTAATTCTTTGCAAATGTATAACTTAAACCATGAGATTTCATTTAGCCCACTTATGTTGCCCCTTGACATCCAAAACGATTAGAGACCACAAGCACCGAGACAACATATTTTGCTTGTACACTTCCAACAAACTCCAACTATTGTTACCGTTTGGAATAGCTTGAGTTGAAAAGGTCCAAGGCAATACTTAAAAGTCCTTTTTTTCATTACACAATTTAAAGAACTGAACAGATACAGGCTGAGATATACTCATTCTAATTTCTTGGGGTGTAGAAAGTTGTAATAACCCAAAAAGGACTTCTAGGACTATCAACCCCAGGACACAACTTATAAAACCACTTACTTCTCATGTATGTAGGACATTTTTAGTTTGAGATGCAACACAGCTCCATTTCCCCATGTTGACATTTTAGAACCTCAACACAAGGAAGGGTAATTGCAAATATAGCAAAAGCCTAACAGGACTAAACAGCACTAGTAAGAGAAGACCCAGCTTCATTCAGATTATGCTTCAAATTCTGAAAAGCTGATGCAATTTTTTGAATAATTTACTTGAATTACAAAGCAGAAACAGTTGCATATTTTGTACCACTATTTACGTATATTACATGCTGAAAAAAAAAAAGAACAAATTTTTAAGCGACGACTAAATAGAAAAAGCATAATGGAAATGAATAAATGCCCTTAAGCCGATTTTAGAGCAGAAAAAGAATGGCACCTTATCTTTGCCGTTGATGTCAGCCTTTACAAGCTTTGAGATATATTCCTTATTCACCTTCCCTTCTTTAAGAGTTTCAACCTCATCAATGAAAGCAACTCGAAGAGCCTCATTTCTACAATGAAAGTCGATCCCAAAGTCAGCTAAGCGGTTTTGACATCAGCTCTGAAACAGAATATACTCTTCTTCTTTTTTCTGAATTAAGGTAAAAATAGAATCTATCATTTACATTCATTAAAAACTAAATGTACAAATATCACCTTTGCATTAGTAACGCAATATCTGCAGCCTCGGGTTTTTGCTCTTCTTTCTGTTTCCCATATATCTGGCATGTGACAACATACGTAAACTTCAGATCTGCCTGTGCTCTTGATTCAGGAGACAAGTCAAATCCTTGAGTATCCGTAATTTCATTTGGTGTAGTTCCTGCTTCAGTATCTAACAAAGTACAGAAGATGAGAACTGGTGAAGGAAGAGAAAATCAACCAAATAATTTGTTATTTTGGGTTTTCAGAAAAGCAAACCTCCAGTAATCATCCCTTCCAAATACGATTGAAGCATTAGTGCTTTCCTGTAGTACATCATTCCACGAACTGCAAAACTCCAGAAAGGTTGTGTAAGGGAAAGAAATTTATACGAAAAACAAGCAGGTATCCAACATTATCCAGGAAAGAAACATGAGAACCTACCTTGCACAAGCATGCACACAGGATATGCCCAGTAAGTACCTGTAAGCATTTTTTGGTTATTTTTTACCATTTTTAGGGCTTTTGTCTTTTCTAATACACTGAACATCCTAAACTTCCACTCCTAAAAGTTTGCCCCAGCAGCCCATCGTTAACTTTTCCATCACAAGAGACAGAAAATTCAACTTCAACTTCTTCTAAAGCAGCCCTCTCCCTTGACATACTTTATCAGAAATTTAAGTGGGGGTTTGGCCATGAAAATTGAATATCCTTCACTTCATTTGAAGTTTAAAAAGTTGAAGTTGCGTTAAGCCATACTTTTTGCGAAGAATATTTAGAATTTGAATGTACTTCTTCTAATATAGTTTACATCCCACCCACCCATTTCTAAAAGCTAGCAAAATCACCCGACTTGAAAAATTTACCTGAAACATACATTCAAATCTTTTCTATAAGAGTAATATCTCAAAATAGATAGTCACATAAGGTCATAGATTGCTACTACATAATATTACAAATATTTTCCTTTTATCTGGATTTTTGAAACTGGAATAGTGTGTAGTTATAATTTTTTCAAATAATATTTGGTGTTCGAAGTTGTCCTAAAAAACATGAAATATAATTTAAATAGAGCCATTTTTATAGAAAATAAAAGATTTAGGTAAAATTTGAAAAGAAAACTATAATGGAAGTGTAAAAACTGAAAGTGAAAACAAGGTTTTGGGTGTTCTTCAAATTTCAAATACAACATCAAGTTAGATTGTCATGGCCAAGTCTTCCATTTTACATTATAAATATATTTTCAAGATTTCTCTGGTCCTAATCATGTCATAGTCATTCATCTCTTAAGTAAGATCACTCTTTTTTTCCATATAAATTCAAACAGTATTATCTTATGCTCACCCTTTGTTGAACACCTTCAATTTATCCTTTCTTTTATTTTAAATCATTTGTTCTAATCTTCTTTTTTCTTTCTTCTTTTTTTCGATGAAACTGGAAATGTTAACAATTTGTTCAAATCATCCAGAACGTCTAGTATAATTTGCATAATTTGTATCATCCATGCTTTTGCAGAAAGATTTAAGTAAAAAGACTTCCATCTAAAATCAACTGAAATTTCTTCATATATTTATTTTCGTCTCTAGTAGCATAGTATAGGCCAATGATTCCTTCCTTTCATTTTACTGGGTGTCAAGGTTTTGTTTTTTACTCGGAATAGCGCAATAAGAGAAATATCGGCAATGACGTCCCTACTTTCATTTTTCTCTCTTTCTTCCATTCCAGTTGTGACTACGAAAAACTTTCTACCAAAACTGATGGATGTAATCATCTTTTTGGCCAAAGTATTGAATTGAATGATAGTGCCCTAACACTGAGAAAGGAGAATAATTGCTGAAAGTGGGCTGGCGGGGAGAGGCAGGGTGGTTTTTGAAAATCTTTCATGAATTTGAGTTCTGGACACTTGCCTGAGTAATAAAGGATACTGGTATTTTATCTTATGTATCGAACTACAAGTGAGCTTGGGATTTTCAGCTCGCTCTGTGTGTGCATGCTTACATTGGGGGTCTCAAGCCTGAATAAAGGCCCTATACAGTGGATGGAATCCTCCTAAAAGAGGTTAGAGTGGAAGTTCCCACCCCTTGAGTGGTGCCAAATAAATGACTACTCAAATCCGAGTTTTGAGCAAAAAGATTCCATTGACCGGTAAAAAGCCAGCAAACGTAAACTTGTCAATCCATGGTGAATCCACATAATACACTAGCTTGGAATTGACTTGTAGTTATTGTAGTAGTAGCATCAAAGTAGAAGTCTCGCAAAGAGTAAGACAGAGCAAGTAGACAGCTTGATCCTTGATATTTTAAGTCCAAAGTAAAAATAGATAATCTGTCCCAAACCTTAAACAGGTAAGAATAAATTTGATGTAACACCTAAACGTCATTCCTCAGGTACAGGATGCAGTCACAGGTGTAGTATTAAACATTGAAGGATACAGCATATACTACAAATTTTAGAAGAGAGCAGAGAAATAAGTACCAGTTCTGGCCAATGTTTGCCCACGGTATGAAGCCCAGAACCTAAGTTCAAGAATGTCATTTGGATTATCATTAAGTTCTTTCTCTGAGATGTTTTCATCGCGACCTATTCGTGCAAGAAAGTTTTTCCATTCATCTGCATCCAACAATTTCTTTTTCCTCTCAGTGAAACGACAACAAGGAGACTATCATTCAAATGTAACTTCTACAGACTATGAGTCAACTAAATCAAGAAACAGTCATAACTGCAGCAAAAATGTGGTATTCAAACAAAGGAATGCCTACAATGAAATCATCCTGAAGACACTTAAAAGAATCCTGAAGACAACATTCTAACTACATGTCACCAACTAATCAGAGATTGACCAACAATTAGCTGTAGATTATTAGTTGAAGATGTATGCTTACAACACTCTAAATACATATCACCAACGAGCATTGTTCGTCTTCTTCTCTGTTTCCAGAGATGATTATAAGGGATACTAAAGTTTCATAGAGCTAACAACCAAGGAGAGTATGTCAGGAAGGACATAGGCAAAACACCACAACAATAACAAAATGCCCAGTGTGACCCCACGAGTGGGTCTGCGGAGGATGGGGTGTATGTGTACCTTAGCCACCTTGTGTGAGGTAGAGAGGTTGTTCCCGATAGACCCTCGGCTCAAGGAAATATATATTTAAAACAGAATTGACAAATACAAGAGTAAAAGCTATGGTGAAAATACTGCAGAATTTAAGAATATTTGACAGCAAGAATAGTAAATATAACCAATGTAAAAGAAATAACAGTAGTAATACAATTGAAGAATAAGATAATAATAAAATAATATTGATGATAATGCTAAGTAGAAGAGGGAACGGACAAGGTGCTCTATGCTAAACCCATGTTCTCCGACAGGAAGAGAGAAATCGCCCGACTACCTACTAACCCTCAACCCTAATCCTCGATCTCTATGTTTTCCTATCTACGGTCATGTCCTTGGTGAGCTGAAGATGTTTCATGTCATGTCTAATCACCTCTCCCCAATTCTGCGTTGCCTTGACATAGGCAAACACCGAATGAGCTAATACAAGTGTTCCTTAGACAGTGTCACACAGTATTCCCTGCCAGAAACCCTTGTTTATGGCTAGATCTTCAATGGAAAGAGAATAGAATCAATGACACATATTATGGATATTAGATTTTATATTTTTTGGTAAGGATATTAGGTTGAATGTCAATTTCCATTACTCAGGCATTTCCTTTACAAAATCTGTTTTGAAAAATGTTGTCATTGTTGTTGTAGACATTTCCTCTATACTGACAAATCAGAAAAGAAAGGGAGAGTCATCTAATAAAATGCATATCCTTCACAGCAAAGGATACAGAAACCAGAGTCATGGACCATGTAGGTTCAAACATGACCCAAAGATTCAACAAAGAAAATTACTCGGATAAAAGACCATCAGGACATGCTTTTATCCTTCAATATGGTTTCTACATGGCCTAAAATATAACACTAGAAGTGTTTATCCAGACAAACAAAAGTTATCAAAATACCAACTAATATAGTTCCAATCCAACATAACATTGCAGGATATGAAAGAACTGTAAAATAAGTATTTTCCTAGGAAAGGATGCAAGTCAATTTATTCTTAACATCTTGGAGCTCGATACAATTTGCATTTTCATCTCAGAATTAGCGATTTTAAAGTTGACTTTGAAATACTCTACGAAGACACGTGAGATGAACACTAAGAACAAAATTCACCAAAAGAGAGAAGAAAATTTAGGACACTAAGAACAAAAATTGATAAAACCAATCAGTTAAGCAGTGTCAATTAACTAGAAAAGGGGAATAGGGAAACACTACTTTTGGGATCAAAAGAAATGAGTTCTATTAATAGTTTAAAATCTCAGCACAAATTTTTTTTTCAATCAGTTAAATGAACAGCAGAGAAATAAGATCAAGTGATGTGAGTGGATAATACCATCTATTTCTGGCTAATGCTTTGCACAAAGAAACAATGATTACCTGGATATATTTTCTGGAGGTAAAACAGAATAGAAATTCCATCTTCATTTTTCTTAAGGAGTTCTGACATGCTGTAAAGAACAGTTTCTGAATAATATGGGGTGAACACGCTGCAAGAGTAAAAATTTATCACACAAAGGGTCTGAAGATAGTTAAATAAACAGTGACAATGTGAAAGAACAGACCTGAAGGATAGCATCTCACGGACAGGTCGTGCTACAGGCATCTCCATGAAAAGGGAATTGGTGAAGAACTCTAACCGACGCCTTGCTTCAAGATTCTTGGGTATGTTGGCAGCAGATTCTTTAATAGTTAGGAGAGAATAAAGTCTTTTAATCAGTTCCTTCTGCATATATTTAGTGCATTTTTAGGAAACTTAGTGAGCTCAAAGGAAAAGGAGCAGAGAGGTGACAGAAAAAAAAAACTAATGGAATAGAAAAGGAAACCAGATGCAAGCCTACCAACTCAGCATCTCTCGGCCACTTTAACTTTGAGAACAACCGGCCTTCATTCCTTGCTTTTGACAAAGTGTTCCAAGTTTCAATGTGGTCTCTGAAATGACATCATAGTAATTATGCACCACACTCAAGAGTATAATAATCCCAGAAATATGATATGAAATACCTCATGTTGAAGCGAAGGACATCAAGTCGCAGAACATCATACAGATCTTGAATAGCTTTAACAGCCCCAGTTTCAAGCTCTGGTGTATGCTCCTTTTTCTACGTGAGAGTATTTCAACAGATCATAAACAAAATGGCAGGATGATAAATATTCATTCAGTCCTTTTAAAAACCGACAATGAAAGAGAAATCCTCTCAACTGAAATAAGAGGTCACCGAACAATGGATGCAAAAGAAGACAGTAAAGAAAACAAAATGCATGTGACCAATGCAGTTTTCTGATATGGAATTGGAAAAAGAAGTATGCATCACCTATTGAAAGGTCTCTGTGTATGACAAGACGTACCATGAACATGTGGATATGAGAGCGTTCAAATTCATTAATTTTATCTTAAATACAATGAAGAAAGAGGATGCAAGTGAGGGGATGAGAAGCCTGGCGTGCAGCGGTAGAAGACTTGATGAGAGCAGCAGACACTCGGAAGTCACAGAACATGCACAAGGGGAGACCCTAGATTCCAGTCTTTTGACCATTCTAAGGGAACATGTTTGCTAAATCTGTCAACAAGAGCTTTGACTGCCTCTTAGATAGCGCTAAAGCAGATCACTGATTTTCAAACTTTGTCCCAACAGAAGTTCAATACTATCTAGTCTCCAGTGTTAGTGATGGTAAGGATACCGGGAAATAGAAAATTTCAAAGGAACGAAGCAGACCTTATGTTCTTAAGTATAAAAGTTATCAAACATGAAAAGAACAAGTACCAGTATTCCCATCAGTGCAGTTACTTTCTGAATCACCAGTGGCAACTTATTCATATCAACGTCCACATTAATACTCCTTTTAGATATGCTCCCACGAATATCCTCATATATACGTTCAACCCTAACATAGTAGACAAAACAAAGAATATAAACTGACTATGCATAACTCTAAATAACAGTTAATTGTGAGTTCATAAAAAACAGAGCGACTCGGAAGGGTTTGAAATCTTACCACTTCTTTCCTTCATCATTTCCTTCATCATCTAATATGGATGTAAGAACACACTTGATGGCATAATAGCACTCTTCAACCGCATATATCATGTAATCATCCCTTGAAATCCTATCCCATAACTCATCTTGTGAGTCTTTACTCTCCACAGCTATATCTTTTGCAAGAAATATCTGCACATTCAGCATAAATGTAAAGATATATAGCCTTCAACATGACAGTTGACCGCATAGATCACATTTTGCATCAGGAAAAATGGAAACACAAAAAATTGTCTGCACTCTAACAACTGCTCAACCTTGCTAGCTAAGAGGAAAAGAGGCCACTGAACCAAGGGCAGACTCCCAGAATTCTTAGGCATCAAAAGCTGTTCCATCTCCCTGTAGGTTGAAAATCAATCCATCAAAATTAAGAGGTTGAAGGCCATCAATCTAGTAGAAGCAAACTGAAACTGGGTTAGCAAAATAACAAAAACAGTCACTCACAAATTAGTAATGTAATCTTCTTCCCTCAAATTCTTGACGATTTCATTCCAGAAAGGTGCAAATCGAGCAGCATCAGCTTTGTTTCTCTCCAAAACCTGTTTTTACAACAATATGATATTAAAAGAAACAAAATACAAACTTCTGAATAAACTAGCACGGAAGATGGTTAACTAGAAAAGCTCCACGGTTTTTTTTCAAAATAACCCAGAAATCATTTTTGAGTTGGCTAAGCCAACCCCAACTGTGCTCACCAGTTTGTAACTCAGGGGAGTATGGACCTGCCCCTTTACCCTAATCCCACAAAAATATCAGGCTTCACTCAACGAGAATCCCAGGAGGACCTTATGAAAGTTTAGAAATCCAACATTTTGACAGATTCAAAGATCCTGAATGGAATGATTCGAATATCTGTTCATTAGTAAAGCCCACTTCACGCACTACTTACTACTTAACCACACTGGGGAAAACTCCATAATACATATTTCTAAGCGTAACATTTTGATTTGATGATGGCTAACTTGAGTTTTCAGAAGGAGGAGCACTTGATCAGCTTTTGTAGTATGGTGGCTAGGACTCAAATCCATTACCTATTCCCTAGGAAAAGTGATAGAGGTTTATGTAAGGATGGTAAGGTCATCCCAAGTGATACAACCCAACATAAGCTCTTGGTAGTGAATCTAGAGATTGAAAGAAGAGGAGGATGAGGCTTTATATGACAGAAATTCAAGGATTAAAGGGAGGGATTGACAAATGATAAAATTCAAGAGTTGCGGAGAAGTTGATGGCTATGGGGGGCTTGGGAAATTAGTAGGGACGCAGATAGGATGTGCACTAGGACAGCTAATTGTATTAGGAAAGCAACTAGGGATCGATAATCCAAGAAAATAGGGAGATCGATGATGATGTCATACATCGTATTGGAGTGAGGTGAATGAAATGGAGGCTTGCATCCAATGTACTATGTGATAAGAATGTGTCACCGATAGGAAAGTTCTATAGAGTGGTTGTTAGACAAACTATGGTGTACAGGCAAAGTGTTGGCTAGTCAAGAATTCATACGTTCAGAAGATGAATGTAGCAGTGATGAAGATGCAAAGAAAGATGTGTGGCACACTAGGAGATATGAGATTAGGATTGAAGATGTACGGGGTAAGGAGAGAGTGGCCTAAATAGTGGACTAGATGCAAGTGAGGTTAAGATGATTCGAGCATGTAAAGAGGAGATGCACAAATGCCCCAATGAGGAGGTGGAGAGTTTAGCAATGATAGGCCCAAGGAGAATTAAAGGTAGACCGAGAAAGAATTGGAGAGAGGCGATTAGACATGACATGACATATCATCATCTCACCGGTGAAGACATGACCCTAGATAGAAAAGCAAGAATGTAGAGGATTACGTTAGAGGGTTAGTAGGTAGTCGAGTGATTTCTCTCTTTCCTTTGGGGGAGCATGATTCTAGCTTAGAGCACCTTGTTTGCTCCCTCATCTACTTATCAGTATAGTTATTTATTCTATTATTATCATATTCTTCAATAGTACTAATATTGTTGTTTCTTTTACTTGGGTTATCTTAACTAATTTGTTGTCAATACTTCTCTTTTTGTAGAATTTTCCATAACTTTTAGCCTTTAAATATTGTATTTGTCAAACCAATTTTAGGAACATCTTACTTGAGCCTTACCGGAAACAACCTCTCTACCGCACACAAAGTAGGGATAAGGTTATACACCCTAACCTCTCACTCCACTTGTGGGATCACACAGGGTACGTTGTGGTACAAGATGAAGTATAAAGTAATATCATAACCATAACTATAAGACAGAATAATCCAGAAATAGAAATTGTCTATGTATTTTGCACAATATCAGAAAAGTACGTTATAGAAGTAGTTGTACACGTCAAATGATCAAAAAGAAGAAAGAAGCTTCCATCTGTGACATAAAAACAAACCTTACCCTCTTATATGATGCCAGTCTTCCCTATGCCTGCCAATGTATCTAAATAGCATTGATGCTCTTAGAAGAAATTTCTTATGGCAAGGCAGTGAAGATAAGAAGAAGTTTCATCTTGTTAAATGGAAAGAACTGATTGTGAGTAAAAATACAGGAGAGAGAGAGTATTTTGTTGTTCTGTTTTTGGTGTACAAATGTCTACTCCAATGAGACTGAGTCAATCATAGATGTTTTAGGGTCCATCTAGTTCCTGGTTTAGCATTGGAAAGACTAATCTTTTTCTTCTTGGTCATAAATATGGTTTTTTTGTACTACCTAAGTACTGACTGAAATACAAATGTTACTAGTGTCAAGTAAAAATACAGGAGGCCTAGGCATAAGAAATCTGAGGAAACAAAACCAGAGCCTAACGATGAAGTGGTTGTGGAAGTTTGCAAATGAAGATAACATGCTCTCGGAAGAGGTCATCATAGCAAAATATGGCATGGAAGATAAGTGGATGACTAAAATGATAAGTACTCCATATAAATGCACTGTATGGAGGGCAATCCGAAATCTATGGCCAGTGCTATAGCACAGAACCAACATAGAAGTGGGAGATGGGTCAAAGACATCCTTCTGGGAGGATAAGTGGAATGGGTCTGTCCTTGTGAAATAGTTGCATCCTGAATTGTTCACTTTATGCCAACATCAACAGGCCTCTGTGGCTACAATGTGGACTGGACAAGGATGGAATTTTTTCTTAAGGAGGAACCTTCAGGATTGGGAGATAAACAAAGTGGCAGAATTTCAAGATTCAGTAGGCTCTTTCAGCAACCTCACTGAAAAGGACTTATTAGTTTGGCAGAATGATACCAAAGGTCAATTCTCAGTAAATTCAGTTTATAAGGAACTCAACAAGAATGCTGGACAGGAGATGGAATGGCCATGGAAGACCATCTAGAAACCAAAAGTACCCTACAGAGTAAACTGCTTCATGTGGTTATTGACAAAAGAAGCAGTTTTGACTCATGAAAATCTAAAGAAAAAGAGGCTATCAGTTGGCTTCGAGATTTACTTTATGTGGAGAACATGCTGAGACAATTAACCATCTTTTTTTGCATTGTATATGAACAGAGCAATTATGGAGAATGTTCATCTGTCTAAAGGGGATAAGATGGGTGAAACCAGGGAGCATTAAAGGAGTCCTGAGCAGCTGGACTAGAGATGGCAATGCTTCTGACAAGGAGAAGAGATGGAAACTTGTCCCAGCATGTATTTGGTGGACAATCTGGAAAGAGAGAAACAGCAAGAGTTTTGAAAATTGGCAGAATAGCTTACAGAAGATCAAGATGGACTGCTTAGCTCTTTTCTATTTTTGGTGTAAACAAGATATATTAACTAGGACAGAAGATATCTTTGATGTGCTAGATTGTTTATAGGTAGCAGTTTAGACTAAGACTATTTTATTCTGTAAGTTGTAAAACTTTTGAAGGGGAACTACACTTTTGTTGTAGTATACCTGTGGATATATAGACAAAAGTTACCAGTTTCAAAAAAAAAATGTTAAGTTTCACTAATTAATTGATTAGAAGGATAAGGAGCTTTGGCAAAAGCCCAATTAAAATGTCAAATATTTGGTGAGATTTCCACATGGCAGGATAATCAGTTTTTTTGGGACCATCCCTGTAAATCTTGATCAAAACCTCTTGGAGAGAGTGAGGAGAGTATACTTTAACCTTATCAAAGCATACAGTACAAGTACCAATAAAATGGTGAGCAAAGCGAACAGGATACTAATTGCAACTGTTGCAAATTCAGCACATGAACAGTTATTCATTTAATAAATAGTAACTTAACCAAGTGTCAGCATCAGACATCAGTAAAGACAAAGTTCAATGCGGAACGGAAAATCAATAAACTCACCAGACCAGAAGACAGGAGTGACACCCTACAAAACAGATATGGCATTTAGACCCAATGAAGAGAACATATGCGAATCAATTAACTTGGTCATTCATAAATGATTAATTAGGGAAAATAAATGGAGATACCTGGTTCGAAGAGGCACATGAAGACTATTCATAAAAGCCTCGGGAAACCTCTCAAAACGTCTATGCATAGCATCCAATGATCTTATCTGAATATCATTGTCAAAAATATAGTTAAGAGGCTGACATCTAGAATGCATCCACATATGGTCTTACAATAAACCAAGGATTTGAATTGTTCCATTCATTACTGATAAAGAAATGGAGTTTGGGCCTAACTCAACCCCAAAAACTAGCTCATGAGGGAAGGATTGCCCAAGACCATACAAGGAGCAAAATTTGCCTCCCCACCCACCGATGTGGGACTCATCACCCACCACACGCCAAGGACTGTACATATGGAGTGTGGACAAAATAAGATGGGCACAAACATCGGGTGAAACAAGAACTGGGTGCGCATGGCTCCAATACCATGATAAAGAATTGGGCCTTGGCCTAATTAAACCTAAAAGGCTAGCGTATGAGGATGATTGCCTAAGACCATATAAGGAAACAAATTTGCCTCCCACCCACCAGTGTGGGAATCAACAATTACAAAAGAGGACAATGAGCACAAATAAATAGATTTAAAAATTGCTTGCCTCCCCAAGGCGATCTCGTGCTCCCAGAAGAAAGCCCCATACAGCCGATATAACCGTGTAAAATAGATGAGTATCAAACAGGTATATCTGCATTAAAAAATAGCAACAATAAGATGGTGATTGAAAAAGGCAAAAACTATTCAACAAGCACCTTTTGTACCCGAAACGTTATCTGGTTGATCACCAATTGGCAATTATCAGTGACTCAATCGCAAGTGTAAAGAAGTCAGATGACCAATAGACAGGCCATATATGTCATAAAAGCTCAATAATCTTTAGCTCAAACACTCCGTGAATTACTAGACGGAAAGTGATGGTTACCAATATATATCATTTGGACATCTAGTTTACAAACATGGACGAGGTATACACTACATATGCACTAGGTTGCATATGGTGTGTATATGTCGTGTACACATGTATATTATTTGTATAGATATGTATATTACATGGACCTATATGTAGATATGTATATTATATGTATGTTCTTATACATTATACACTAACTATACACGGTGTACATATACTGTAAACTAGATGGCCCAAAGGTATTAGGCATTGATTTTCTCAAGATTACATTTTGGTAGTACGTTTATTCATCTAATTTTTTTGCAGGTATATCCCCTTAACAAGCATTCCTAGCCAGTGAAGTGATATATCCAAAACATAGAATTCATCTGAGGATACAAGTTCCACTAATCAACCACAGAAAACCTAGTGCGTCCTATTCGCGAACAATCCAAATATACCACCCGCACAATCCAAATATACCGCGCCCAACTTCACCCAGCATTGGCAGGATGCAATTTTACCCACTATGAAGTATGAAGTCCATGATTTGAATAAGCACCTATACCATATCATTATTTTTTTCGAAACTATACCCCTATACAGTGCTATTATTTTTTTAAATTATTTTATGACCCTGGTGTCTGGGCCAGCTTTTTCGCACCTCGACTAATTTTATGGGATACCTGCCACCTCCCACCAGTAACTCTGTCCACCAAGGCTAAGACGGATGGGAAGAATCACCTAGTGTTTTTTAGGTCTCCACTGAGTTTTGAACCTGTGACCTCAGGATTCTCAACCACTTCATTGACCACTAGGCCACACCCTTGGGTGCCTATACCATGCCATTATTGAAGGCATAGGGTGCAACACAACAGGAAAAAGCACTTGAGGGTTGACAATCAAGCTGAAAGATTAGCACCTTATGCTTTATTCACCAAAGGTATACAAATATTTTTTTCAATTATTGGCATACTTACCTATTAACATGCCAAAAGAAGATACTACTTTTTTTATTGGTGGCCAAAACCAGTGAGCCAATGAAAAACCCCACAAATGTCGAAACTACAGTACAAACTAGCACTGTTTACCCATTTCTAACAAGTATAAGACAAAGCATAATTGTGGAAAATCTCCTTACCTAAATTTCTTAAGGCTAACTTGCCTAGTTGATTCAGATAGTTGCTATTGGTCCTCCATAGGATTTTTCATTAACACCCTCTTATCATGAAGATACTACTACCCTTTAGGTGCCCAAAAATAAAAGACCAGTCAGATGAATCATCAGAGAAAAACAAGCATACGTCCAAACTCCCTGAAATAAATCGTCTGAGGCAAACAAGCATACGTCCAATCTCCCTTTTTTAACTTTAATAAGCTACCAACCTTGTTTTCACAAGTTGAATGAAAAGAAACACACTAAGCAATATCCAAAGAAGCAGAGAAAAGGTAAACAAGATAATCCCACTTTTATATCATCGGGATTCCACTGCTTGGTGCAGAAATACCTATTCTATTGCCTAAGAAAAATATTCAGTTATAACTACACCAAATGTTATAACACCAACAATGAGAAAGCATGAAAGGTGTCTGATCTGCATTTACACATCAGAAGAGATTAAAACTTACAATAAAAACTGGTGCCCATAAGCTCGCAACTGTCAGTGCATTATGGTTATCTGCCAAAAGAGTAACTTGCATTTAATGGAAACTGAGATCCAGATATTATACTCACAATAAACCTTGACCATAACACCAAGATGGCAAAGGATGTAAGGATATACAGAAATACTTCTATCAACAGATAGTCTTAAAGAATTTCAGTTCAATCATAGAAGCCTGCTACAACAGAGTGACCTACTTTTAGAAACAAAATCGTGCCAAGAGTACTGCCGAATATCCATTGCCACTATCTGTCTTGTTGGCTTCACCAACGGCTTAATCTGCAACATAAATCAAGCTAAAACAATAAATCACCAATAAAAGCTATTGATCAAAGTCAAAATAAAAACTGACACATACCAGTAGAAAATAGGCAAAAGCAAATTTTGCTCCCAAGACAACAAGCCAAAAAACCATATACCTGCACCAATGAAATTCATCAGATGAGATTTCAGCACTAGCTGATTTAATTTTTCGATCAGGCAAAACAGTTTCATTAGTCACAAGGACAAAGCCAGCACTCAGCCGTATACAAGTAGTACGCCCAAAAAAAAAAAAAAAGAGAACCTACAAAAAGACATGATCCTCTACTAAAGACACCCAATCCTCTAAACAACCCAGAACTACATGGATGCACCAAAAATAAATAAGGGATCAGAGGATATTCCTCAATTGACCAAAACTCGCTTCTACCCCTTTGAAAGCCCTCAAGTTTCTTTCTCTCCAGAAGATCCACATCAATGCCATAGGAACAGCATTCCATCCCTTGCACCTTCTCCTGCTTTTCCCAGCTTACCAGCAAAACAATAGGTCCTTCACAGATCTCGGTATCACCCTACTAAGCCAGCTAAACATATCCCACCAAAGGAATGTAGAAAGCTATAAGCAGAAGATCAATATCCTCATCCGCCTCCTTGCATAAGTAACACTAGTTGATGCAAACAACCTTTTTTTCCTAAGATTTTCCGCCATCAGGATCACCCATCTCGCATCTAACCATGTGAAAAAACAGACCTTCCTCAGAACCTTTGGAATCCAAATCGGCTTTACAGGAAAACTCTCCTCTGCCCTCGCCAGAAGCTTCACATAAAAGGACTTGACAGAAATTGTTCTCCACACTCCGCCTCATCGAATCGGGTCTATCAACTGGTTCACAATGCTGATGCAGAACAAATAGCATCCTCTGAAACTCGTCCACCTCCCAATCTTGGAAATCCCTCCTGAACCTCAAATTCCAAAATGTATCTTCCCTTGTGTCCCCCGTACCGCATCTCTTTGACAAGAAACCTTACACTACATGGGAACTCATTTTTTAGCAATATGTTTCCACACCATTTATCTTCCCAAAAACTGACTCTTCTACCATCTCATTAGCAGGATAAACCAGCTAAATAGTTATATCCACCAAACAACATGGACAATAATAACTAGAGCTAAATC
Organism: Solanum sitiens; assembly: GCA_016801875.1. Classification (NCBI taxonomy): domain Eukaryota; kingdom Viridiplantae; phylum Streptophyta; class Magnoliopsida; order Solanales; family Solanaceae; genus Solanum; species Solanum sitiens. The sequence continues at coordinate 874,516 of JABWTJ010000350.1, read as the reverse complement.
GTTATAACGCTTCTCCTGTTCGTTGTTATATAGAAGAATGGGTGGATTTTGTAGAGAACCATATATTGTAGATTCTTTACCTTTTGGCGGTTCCCTTGTATAGGGCTAGCTTGGCCATATTTATGAATGAAATACAAATACCCTATAAAAACATAATAACTAGAGCACAACATATTAACAGGGTAGTAGTCTTGGATAAATTTTATTAAAAAAAAAAGACCACAGCATTCTGACTAACAACCAAGGTTCACATCAAAAAAGAGTCAACTTGCATAAATGAGAGGGTCGCCTGATCGTAACAAGTGCATCAAAAGGAATGGCATATAATTATACAAGCAAAAGTTCCCTGATACCGAATAACAAAAATATAACTCTCGCCCAGGGATAGGAGTGGAAAAGAATGCATGCTTTAATTCTCAAGATACCACAAGAAAAAGGGAACTAATTGGACACCAAGTTACATACAAAATTAGCTCATATAACCAAAGAACCAAAGGACCCCAAGTCAGATTCAAGGGCTAAATTAGCTAAAGTGAAACATGGAGATAATATTAAACTTCACTACTCTACATAAAAGCAGAAATCCAGAAGTGCTGGTTCCATTCAGATGGCCACCCTGATTCAGAATTTTTTTACTTGATCACGTAAGCATATTTTCATTCATAAACATGGACAAAAAGTTGGCTATATATAAGGGGTATACCAAAAGGTAAGTAATCTACAATAATAAATAATTATCTACAAACTTCCCCCAATCTCCTAAACAATTTGGAACTTTATGGGTGCACCAAAAGGAAATGCGGGACCAGAGGCTACTCCTCAATTCAGGATTGCTCACCTCTACCCCCTCAAAGCTCTCTCTCTCTCCATACCACCCACATCAACGTGAGTGGAACCACGTTCCATGTCATGCGTCTTCTCCTCCTTCTCCCACTCTTCCAACTAAACATCAATTCTTTCCTAGTTCTTGCCATTGCCCATTAAGTACCAAAGCACCTAAACATACTCCACCATAACCTCATGGTAAAATCACAATGAAGAAGAAGATGCTCAACGTCCTCACCCACTTCCTTGCACATAAAACACCAGCCGGTGCAAAGAGCCTTTTGCTTTCTAAGATTATCTCCCTTTAAGATCACCCCTCTAGTAGCTAGGCAAGTGAAAAAACACACCTTCCTCGGTAGCATTGGTATCCAAATAACGTTCCGAGGAAAAACATTCTCCTCTGTAACCAGAAGTTTCTTATATAAGACTTGACCGAGAACATACCATATTATTCCCTATATCCCAACAAAAGCATCAGGATTATCTACTATTGTGACTTATTTATGGAGTAAGTCCAGCAATCTTTGAAACTTAGTCACCTCCCAGTCATGGAAGACCCTCCTAAATCTCAAGTCCCAGAAGTCTCTCCACTTTGTGTCCCCCTAATTTGTTGTATTGTCAAGTCTCTTTGGCATGAAATTTTGTATGGGCTAGAGAAGTTATATTTCAATGAATTGTCTCCACGCCACCCATGACACAAAATTTTACTCTCCTCCAATCTCCTGCCTTAAATGAGATGTTCACTTTGAAATCATCCCATCCCTTCATGATATTCCTCCAAAAACCGCAACCAAAGGCATAGTCACATCTCTAGATCCCCATTCCCCTACCATAGCCCCGTATTTATTAACTACCACCCCTCTCCAGAGAGCACTAACCTCCAGCCTAAACCTCCAAAGCCACTTGTCCAGTAAAGCTTTGTTAAACACCTTTAAGCCTTTATTATCAAGCCCTCCCCATATTTTAGGAGAAGTGATTGTCTCCCACTTTAACAAGTGAAACTTCCTTGCCCTATCCGCAGCATCCCACAAAAAAAGTCTTGGGATCTTTTCCAACTTTCCAGAGTCCGAAGTTGGAGCATGAAACAAAGACATGTAATGAGTAGGAATGCTTGAAAGTGCAATCTTAAAGCGCACTTATTTTCCACCTTTGGACCAATAATTTCTTTTGACATCCTGCTAATTTCTTTTCAACCCTTTGGAGAATCGGGTTCCTCACTATAAATTCTTGGTCGAAGCACCTACTGCAAACTGAGACAAGTAATCACTAGGGCCCCAACCCAGCAATTCAAAACCTGAGCCAGAGAGTCAACACACTTCCCTAGGTTGGAATACAACCATACTTCACCCATCTCCCACCCCACACACTTTGAATAATGCTATCTGACAGAAATTCCAATTTTTGTTTCTTGGATACATATCTCCATTCCCTAAGCCTTACTTTGATGATGGCCCTTCTGTTTGGATCATTCCCCCCCCCCTTCCCCAAATTCCATCCACAACTAATTTGTCGCCCCCCCACCCCACCCCCGGCTCCCTAGCCCCTCCATCATCCCAACTCACCGTCTCGTTTCTTCTACCATACACCACAATTTTTTTTTGGAACTGGTAAGTTTGTCTTCTTCAGCTGTTCAGCATTAAAAATATGTTGGCCGCCACCAAAATGTTAAAATACAGACTCCCTATCAGATCTATGATCTGTTCAATATCATCTATATTCTATACATAGCTGTTTACACCAAAAAAAAAAAGTAAAGATGCAATACAATTCCATTTGACTTTATGAATGGAATTGGACCTATCTTCGAAACATCTAGCATTTCTCTCCCTCCATACTGACAACCATATACATGAGGGAATCAATCTCCACCATCTCTTTTGGCTCTTTCCCTCTTCCAATCCAGCAACTAAGAAGTCTGTTGTATGCTCAGGCATGGACCAGCCGACCAGCTATAGCCCGTGATGTTGAGAAACAAATTCCACAGCTAGGCAGTGTACTTAGAATGCAAAAAAGGTGCTTGTTTGTCTCCTTAGTCGCCATACACAGAAAACACCTAGGAAACAGTTGTCTTCCCTTCCTCTGTAGCACTTCTTGAGTTAGGCAGGCCCTTTTGATAACCAACCAAGTGAAGCACTTAACTTTGGTAGGAATGCTGCTTTTCCAGAAATAGTTCCACTTGGATTGAGAATTTGTATTGGTCACCTGGAGACCTCTTGTATAGGCACTCTTTACAGAAAATATCCCACAATTCGTTGCTCCGATTTCTGTACCTCCACCATTGACTTATTTTCCATCAAGTCCTCAGTCACCAACTCTGCATCCCCACTAGCCTCTAGCTCGATGCTATTTAAGAGCTCAATAACTTTCTCCTCATCCCTAAAAATGACTTCCCCAAAAACTTCCCAAAACATACAACTTTCCCCTTCTATGAAGGCCAAAGGCTGGAGATCAACCACCGTTCCTTCTGAACAGTACTTACCCCCTTGACAGTCAAAGTAGGTGTCAAGACTTGAGGCAAGTCGAAAGGGAAGAGAGATCCCTGATTCAGAAACATAAAGTTTGTCTTGCTTAAGGTAAAACTACATTCAGCATAAAAAAGTAAGTAACAAATGACAGAGTGATCCCAGGAACTTCTTTTTTTCGTCATTTCTCTCTTAATCTCTTGAGACTCGTTGTTGTGGGAAAATGAAAGACCCGCATCATTAAAAGTACATAACACAACATAGGATTTATACAGAAGGCAGCAAAGATAAAAGAATTACTTGATGAAGTCAGTAGTTTTCTCATACATGCCCCGACCAACGTAATAGTGTTCCTTCAGACAAGAAATTGATAGAAAATTATTAATAGAACATCTCAAACCAAGGGCACAAAAGAGTGATCATCCTTCAAAAAAATCTGATAAAAAATGTGAGACCTGGTGCATCCACTTGATGAAACGGACCACAGACCAATTGTCACATCGACTTGTCAAACTATGACAAGCTGGAATCCGCAGCAGAAAGCTGACAAAAAACTTAACTCCAGCATAGATTGCAAGAACAACAATATAAATTCTGAAGACAGTAGAGTTGGAATTTTGGCTGCTATTATCTTCAAGCGCTTTCCTGTCACAGGAAACATGACCAAATGTTATTCCACAATACAAAAGGGGTGGGGTTGCCACAAAAAGAAGAAAAGAACAAAAAAGGCGAAGGAAGAATCAAAGTAAAAAACTTTGTGAAGCCCATAAAGAAAAAGAAGCTACATACACATAAAGGAAACATATGAACACAGAAGCTATGCTGAACCAAACAAAACGAAGGAAAATCCGACTGACAGCTAAACGCCTTGATGTAGAGTATGCACCATACATCATGATAACATCCAGAACACCTACAATAAGTAAATGATTCAACTACAATTAGAGTTCTATACTGGTAATGAGGAGCAACTTTAGAGAAAAGAGAAGCCAGAGAAACATACTCTCAAGAAACTTCATCACAACATACGTAGGTCCAAGACTCAAAACTTCCCTCAGTGTTTTTGAGTCGAGTCGCTCATTATTGAAAGCAAGGATGGTCAATCCCTGTGGATATGGGAAAGGAGCGGCAAACAAACTGAAGATAATTTCTTGAAAACAAAGAAATGACAAGAAACAAACACCCCTCAAGCAATCAAACTGATTTAGAGCAAACTTAAATTCTTTGCTCTCATATATCAAGCAAAGAGAGTAAGATAATTGCTCACAACATGACAAAAAGATGCAAAAGAAAAAATTAATTGAAGAAAATGATAAAATGTATTCTTAATCCTCCAACATATGAAGGATGAGACGAAAAATCACAAGAAACAGCAGATTAAGAGAAAAGGGAAATATCATCACTATCAGTGACGAGTACCAGACCTGAAAAAACATGAAAAGAAACATCCAAAGGCGATGAAAACTGTGATAAAGATGGAGAAAAGTCCTGTGCTCAACAAAGGAAGTTTTTCCTCTGCGCTTGCCACCTCCAGATTTAAGAATGTTCTGCAGCAGGTAGAAAAAGGTAATCACAAGCCAAAAATTTTAAAACCTAGAAAATTGTAAAAAAGAAATTAGCACGATACAAGAGAACTATGTTTCTAAGTATATTAATAACGAAAAAATGTTTCACACTAGAGCATATGAAAATCAGTAATGAACACATGCTTTAAGTCAACCAGCTGGTACAATCTAAGAAATTCATGATGTCTAGATTGAAACTACATTATCCCTGGCCACCTAGATATAAAACCAACTAATGCTGAGTACCTATAGATCTAAGAGGATAATGAAAAATTATGCGAACACCCCGCACATCTGAAGATTGCAGTCAAATATTTCCCCACACAAGCTAAAAGATACCAGAACAATCTTAAAAAAGGGGTTTAGGTTAAAATCCCAACAGAGGCGAAAAATACTATTCTCTGTCCAATCCTTGGCGGACAAAGTTACCCGGTACCTGTGTTGATGGAAGGTAGCAGGTACTTCGTGTTTTTTAGTCGAGCAAGCTGGCCACTATGGTTAACCAAAAAAAACAAAAGAAGGGGGTTAAGAATATTTCCTTTTCAGTGAAAGGTTGTAAATCTAACTCCCTAGTACAAATATTCTTGTGGAGCAATCTTACTTCCTTTCAAGAAGGACAAACTATATTCTTTACGGCAGAAGGGACACTAAAATTTTAAATGGTGGACAGGAAGCTCTTTATTTTGGGTAAGAATATTTCCTTTTCAGTGGAAGGTTGTAAATCTACCTCCCTAGTATAAATATTCTTGTGGAGCAATCTTACTTCCTTTCAAGAAGGACAAACTATATTTCTTTATGACAGAAGGGACACTACAATTTTAAATGGTGGACAGGAAGCTCTTTATTTTCATGTTATAACCTGCAAAATGATACAAGTATACCTACAGCAATATCTGATAACAATAGATATCATTGCATAACATTCATAATGCTACCAAGAGCAAGTCTCAAACCTTTGATCTGGGTGTTGGCTTTAGAAAGAAAGAAGAATTTGTCCGCCATGGCCAGCTAAGCTTGAAGCAATGACGGGACCTGCAGAGCAGTGGGACGGTCGATGAGAAAATTGTAACAATGGGAGTCCTACACCCTTGCGAAAAAAGCTTACCAGAAATACTCATTAAAATCATCATAGTTTCTCCATGCAGAATGAGGTGCTCGGCCATTCTCATTGTTTCCAGCCTCCTGTAAGCTAACAAATCAATAAGCATCCCAAAAGGAATGGATATTGCATTTCATTATTTCAGCCCTTTCACACCCCCAATGCCAGCAATTCCAGCAGAATAAAAAGGAAAACAAGACTAAGATTGTGAATATTGAAGGTTAATAGTTAATACTTAACTGGTTATGGGTTGTTAATCTACACGAGGGAAGATTTAAGCCTTAAGAATTTCATAGTAATACGAAGCTTACAAACATGACATGTCTGCAATAGATCTGTTATTCCGGGAGGTGCTTCATGATACTAATCTTCAACATACAGCTAGAAAGCGTAAAAAGGAAACTGAACATGGCGAAAGATCAAATCTGAAGATTTATAGATTGTTTCACTTCCAACAGCATCTTCTAATAGCGAAAAAAAAAAGGAAAAAGAAACCAGTGGAAGTGAAAGGGACTGCAAGAGATTTTTGTAGTAAAGTAGGTGATAGTTTTAACCAATTTGCAACAATGATTAAAAACGAGTAGGGATAATAAAACTTCACACAGTCACGAATACTGAGAGGCCTTAATATGTATACTGACAATAATGTCACCACATATTATAATAGTAATCCCAAAATAAAAGGCAGATTTGACAAGTACGAATATGCAGACACATATTTAGAAATATTTTACATATGTAAGTGTTTCAATCAATAACAAATCAATAAGCATCCCAAAAGGAATGGATATTGCATTTCATTATTTCAGCCCTTTCACACCCCCAATGCCAGCAATTCCAGCAGAATAAAAAGGAAAACAAGACTAAGATTGTGAATATTGAAGGTTAATAGTTAATACTTAACTGGTTATGGGTTGTTAATCTACACGAGGGAAGATTTAAGCCTTAAGAATTTCATAGTAATACGAAGCTTACAAACATGACATGTCTGCAATAGATCTGTTATTCCGGGAGGTGCTTCATGATACTAATCTTCAACATACAGCTAGAAAGCGTAAAAAGGAAACTGAACATGGCGAAAGATCAAATCTGAAGATTTATAGATTGTTTCACTTCCAACAGCATCTTCTAATAGCGAAAAAAAAAAGGAAAAAGAAACCAGTGGAAGTGAAAGGGACTGCAAGAGATTTTTGTAGTAAAGTAGGTGATAGTTTTAACCAATTTGCAACAATGATTAAAAACGAGTAGGGATAATAAAACTTCACACAGTCACGAATACTGAGAGGCCTTAATATGTATACTGACAATAATGTCACCACATATTATAATAGTAATCCCAAAATAAAAGGCAGATTTGACAAGTACGAATATGCAGACACATATTTAGAAATATTTTACATATGTAAGTGTTTCAATCAATGATCTTTAGAGACAGAAAACTAGGCTACAGCAGGGAAAGAAACAAAAACATACCGCCGCAATGGCATCATAAACAGGACATATAACTTGATCAAGAAATGACACGCCATTATCAGACATGCAGCTCTTAGCCGGCTGTGCAACCTGTTGTCGTAGTAACTCCTCCAGCTCCCTTCCCATCTGTCATGAAATTAATTGTTCCAAGCAAAGCACAAGTAAGAAACCAAAACTTGGGATGACGTAATCACAATAATAGCTTCTCTCCTTTCACCTTTCACCTTTCATTTTAAAAATGTATAGCTCACCCTCATAGCCCACAGTCCCACATACCCTCCCACCAAAGTTAACACCCTTGAGACAGAGGAAATTACACTTATGGAACTAACTTGAAATATTGATAGGCCAACCTGAGTGTACTTCAATTATCACAAGAAGAAAACACAGGAGAAATGGAGATCATAAAATCAAAAGGATGTACTCTCTCTGGAATTTATAAGTACGTGAGTAAATAACTTCGCAACAAGACTTCCCAAATGGTAAAGAGACAAAAGGCACACAAAATTAACCTACATGATGAAATATGTAGCACAGGCATTCTGGAATGAATCGGATGTTAGCGGCTTCACCCCAGATTAAAAAATACAAAGAAATGAATAACAACTTCTTCTCCTTGCTAACTACATCCAAACTGCAAAAACAGAAATTAAGTATGAGAAACTCAAGAGCACAAAACCAACAGTGTCAATGATAATTATTGACTATGCTGAGATGAAAGGATTTTTGCAAGTAGAAAATTTCTAGCAGTTCTCACTGCATTAGACGAAATGATTTTATGGTTCAAGCTCAAAACACACTGGATATAAAATCTTACTTGCTCCACACAGGTGGGATGCCCAAATAGCTGCACCACTTGATATAGTTATCAAGGGACTTTGAGAAGACCTTCTGTACAGCAGCCTCATCCAATATCTAGAAGTCAAAGATATAAAAATATGGACTTAGAAATGAACTAATGAAGGTAATCGATAAGAGACAGAAGATATTCTTATTTCTACAATCATTTGCAAAGAGACAGAAATAATTGACAAGATTTCTACACAAGGCCAGTTCAAGGTATCTTCTTTTTTTTTATCAAGTAAAAGTATTTTCATTCATCTTGAATAAAAATTTAACCCAGATATCGTGGTCTGTTAGAGTGCCAACATTTGGTAACAGCAGCTGAACCAAGACAGTAAAACTACCAAGTCTCACAGTATCTGTGTTTCCAGTTCTTCAAATAAGATGAAAGTGCATAAGCTGGGAAAAGAAGGCCTAAACTGAATGAAAGTAAATTAATGGAACAAAAATTAACCAATCTCATAGGATCATCAAGGAAACAACTTTTAAGAAACAAATAACTAGCACCTCGTTAATGTTAGCTAGAAAAATGCACAGATGTCCCATCTATGGTATGCAAAAAGTGGATGATCAAATGTTCTTGAGCTACACTACAAGCAAACAACACTATGATTTCCACAGCTATAACTCATTGACCAAATACAACAATCAAGATTTCTCAACTAAGCTAAAAGAAGTATAAGCAACATAGGATAGGATAGAAGCTCCCATTTCCGAAAGTACATTACATCTAGACAAATGATTTTCTTTAATGGATGGAGAATAAAACTGCTTGCTGATATAAGGTTGTACAACAAGAGAAAGCAAAAACACTAGCTGCACGTTCAATATAACATCTACTTGAAGGTAAAAGACAACATAAAACCTACCGGTTCAGGTTCTTCAGGAATACGAAGCCGGGTCTGCTCATTTGCGAGGAGGTGGACAATATGTTCTCGCTGATTGGAAACATTGCCTTGCTGCCAAATCAACAGTAATATGATCACCAAAGCCATAATAGAAACTGGTGAAAATGAAAAAAGCAACAGACAGAAATTGCAGGATAAAAGATGAGACAAAAGAAAAACAAAGATTAACATGTTTGTATTTTGAAATGCAAGAAAACAAAGAGAAAGCAGAAGCAAGAAAGTCCGCACCACAAAATCAAGCGCGCACATCATGAGCTCAAAGTAATTATTGTTGAGTAAATAAGTATATTTTCTTCAATATGAAAGGTTTAGTTGTCAAACAAAATAGCGAAGAGAAACTAAGACTTCTTCTTAAACATGAGGCAAGAATTAAGAAGACATAAAACAACAACATACATAGAATTAAGAAGACATCAACTTGCTAAAATGATATAGTTAGCTTATACATTGCAATCCGATTCACAAAGCCCCTACAATATAATACTTTGTAGGGTATTTTTTTATTAAGGTAACATTGTATAGATGATAAAGCTCAGAACCAAAAAGTTTGTTTTGTTTTTTTTTAAACTGGCAATTTTGTATTCCTCAGCATTAAGGATATGCTGGCCACCACCAAAAAGTTAAACTATGGACTCCCTATCATATCTATGATCTTTTCAGTATCTTCTATAAATGGCTGTTTACACCAAAAAAGTAGAGATACAATACAATTCCATCTGACTTTATGAATGAAATTGGACCTATCTTCAAAACATCTGGCATTTCTCTCACTCCATACCGACCACCATATACATGAGGGTATTAATCTCCACCATCTCTTTTGGCTCTTACTTCCCCCTCTTCTAAATCCAGTAACAAAGGAGGTCTGTTGTATGCTCAGGCATGGACCAGCAATAGCCAGTGGTGTTGAGAAACAAATTCCACAGCTGAGCTGTTACTTGCAATGCAAAAAAAGGTGGTTGTTTGTCTCCTCAGTCACCAAACACAGAAAACACCTAGGAACCAATTGTCTTCCCTTCCTCTGTAGCACTTCTTGAGTTAGGCAGGCCCTTTTGATAACCAACCAAGTGAAGCACTTAACTTTGGTAGGAATGCTGCTTTTCCAGAAATAGTTCCACTTGCATTGAGTATTTGTATTAGTCACCTGGAGACCTCTTGTACTAAGCTGAGAATTTATACTCAAAAACTTAAAACTTATACATTTCCAATTGACTCTACCAAATCCCCCACTTCCACCGCCAAATTTTGTTTACACCAAAAAAGGAGAAGCTAAGACAGTTCGTCCTGATTTTCTAAATGCAGTTGCTAGTGCCTTCAAAAAATCTTGAGTTTCTTTCTTTCCATGTTGTCCGCCATACAACAGATGGAATGATCATCCTCCCCACACTCTTCCAAATTCCAAAAGTTTAAGAGTTCTAAAGTGGAACTGGGAATCGTCCAATTTATAGTATCCAGTCACTTTTTTTGGTGCACCCATAAAGTTACTTGTTGTATAAATAAAAGAATGGGTGAGTTTGTAAAGAATCATGTCTTTTGTAGATTTTTTACTTTTGGTATAACCCTCGTAATGGCCAGATTTTTGGCCATGTTTATAAATGAAATATGTTTACTTGACCAAGAAAAAATCAAATATCACCTTCCACCTTGGGATAAACATCTCTAGTACCATCCTATGATCTCCTGTGTGCCATCCTACCATCTTGTATCGACCTGCTAATCTTTATTTAACTCTCTACGGGACGGATAATTTTAACACTATCCTACCTCTATACATTTTGTAAGTTTCAAGATTTCAAGAATCACTATTCAATAATAATTGTCACTACATACATTTCTTCTCTCAAACTAGAATTAATGACTAACCCTTTAACTTTAACCATCCCCATTGAAGTAACTTCAATCTAGATATTTGAAAAAATTAATTGCTCATTTTCTATGCCAGTAACATTTCAAATTAGAAAGAACATTTTCATTGATAAGGAAGGAGGAGTAAATCCATCATGGTTCAAAACTCAAGAGAATAATGGCCCCACCCCTTCTACCATTTTCCACTTAAATAACAGGTTTTTGTCTGCAGTATCATTCAGACTCATGACGTGTTCATAACCAAACATCACAAGTTGTGTTGTTACCACTAGACCAAAGCCCTGTTGGCCGATGCCAATCAGTTGGAATTATGTTTTACTTATTAGTAACTTTGCTTAGTAATCTTGTTTGAGGTTTTATATACCAATAGTAATGTGAGAAATATTGAAAAAGAATATTATTGAATTGTTGTTGTCTACATTATTATATTGAGACCCTATTTATAGACACTAGAATACAATCATTTACCAAGTAGGATACTATTTACTATTCCTATTTCTATTTGTATTCCTATTCCTATTCCTATTCTAAATAGGATTGTATAAACTTATTCCTATTACTATTCTAATAGGATTGTATAAACCTATCCTACTCTAACACTCCCCCTCAATCTAGTGCATACAATTCATGTACCTATCTTGTTACAAATGTAATTAAGACGAGGACCGATGAGGGGCTTGGTGATAACTGCAAGTTGATCACTCGACTTCTCAAAATTGACAATTAATCTCAATGTGCTTGGTCTTCTCATGAAATACTGAATTTGATGCATAATGCCGATAAAACACGAAGTGATAAAACTAGTGTTGGAATTTCCCAAACCAAGCTTGCAAAGACTTTTTCAAACCATAGAGTGACTTACTTAATCAACATACAAGGCTACTGAACTCCCCTAGCAACAAAATTAGGTGGTTGATCCATATAAACTTCTTCACAATGCAACGGTCGTTGTAAGTGCTCAAAATCTAGTATAAAGAATATGGATCATGTTGGAATCAATAGACGAATCGATATTAGACAAGAAAGTCACCGAAAAATTGGTCGGAACATGCTTATACGTTGGAGTATTAGATTTGATGGCTGAAAGTGGTCATAATCTAAAAAATAAAATTATATGGGTAGGGTCAAAATGATGGCACGACCGAACAAGAAAATAGAAATTATAAAGGAAAGGTCGGATTGGCAGCACGACCCTATTGAAAAAGAAAAATAATATGGCTAGGATCGAAATGATGGCACAACCCTACGCAAATCAGATTTGAGGAGTCACCGGAAAGACGAATTAAACTATGCAAATCAAATATGAGGAGTCACCGAAAAGACACACAGTGCTATGCAACTCAAATATGACAAAGTAATTCGGAAAAATCCACAGTACCACACAAATTAAATATAAAAAGTAGTCTGGAGAGACGTACGGTGCTACACAAATAAGATATGCAAAAAAAAAAAGGTAGTCACCAAAAGAATGACACGGTGCTACACAAATTAAATATGAAAAAGTAGTCACAGAAGATATGGCATGGTGCTACACAAATTAGATATAAGAAAGCAGTCACTGAAATGATGGCACGGTGCTACGCAAATTAGATATGAGAAAATAGTCCACATAAAACATACATGGTGATTGCTAACATAATCATGGCAAAACGGGGGAAGATATGGGTAGGTAATAGCCACCCGCCAACAGCGGAAGTTCTTTGATTCTCTACCAAGATCATAGAGGATCTGATACCATGTGAGAAATATTGAAAAAGAATATTATTGAACTGTTGTTGTTTCTATATCATTACATTGAGACGACTCTATTTATAGAAACTAAAATACAATCCTACCGAGTAGGATATTATTTACTATTCCCATTTCTATTTGTATTCCTATTCTAAATAGGATTGTATAAACATATTCCTATTCTAATAGGATTGTATAAACCTATTCCTATTCTAACAAGAAATATATAGTACTTCTACTTTATACAACATTGGTCTTGAGATGAGTTTAAATACACAACAAAATGAGAGAGGATACCACATAGCCTAACCAACTTATTTGAGATTGAGGCGCAATGTTCTTGTGATTGTATACAGTCAAGGAATATGATTAACAATACCGCAATATGAAAATTTCAATTGTTAATCAAAAAGGAGTGTGTATTATGGAGCATACAGAAACACACTTTGAAACAACATATTGAAGTTCAAAAGCAGTCAGTATACGAACCTGAAATCCAAAAGAGTAATGCAGAAAATCAAACAAATCGATGCTCCTTGTTGATGGTAAAGAAAAATCTCCAGGCAATTTTGGTAAGCCTCTGAAGTACTTCAGAGCTGATACTGCTGCACGTACCTGACATTTTACTGAATCACATCAGAACAAATATGCAAAGAGCTTTTAAAAGTGATAGGGGAAAGATTATCAACCTCACTGAAAGACACGATAGCATTTGTAGTTGAAGTGGTATCAAGGGGAATAATATTGTAAGCAACGTCCTCAGTCATAGCAGCATCTGATTCCATCATTCGTTTTAGCTGCAAGCAACAACACAGCACCAAAAGAGCATTTCAGATGCACGTGGAAGAAAAAATGAATGACTGTGCATCAGGAGCAAGACCAAGTATTGAGACTATCAGAACACACATGCATGTGGAACTGCACCAGCACATAGAAACATTTCATGAACCGGCAAGGACATTTCATTTCATAAGAAGTTTCAGCATGTGCTCTTTAGTCTTTCCCACGTCAATTGTCGTTCATGTACGGCAGGAATCTTAAAAAACTATGAACATTGACCAAAAATAACAAATAAGCTAGGAGATTTTTAATTTTACACCCGTTTGTAGAATGAGGACTGTTAGCAACTTTTTACTAGGAATAGGAAAAAAAATAAATGCCTGCACTAAACCTATCCAACTCAGAGGCATTAGAACAAACAGATAATTTACAAGTAGCTGAAAAAGCTCAAAAAAACAACTTATGGTAGGGTTATAAAAAAAACAGCTTACGGTATGAGAACATCAAACTTATTAAATTGATTGCCATATCAGAAAACTAATACAATCTTTACTTACATCAAAAAATCAGTATTTCCCACACAAGCATGGAATGACTAATCTGTCTATGCTACTACAGAAGTGGGAAGCCCTAAACTAAAAGTTTGGACGGCCAAAATACCCTTTTAGTAATGTATTAATATTTAATAACAACTATAATCAAATAAAAATCTATATGTATATTATTATAAAAGTAGGAAGCCCTAAGTTAAAAGATAAAAGATCAAAATATCCTTATCATAATCTACAGTTTTATATTTAACAATACTCCCTCGATCTCAAATTGATTGACCTGTTATGACTTGGCACGGAGTTAAATTAAATAAAAAAGACTTTTGAATCTTGCTCCCAAGGGTGTGGCCTAGTGGTCAATGGAGTGGTTGAGAGTCATGAGGTCTCGGGTTCAAATCCTAGGGGAGACAAAAACACTAAGTGATTCTTCTCATCTGTCCTAGTCTTGGTGGACAGAGTTACCTGATACTAGTTGTTGATGGAAAATGGCAGGTTTCTATGGGATCAGTCGAGGTGCGCAAATGTTGACCCTGGCACCATGGTTAACCAAAAAAAGGACTTTTGGATCTTGTTGTCTTAATTAAAGATATGTCAAATGTAGCAAAATGTTCTTTAATCTTGTGATCTTCAACATCCTAGGTGGAAAATTGGAATTAAAGAGTTGCTAAGAAAAGAAAATAGGACAAACAAACTGACACAGAGAGAGTATCAATTAAATAAAACCTGAAAAATATTGAGTTTTGGTGTGCTTTCACTAAATGATTGTGTTCATTCATCATTAACTAATTTTTTTTTTATGACAAGGAAAACACGCAGCCGCTACCCTTTGGGTGCGCACAGGGTAAAAACCCCGCTCCTATGCAATAGCGTGCAAACCACATAGGAGAAGGTAAGCTGCACTAGGCAAGCCTGGTGCGACGAGCTCGACCCAGAAGGCAAAACTCTTGCTTTCGCTGGCAAGGGGTTTCGAACTTGAGACCTCCAACATGGAAGTCCCAAGCTCGAACCACTGGGCCACCTCGAAGGTTTAACTCATCATTAACTAATTTCAGATGAAGCTATTTGGCCACTAGGGAAGAACTTTTCAAAGGGCTAGTAGTTTGCGCTCTCAAAGTGTGCTTGTTCCCCCTTCTACCTCACCCTAAGCAAGTCTTTGTGAGTTAACTCTTCCCAACCCGAGACACTCTAAGATCCTTTAGTTTAATCTTAGCTTAGAAATATGAAAAATAAACACATTTTTCATAGTTAACTGCCTTCAACTTTGTCGTTTGCTTTTTTCAAATTCTATCAAGATTTTCCTCCAAATCTTTTTTCTTTCAGAAAAAAAACTACAAGTAGGGCTGATTTGCGAATGAGGAATTAGCATACCGACTCTCTTGCACCCAAGGGTGTGGGCTAGTGGTCAATGAAGCGGTTGAGAGTCATAAGATATCAGGTTCAAATCTTAGCAGAGACAAAAATACTAGGTGATCCTTTCCATTTGCCCCCGGGTGGAAAGTGGCAGGTATCCCGTGGAATTAGTCTGAGTGTAGGAAAGCTAATCCAGACAGCACGGTCATCATATCTTGTGGTCCTAAATTAAAGATATATCAAATATACCAAAATATATTAAAGAGTTGCTAAAAGGGAAAGGGACATTCTTTTTTAAACAGACTAAAAAAGAAAGTAGGTCAAGCAAATTGAAATAGAGGGAGTAACAATTAAATTGAAACTGAAAAATATTGATTTTAGTTGTGCCTTCCCTAAATAGTTGTGTTCTTTCATCATTGACTAATTCAAAGGGCTAATCATTTTATTGGAAGGATACAACTCTTTGATAGAGAAAGTTATCTTAAATATACAAATAGATATAGACTGTTTGAAAAAAAGATATACTCCCTCCCTCCCTCCCTCCCTCCAGATTTGTGGAATGCACTTTGACTGGACACAAAGTTGGAAAAAAAGGGTAGGGAAGACGTTTGGAACTTGTGGTCAACAACAAGCCATAGATATTTGTGTAGTTGTAAGTTATCTCGATTGCGGGTAAAAAGGAAAATTAAAGTTCGATTATATCAAAAAAAAAGGCATTATTCTTTTTAGAGAGACAAAAATGGAAGGTGTCATACAAATTGGGACAAAAGAGTAAATTGATGGTAGCATCTATTTAAGTCATGTTTATTGATGAAGAGAGCTACTCAAGATTAAAAAGAACTCCAGAAAGGTTGCGTATTTTGGAAAAAAATTGTATTCAACTTCCTCTTAATAAAACAATAAATTCCATGATTTTATCAGGCTTTCATCTCTAATAGTATTCTCCGTGGAAAGTCTTGTGTGTCATTTTCATCAAAATCATGGTCAACAAGAAACTGCTTTAATTAATATTTAAGCAATCAAGTAACAACAGCAATATCATGTGAGTTTTACGCAAATCATGTATTATTTAATCTGAATTACACACATGTGTCCTCTCTTTCCCCCTCTCAAAATATAATTCTTTGTTTGAGTTTTTTTGTCGTAAACTATGACTCGAGATGGTTTCAATTTTGATTTATTTAAACATCTTTTGAAATAAATTGTGTTTTTTTAAATTAGTTTTCCTCTTTACAAGTTAGTTATTGTTATTGTATTTATATCATGGAATATATAAAATAATACTTAAAACCTATCAGTCATTAAAACTAAAATACTATATTTTCTTAAATACAAGATTATGTAGTTACAAACATTAATAATGTAAAGGATAATGAAAATTATTACATCTTATCATTTATTTTTAAACACCTAAGCATAAGTTAACCAAAATTTGTAACATAAATAATGGTGTCGGTGAGTCACTCAACAAAAGCAAAGTACACAAATATTTATTTGTGAAAAAGAAGAGGAAGAAGAATTTTTGATGTTTTAAAATGTGAGGAAATTCCTCTATATATATAGAGGACAAAGAGTAATGTGAACAAATATTTGTTGTGCCTTATCGGAAATGTTACAACTATTTGGAAGTTGCTACCCTTCGGAAAGGTCACAACCTTTCATAAAGTCGCAACTTTTCATAAAAGTCGCAACTCTTCATTAAAGTCGCAACTCTCATAAAAGTCGCAATGCTTCATGAAAGTCGCAACTCTTCATGAAAGTCGCAACTCTTCGTGAAAGTCGCAACTTTTCAAAAGTCACATCTTTTCGTGAAAAAGGAAGGTTAGTTTTGAAAATAAAAAAATTTAAAAGGAAATTTTGGCTTGTGGTGGCGCCACATAGGCGGGCCATATGATATATGATATAAAAGAATGATGATGATTGGATGATAAGAATATCATGCATGTCTTTTTCAATTTAGGTTTCACTAGATTAAGAGGGTGTATGGATTGGCTTCTTTTAAGAGGCTTATAAGTTAAAAGTCGAAAGTCATAAGTTAGGAATACCCACCTTTTGACTTTTGGCTTTTCTTTTTTTTTTTTTTGTACTTTTTCAGTTTTAAAAAGTGCTTAAAAACACTTTGTGTTATCCAAACACTTCCAAAACCAAAAAAAAAAAAGCTTAAAAGTCAAAAGCCATTAAATATATGTCCAATCCAAACACCTATTAACACCATATCTTTATAACAAATTATCAGCAACGGATGTTACTTGTTAGTATGAATTACGGTAGCAATATAGCATTTGTATGAGAATCTAGAATCAGATCAAGTAAAAAAAACATAAATGAAAGAAGTTACTCCATGGAATATATATTTCATATCCATATGCATAGAACTACCTTTATATATTTATTCGCGCAGTCAAACTAATTGCTTAATTTTTCTCTATGTATTTATGTTTATATGATTATCCTAGAAATTTCTAACACTTAATCCGGAAGGAATACAAATGGGAATAGTGAATTAATGAAGTATCATTAGAGATTATTGGTGGAAACCAAGCGAAAGAAAAGAAACATAAAAATTGAATCTTATGAGGAAGCTTGAGGGAGCTTGAAACTTGAAATTTGTAATTGCTAACAGGTGATATAGGTGCAGCCCATGTAAGTTGTGACGAGTTAATATCAAAAAAAGGTAACAGATTTGAGTTTAGGGGTGCTGGCTATGGATTATGCTATAAAGTAGATGTTCCCTTCTTTTTCTTTTTTTTTTTTCTTTTTTTTGGTTACTTTTTTCCAGGGTTATATTGTTACAAATGTGTTAAGGAAATGTGGGCGTGAAGTTATCTAACAGACGATTGGGATGACCGTCATTTATTAACTGAAACAGAACACGTAAGGAAGCATATGCACCCCCGATGTCTAGTCATCTAACATTTCTTGCTAACGTAACAGAAGTAGCTCCATCGATTGAGTGACTTTTCCTTTGATTGGTAATGATAAGGCTATTCATAGCAATTGCATGCTGCAAAATGTGACTTCTGTTTGAAGGAAGTTCTCTCACAAAACTCAAAAGGTTGGAAGACCTTTCGATGAAAAGGATCATAGCGAGAAATCAACAAATAAAAGAAGAGGACACAACCAGCTATTTACACATATAAAAGAATGCTCGAACATCAAAAGCAAGGACTTGCACACTTAAATAAGAAGTACAGGTAATAAGAGACCAAACCTCATCGGGTATTAAGCGATCCGCCTCTTCAGGGGAAACCTCCTTAGTCAACTGTTCAAGGACATTTCCCAAAACCTTAAGAGTCGCTAAAACCTTTTTCCTTTGGACAGTCTTACGCTCCAACCTAATTTTAAGAAAAAATAGAAATGCAACATATCAACCAACTAAAATAACATCTCAGCAAAAGGACAAATTTATTTAAAAAGAAAATTATAAGGTAAGTGATTTTATTAGAAACAGAAAAATCTCCAGTACACCAGAAGTTACAAAAAGACATTATTTCTAAGATCAACTAAAAGAACTAGTCAAATGGATCCAAATACAAGTCAATTGCACTCTTGGCCCCAGCCCCCCGCGCCCCTGTATCTAAGATGAGTTTGAATCTGTCCTCATTCTTGGCAATTATATCTGCCTGAAAAATTCATTCAAGAAGGACTATGACCTCCCATGAAACTACATGACATTGAAAGGCGGCTAACCAAGTGTCCTTTGACCACTCCCACACAGGTCCATTAATCCCCTTAAAATTCCACCCAATTCTATTGGCAATTTTCTGAACCGCAACCCTGACATGAACTCCCGCTTGTTAACCTCCATAGACTCCAATTATCTATCATCCCAAAGTATAAGTACTCCTCCTGCACTTCTCTGAACCGGAATAGTCACACTTCACCCACTCCCCAGTATCCAACAATGTCTCCATTTTTGTTTCTTGAATACATATTACATTCATACACTATTTTTCCTACCCCAAACTTATTCCCCCTCCCTACCTAAAATCAAGAACTTCTTGCACTCTACCCCTTTTGCATCGTTAACTATGTCTATAAGCAATTCTAACACCTTACACTCCTCCCTTTCAAGCAACACTCCCGAAAATTCCCCAGACCTAAGGAATTTCTCTCCCACCCATCTCATAAATTTACTTCCATCTTCATTGTTGGCTAAATGCCTCACATTAGCTCCCTATGCGCCCAAAATGTCATTGTCATGCCAAAAATCAGTTGTGACCGGTCTGATTGCTGAAAATCAGCCCCTCTCCCCACAGAACAAATGAATTTGGAGTTGTTTGTGATCCCTGAAGCCTTTCCCAACCATGTATATCGATAGGGGGGAGGAGAAACAGAAATCATTTTGGTTTGATCAGACAGGAGAAAAGAGATCCTTGTGCTTCTATCACGGATTCTTATTCTTCGTTGAGTTTGGACAGACTACAGAAGATACAGGGAAACTATCACGACCTGTAAACTAAAAAATGTTCCGTTGCTTTTCAACCTAGAAGCAACAAATAGTATTTATGGGAAACAGAAATTTCATTTCTGAGCAAGAAGACAAGCACCAAGCAGACATGATAACATAGCAAACAATAAAGTGAAAAATGTAATTCAGGCAGCCATGCAATTGGTAGAATACAACCACAAAAATCTTCTTTTAAAATCATGTAAACATTTCATTAATCACAAGGCCAAAAAAAGGTCATATACAAGTGGTATACCAAAAGGTAAAGAACCTACAAAAAGAAAATCACAGAGGTCTTCTAGAGTATAACACAACTGAATAAGAGAACACTGAAAGTAACATCACTTACTCTCCCAGATTACCACTGAAGACACCAGATTCCCTCAATTTCAGTTCCTCCTCTCGTAATTTATCCACGTTATGCCTTTCTCTGTATTGTTTGTAGAATTCTTGTAAGAGAGTGATATCCTGGCTTCTATCAATTGTCCCACCCTCCCGCTTCGCAAGCTTTTGCTATAAGATTAGGCAAGAGATAGGAAGGAAATCAGAACTGAACCAATATCCAAAACATTGTAAACACACCATAAAACATGCTAAAATTCAACTGTCAGAACTAATTTACAATGCATAGGCTAAGTGGAATTCCTGCACATCTGTAAGAATAGAAGTCTTGACACCAGAAATGATAACAATACAAAATGGAAGAAACAGGATTTCACATAACTCTAGATTTACCTGATACCAAAATCAGTGAATCTATCCAAATAGCGATACTGGCACTGAGAAGGACCAAATACTTCATATATAGAACACAAGAAATATTTGAATACTTCATGAAAATCCATTTTTCCTATTCCTCTAACAGAGTGATGCATATCATGAGTACACAAAGGAAAAAGTCACACACATACCTTGATTACAGACATCAGACCAGTCTTGAACTGCAAAACACCCCTCCCCTCACTGTTAGGATCCAAATTTTGAGCCAAGGAATAGGCATGCTCACATACTGCAGCAAATTCACCAAATTGCCCACAGATAGGCAAGTTTA
This sequence comes from Solanum sitiens, assembly GCA_016801875.1. Classification (NCBI taxonomy): domain Eukaryota; kingdom Viridiplantae; phylum Streptophyta; class Magnoliopsida; order Solanales; family Solanaceae; genus Solanum; species Solanum sitiens. The sequence continues at coordinate 853,562 of JABWTJ010000350.1, read as the reverse complement.
TTAGTCCAAGCATCGACAGACTGCATATCAGCTTTCTAAATTAATCAATCAACTATGTCTCAATCCAAATTTTCATGAGGTCAGCTATATTAACATTTGTAGTCATTCCACCCTTTTCATATTTCAATAATCAGAGAACTCGTCATATTTAGACAATTCTTACATTGGTTGACAAACCAACCATAACCCTCCTATCTGTGCTTCGACCCTCCTATGCTTTGTGAAGCTCACATAGACTGAGTTTGCATAAAGTTTTTCAAGAAAATGCATAAAAGGATCTTGTAAATTAGGTCTAGTTCCTAATTCACACCCCAAAAGGCTAACACAAAGGAAGGAGGATTGCCTAAGCCTTATAAAGAAGACCACACATCTCATTCACCACCGATGTAGAACCTTTCATTCTTCAACACCCAACCTCACGCCCAGTGCTGGACATCTGGTGCGTGGGCAAATTTGAATTGGGGGCCCAACATAGGGTGAAATGGGTCATTCTCAAATTCAACCTTAAAAGGTAGCTCAAAGGGAGGAGGATTGTCCAAGCCTTATAAGGAGACCACCCAACTCTCTAAGCACAATGTGGAACTTTTTTCATTCTTCAATACCCCATCTCACGCCCAGGGACTGGTGCATGGGCAATTTTAATTTGAGGACCCAACATTGGGTGAGATGAGTCATACACCACAGAATGCTCCACTTTTTGAGAAGAAATACACTATAGAAAACACATTGAATGACCTAAAATTTTACAATTCCTCCAACAACCAAACCATAAGGGGTCATTTGGTTGGGAACAAGTTATCCCATGATAAGGGATTAGTTATCCTGCGATAACTTATCCCACCATGTATATGGTATAACTTATCCCATAACTAAGATATAAATGGTGGGATAAGTTATCCCAAACATGACAACCAAATAAAGACACCAAAATTTTATCCCAAGACTATCTTTTTATACCAGGACTATTTATTCTTATCCCTCACACCAAACGACCCCTAAATGTTTCTTCATTTTCTAAAATGAGGAACTGGAACCCACTGCTACCATCTAACCACTGATGCAATGGGACTCAGTCAACATGAAAATAATTGACATAACCAACCGTTCACTTGTCAAACAGGGGAAAGCAGAAACATTTAGTCCTAATTACTTAGAAGCTTCTCATGCCACATTTTGCAATATCTTGAATCTCAATACCAAGATAACTGACAAAACTAAAACTATCTAAATTATAAATTCTACAGAAAAGAACAGTTCAAGCGGTCATATTTCGATGCCATTACAGAAGAGCGAATCTCGATCATGTTTCCCCCCTAAACTTACGTTATATAATACCTGTCATCTATGATCAAGTTCTGGATATTTCTATTTCATTTCAACAGAGCAAACAAGAAATGAGCTCAGAACATACTTGTGTGCCCAGGCATGACTAGCCAATAAGAACCATAAGAAGAGATCACTTACGTATTCTGGACACATTAGGGGCCTCATCTTGAATCTCGTCCGCAGCTCTTAGAATGTCATCTATATCCCTGTTATTCGCAAGCGAGGATGGGACATTCGCAGCAATCCCTCCTGCCGATCTCCCAGCGGCAGCCCTATGACCACGCAGTGCTGCTCGCACCAACCGTTCCCATAAATCTTCCACTCGAGACATCTCCTACAAAATCTCAAAAGAAAATCAAGAAGAAAATCATTGGTACCAGTCAAAATCACGGGGGTACATAAAAGAAATTCCAGCATATTTCGCATACCAGAGAGAAAATGGAGAAGGAATCGAGTAAAATCCAACATCAAAATTTTCAAATAGGAAATCAAGTAAATTTAACACCCAAAATAATGAAAACTATGAACTCTGTCATCAAAATGTTTGTTAATGGAAATCCATCTTAATCCAAAACATCTTCAGATGCTTCAATTTGCCTTTGTCCAGCAACCAGATGAAAAGCTCAAATAAGAATATTTAACAATTAAGAAACGCAAAGCTAGATTAGATGGGAAAATGGTGAATAAAATAGCAAAAGTACAAAAACAAAAATAAATAGAAATAAAATTAAAAGGAGAATGTGAAGAACCAAAAGAACAAAACTAGGGAATTTTTAAATTAAAAAATGATCTGAAATTGCCAAGAGAAACCCATCATGAACCCAAGAAAGAGAACAGCTACAAATATAGAAACAGATAAACATAAACTCAAACATTACTATTCCATTTTCCCTCCACCTGAATTCTAATGATATTTCCTGTTTTGGAGCATCCAAAATGCTTGACATGTCCTCCCACCAATAACACTTATTATTCTGTACAACTTTCACAACATAGACTCATTTAACAAACTTGAATTAAAATTTTGATACAATTTTTTTATCAACCACAGTTACATGCATCTCAAATACTAATTTAATGTTTTCTCTCGCGAAAATTTATCCAGCACACAAGTAAAGCTAATTCAGTATACAGTCCATACCCTAAAATATGATGATGGGGGTAAAAAAATTATCAAACAAAATTTATTTAAGAGAACTGTGTTGTTGTTTTATTCTGTTTTTTTTTGGACTTTGCTCGATTAAGGACTGATCTCCGTCCCCTTTATGTTATTATTAATGAAAACTTTACTTGATCAAAAAAACAGTGCGAATTATATTTTTCTACATTATTGAAGTGAGTTGATAACTAAAATCTCCAAGTTCAAATCCAAAAGAAGACAAAAAACACTTGCTGATCTTTGTTCAATCCATGATAGACAGAGTTACTCGAGACTCAGAGTTGTGCTCAAACACCAGTGTTATAAAAAAAACAAAGACATCAACTTTTGTACATCGTCAAGTAAAATTAAGCATCAAATTTTCCTCTTTAACTGAAAAAAAAGTAATCTTTTTCCTAAATGACACTAGAACAAAAGAAAACAAAAGCATACATTGGCAAAAATAAATTAAATTCAACAATTAACTGTACAAAAACACAACTTTTTTTCCTTACACCATTAAAATCTAATCAAATTCAAAAAATTTAACTCTGCAAAAGCATAACTTTTTTCCTTACAGTATTATTACATTTAACAAACAAATTTCAAATACTACACACCATTAAAATTAAATTAAAATTTCATAAATTTAACTATGGCAGCGAAGTTAAATTTCATAAACATATAAACACTACGTATCAGCAATCTACACAGACGTAAATCCATGAAAACTAAACGCGTATGAAATCAAAATCAATAGGAACAAAAAATGAAAAAAATGTAGACAGCTTTACCTGATTGGAGATCTCGCCGGAGAATCACCGGAGAAGCAGAGATTAAACCCTAGAAAAAAATTTGAGCTGAAGAAAAATGGAGGAAAATGGAAAAAGGACTAATTGTGTAAATAATGAGATATTTGTGGGTGAATTTTGAAATGAAATTGAAAATAAGAGGAAATTACAAAGAAAATTGACCGGGTATAGCCGGTGGATTTTACCGGTCGCTTTGAATACTTAACGCGGAGAAGAAAATAAGACCATAATTAAGGAGATACTTTTCTTTACTTTTCTTCTACTTTTCTTTATTTATTATAAAAAAAAAAAAACTTTTTTTTTCGAAAATATTGCGGACGTTAAAATTAATCTATGAAAATATGACTCGTTCAAGTTTGGATAAGGCGATAACTTCTTGATTATAAGTTTAATTCATTTTTAATTTTTTTAGAATATAATTCCATAATTGGACATACGTTTATACTTTATGTAGTATGATTCGTTTACGTTTGTAATTTCAAATACCTGTCTCGCCCTAAACTGGTGGAGGCGCAACTAGTGCTGAATACTTTATTCAATCAAGCTAGCCACTCTAACATAGTGAAAACAAATCAATGAGGGCCAAAAATATCGTAAAAAAAAATCTTCTGAAACAAGAGAATTAGATCGACGGGGTCACAAGAACATCAATGGCATAAAGAAAGGTTTAACATGGCCAACTTAAGTGGTAAAGAAAAAGCAAACCGACGAGGCTACAACTTAAATCATATATACAAGAATCGAGTATACACAATATACATACAGCCTATAGCTCCAAGAAGAATGAAGCTTACCAATCCTCAGCTTAGACAACACCCCTATTACAAGGACGATCAAGACCTATGTTTGAACCTGCAACACAAAATATAGCGTCCTCAAGCAAAGGGACGTCAGTACGAATAAAAATGTACTGGTATGTAAGGTGGAGAAATAGAATCCTAAAAGTTTGTGATAAAATGGGTATAGAGATACCACCTGAAACTTAAACTCCAATACCCTCCATTGCAGAAATTTCAACTCATACTAAATAAATATGCATGGTATGATCGTGTAATCATATGTCGTGAATACATATATATAGATGTAAATGCATGGCATACCCAACCAAATGCTAGCAATAGTGGTCTTTCATGTAGCTAACCGGTATCATATTCGCTAACTTGTGGTCATCTGCGTCTCATACGCATAAATATAAGCAATAGGCCTCATACCTCCCGATTATAGCTCGAGAGTAGAATGCATAGCATGTAATGCATGTCATGAGCTCGTAATACACATATGTAACCATAATCATGTTGCCAATATTGTCCCATAGATGCTATTGTTCTCATAATCCCGTAATCACTTTCGGGTAACATGTAAATATCTCGTAGAACCTCTTATTATGCTTTTAGAATAAACCTGAACGCTTAACTCAATTCTGAGTGAGTAATTTAATCGTTTAGGAACTCAAAAGTAGACTGATAACATGCTTGACTTGATTTACTATAAATAACTCTGAGTTGATGATCGTATGATCTTATTTAGAAACAAGGTTATTTGACGAGTATGTAATCAAAAGAACGGTGTATAAGATTTACGTGTTAATATCAATTACAAATAATATCTTTGTAAAAGCTTCTAATGAGGAAAGAATGGGTTAGCAACTCCTTTAGGTATAAAATACTAATCCCCAATAGCTTGCTAACAAACATAATGGATAAGAAATTGGACGGAAAATAGTTTTAACTATCAAACATACTTCATGCTTCTACAAGTACACCCTTGATACGATATGTTGCAAAATGATTGTTTTTCAATTATATTTCATATTTAGATACATATAATTAGATGAAACTGATGATCATCATCTATTTGAGACACATATATTTAGTACTTGTATTTGAATACTCCAAATACATGTATATGGTGTTTGAAATATGACAGTAATCATAGTATCAAAAACTCAAAGGAAGACAAGTAATTAGTCCTTAAACTAGTGGAATTGATGTTTGTATTTTTTTAAATTAATAAATGGTGAAAATAATAAACAAAATGACCTTCTCGTTCATAAATCCTTTCTCAAAATAACTCAATTGTCATTTTTTTTAACCATAAATGGTCACTCAATACTTTTTAATCGCAATACAAAGTACAATTCACATTTTCTTCTTCGTATTATTTCTTCGTTTTTTTTTTTCATGTTCAAAACTCAAACTTTAAAATTAATGTGCTTCAAAGGTGATTCATTTTGAGTGGATAATATATCAAAAGATTCAAAATATTGACATGAGCTTATATCTATATTTTGAAATTGTTTAGAGGAGATTTGAATTGAAAAAAATCGTTTTGACAGGTATATTTTAGTGTATCAACATTGTATATATATGTATATGCATCTTTGATATATGCATATACATTATCTATACACAAATATATACTTTTTGTATAATATTGATACATTACATATGACCGTTTTTTTAAAACAATTGTTGTTGCCCGTACGTAAATCATTAATTTTGAGCTATTTTCCAGTGAATGAAAACTTGACTATAGTTGGTGCAAATTATGAAACTACTTTATGGTATACATATACAATTTACTCCGTATCGCATTCAAGATTTAAATTTCAACGTATCAATATATGAATATTATTTTTTTTATGACACTTTGTATATTGAACATTATTTTACTTTTATCACATAAAAGATAAAATAACTTCAAACGACTCTTCAGTTATTTGTTGAATTTGACAATATAAAACAACAATAAAAGAAATTGACTAGGAAAGTATTTATTTATTACTAATATAAATAAATAAATCTAATTTTACATTTACATCCTAATACAAGCCGCTAAAGGAAAGTATTTATTATTACTAATATAAATAAAAATAATACTAATTATATAATATAATTTATTTACTTATAACTTTCTTCCCAATATAGAATTCGAGATTTCTATTTTTTTTATCGTAAGTTTAATTTATTTATTTTTTTAAAAAGTTGGCATTTTTTTATTTTATTTTTTATATTAAGTATTTTTAACCATGAACAATTTAGCTTATTTTTCATTTTATTCAGCAAATATAAATTAATTATTCACATATTCTGTTACTCATATAGTTTATGCTATTATCGATTTAAGAGTCTATTAAAATAATTTAACGTCTACATAAATATTTTACTTTTTATAGACCTACTTTATGAAATAACACTATGTATATCATTATTTATCAATAAACTCTTTAGTTATTGGGAAAATTACGCGGCTAAGCAAACTTATACTATTTAATAACTCATCATAGCTATAGTTTGATATAATTACTACTCGCGACTAACATTATACATTAATTACGTGGGTTGACTTCGAGTTTGTATAATTAGTCATGTTTGTATATGTATAATTCGCCAGGATATACAAATAAATGATAATATACAATTTTTTAGCCTATATACATATACAATTCACCTCTATCCCACTCTATGCCCTCTATCGCTCGCCTCTTTCCTCCCTCTCTCAATCTCACTCGCCTCTCTCCTCCCTCTCCCAATCTCGCTTGCCATTTATACAAATGTATATGTATATATACAATTATATACAATTATATACATATACAATTCACTTCTCTCCCACTTTCTGCCCTCTCTCGCTCACCTCTCTCGATCTCGCTCGCCTCTCTCCTCTCTCTCCCAGTCTAGCTCGTCTCTCTCCTCCCTCTCCCAGTCTCTCTTGCCATATATACAATTACATATGTATAATATACAATTATCTAACAAATATACATATACAATTCACCTTTCTCCCACTTTTTTCCCCTTCTCTCTCGCCTCTCTCCTCTCTCTCCCAGTCTCGCTCGCCTCTCTCCTCCAAATAACATGTAGCTACAAATTGTAATTATCAAACTATAGTTATGGAGAGTAATTAATTATTTTTAAGTAGCTATATGTGAAAGTTTCCCTTAGTTATTTGTATCTGCAAAACAATTTATTTTAAACTAACGCAAGTCAAAACCTTCATACTATATTTAAATGTTATTAGAAACAAACTAAAGAAGTCATTACACAGTGCTTAAAAAACGTTTAGTAACACAATATGTTCCAAGTAAATTAGGATTTTTTCAAACCTGAATCTCCAAATAAGGCGGTGAGTGAGCAAATATTAACTGACGAGTTGGTTCCTCTTGCGCTTGGAACAGTAGTCTTTCAATACTGTAACAAATTGTTGTTGTTTAGGGTAATACATGGTAACCATGCCATAACACCCTCGAATGACAATAGCCAAATGTTCAATAACCATTTCCAGCCATCTTGTTGCATAATCCATACTTGACATTCTTCACCTTTCCCGCCATATAAACTAAGACAACCTTTTAGAGTAGTGAAATGAAAGTAATCTTCCTCGCCTATGAAATTTGGTACTGAATTTTTTTTTATTTCATTTGAAGTCACGTCAAAGTATATGATGGTACAAGTTGTATCCATCCGTCGATCAATTCGACCAATTATATTGTTCATACACCAAAATATATCATCTTGAGTGCTAATCCCATTATCACAATATGTATCGATGCAATGTGATTGTACTAGATGAGAGGGACTTGTTTTCTTTGTCCAACCATGTTTAGATAAAGAGTAAACAACATAAAAACACTTAAAGATTAAACTTGAATTCGAAGTGTATCATTTCATCTTGAAATCGACTCCAACCTTTGTTAAATTTATTATTGCTATGACTATACTAAACTTGAATTCAAAGTGTAGGATTAGACGTGATCGCAAGTACTTTGACAAAGATATCTTGTGGGCAGGGGCAGAGCTATTATTTATACATGATTAAAATAAATTTATATGTATATATAGTAAATGTCAAACCCCTTCGGCTATCTATTTTTACAGATTTTGAACCCCCTCATTGAAAATTGTGGCTCCGCCTCTGCTAAGTTGTGGGTCAAATCGAGTTACATATTTAGTTCAAATCTAATTTTATTATACATCCATATATCATATGCTAAGCTTATCAGCCCATACTATTGAAAATTCTGACTCCGCCTCTGCTGAGTTGTGGATCAACTCGAGTTACATATTTAGTTCAAATCTAATTTTATTATACATCCATATATCATATGCTAAGCTTTTCAGCCCATACTATATGTAACACTATGCAAAAGATTATAAAAATAACTAAAAAAGATCAAATGTTTTTAAAGAATGTAAGAGAATGATTCCATTAAGGAATTTTTACAAAAAAAAAAAAAGTGATGGTATTTGCCCAAAAATGCTGCTATTACCACTAGATAATTACAAAGGCAGCAGCTTACAATGTGAATGAACAACAATTACAAACATTGAAGGATGAATGTTAACAATGTAGCTCTATTCATGTCAAGAAACTCTAGTCCTTGTTTCGAGAGGAACGATCTTTACGTTGACCACCAAGAATACGAGAAATCTGAAGACCTCTACTGAATGCTTGGTTGAACAGCATACGAGTTTGAAACTCGGATACAAATGGAAACCAAGCCAGAAAAGCAACCGGAGTGAACAGAAGCAATCCCATCACAATCTCATAGCCACGAGCTAGAGTTCGAACTGATCCCCAGAATCCAGCTCTCCGAACAACAGGCTTCAATGCTTGAGCAATCTGAAAACAAACGCGGATTAGATCCCTTGCACTCCTTGTACATGGGATGTACTTGTCTCCATAATAGTACAGATAGCTGGGTTTGTGCAGTTGATAGTATTGACTACTAAAATTCTTATCGACAGGACGAGATATATAAGCAGCCAACAAAGAAGAGTACAAAAGGTTAACGACTTCCTAAAACACATGTTTTAATCCTTTGTCTATGCTCACTATTCAGTTGTAATAAAGGAATCAACAATTCTAATATATACGCCGAGTATGGAAAATTTATAGCACCAACAATATGAGAACTTAATGTATAATGCTGGACAAGAAAATACATGAAGAAGAGCATAATAAGGATGATGACTAACCAGAAGCATGCCCCAGCCAGTTGGCAAGAAAGCGAGAACACATACAACCATGTCTTTAGGAGTCATCTTGAGCAGTGTCATCAGAATCACCAGGGTTGCGACAAATGTTAAGAATATCAATCCCTTTATAAGACGGAACACGAGTTGGAGATTTGCGCTGAATTTTCGTCGACCAACAGATATTGTCTGAAAAAAGATAGCAGCATAAATAATACTTGTCAGAGTATATTAAATTAAAGGGGTGGTTATTGACAATTCCAGTTGGTCATTTTTTAGTCAAAGCAACAGTAAAGAGAAGTTTGATGATCTGATCCCGTTTTATTTGAGCATTCCATATTTTTCAGGTAAACAGTTTGAAAGCATCTCATGATACGGAAACAGTTTTGAAATGTATAGAGATCCATCTATTCCCTTTGGATATACATTGGATGTCACAGGCAGAGAAAAAACGCTCTTTATATTTTTGTAACGGCATAATACATAAACGTGCCATTTAACTTGTCCTCAACTGACATCTATGCCCTCTTACTTTGAGTGTGCACAAGTAAACACTTATATAAAATTGAACTAGACACATTCTTCCTACGTGACAATTTTGTATCTTACATGGAATCCTAGGAATCCTAGGTGTATTACGCCACACATAACGCATGTGTCTACTTGTGCACACCCAACATTGGAGGGATGGAGGACAGCAACAGCCAAGTTAAAAGACATATTTATGTATTATGCAATCTGTAATTTATCCTGTATAGATTCTTGTAACAAATTATATGAAGAATTTGGTCTTACCTTCATGACAAATAGTACCAGAATTATTACTAACCATGATGCACCATAAACCTGCGATCCATGCATAAATATTAGAATATAGCCTGATATCTATTTAAGAGCAAAGAGAGAAGGATCAAATACATGGCATACCAGAAAACTCTGATTTTTCAATGTGATCTTCAAGTGATAGACGAGCCCATACTGATAGATAAAGAAGCGCAAAGACAACAGAATTTCAGCAACAATACCGCGTATTCCAGAATGCCTAAGATGTTCTTGTTCCTCCTCCCACCATGATTCCCAACTTTTCTCAGGGGGGACACCAATACCTCCTCTGTTACTTATCCACTTATTCCAATCAGTCCAATCATCAACTATCTTTTGCCATTCAAAACCAGAGGGGTTGAAGAGGAAGGGAGCAAAGAGCCAGGTTCCCACCATGAACCACATTGAGACAGTGATTAAGATATATGCAACAGCTCCTCTGTATTCTTGACCAAAAATTTGATACACGAGTAATAATATCATTAGCTCAAGTCCCTTGACAAAGTGGCTACGGGAGTAGAAGCGATAGTTATCAGCAAACTTCGCATGAAAGACCACAAAACCACGACCAGTAGGCCTATACTTTGCACCTCCATGGAGTAATGTTCTTCCATAATAATGGGTCTTAGTCCCAAGTGAAAACGTGAAGAATACAGGTGCCAACTGCAGTTGCATCAGTATAAATTCACTGAGTGCAGTGCGGAATCCCTTTTCCAACCCAATCTCCATCATCATAGGGAGGGCCATCAAAAACCCAATTTGCACAAATGACTGAGAAGCAAGAGCCACTTGAAGAGGCTTGTTGTCTTTTATAGCTGGTTCATTGCTGAGCCCTTCCTCAAGTCCACTAAGGACAAGGTAAAGGCGGCCATAGAGAAACACATACACGGTGAGGACTGTAATCTGCAAGAAGCAAGCAGAAAAAAGTCAGGGGTAAACCATTTTCTTTGGAAACAATGCAACCATTACAACACAGCGAATTTTGAGCTACATACCAAGGTACTGAAATAGAAACCAATGGTAGTGAAATAACATGATAACATTCTGAAATAATCAAAACGATGTCCAAGCCTGTATAAATCCCGACTCAGGGTCTGTTCTCCATTGCCATTCGCTATTTTGGCTTCAAATAGAGATATTTGATTAAGTCCCACATCCCTCCCTTTACCAACTTGAATGTATTCATGGTGAGTAACATTGCCTTCACGAAGTGTAGAATTAAAGCCTAAACAAAAACCGTAAATGAAGAAATTAGGTTTCTCAAGTAAAATTACACAAGTAGATGATAAAGACAAACATTGAGGTAAAGATGTTCAAATTTCAAAAAGTTTGGACCTACCAGCAAATATGTCCTCACTTAAGTTGATAATCTTAGAAGCTTTGCTAATCCCACCCCTTGTAAGGTGAAAAAGTCTGTCAAAAATATCAGGGTGGCCATAATGAAATCGAACCCTGCAGAAATATAAAATGGAAGTTATTAAATAAGAGTGGAGATAGAGCCAACATTTGTATAGAACTTTGAACTTGGATGAATAGAGTCTAGTCTAAACAAATTTTAAATGAAAGAGAAGCACATAGTAAAGTAACTCTAGCACATCAAGGACAAATGGTGACTAGTATTTGAAGAGGGCTAGATCATCAAATGCCAATTTATTTCATAAAGCTGATGTATTCATTTGACCTCTAACTGTAAATAAGATAATCTACAATTCCACATAATTGCTTGTTATGAATGAACTACGTATACTCCAGTAGTCCTCAGTTTTAGGATGTCTTAGAACACTTTATAACAGCCCTGCATGGTCCCAAGTAAGTTTTAAGCTTTATCTTGCACAGCTTTGAGGTCTCGACAAGTTGGAATGAGGTAGGTTACTATAAGTTACCTTATATATAATAGGTAGCAACACCACAAAACAGATATCTAAATGATTGAATCCACCAAACTATCTCACTACATAAAAATCAGCTAAGAAGACAACATTTAATATTTATATAAATGGATAACAAAGTTCTCTTGTTATAGGGCTTACTATATAAGAAACAGAAACAAGGATGAACACTGGAAATTAAAATTCTTACTTCAGAGGATTTGCCAACAGTCTCTGGCCTATTGTCACAAAACTTGTCTCTTGATTTGACATAAACCAAGCGAGAGAAGAAACACTGCATCAGACCAAACAAGCGATAAGTATTACTAAACAATTTTATCTTATTTTAGAGAATGTAACATTTTTTGTATAACTATTTGCTGCATAAAAACTGCAGCTGTCCATACTTGCAACGGAATATAGGAAGATGTACTAAGCTATAGCCTACTTACAGAGATACTAATAATACAGTTACCAACTCAGAACAAGTGAAATAATATTGTAACAAGGGGTACCTTCCAGTAAATATGTGCTCTCTCAGCCCAAGTATAGTAGGGAACCTCACACCATCATGTTTCTTAAGAAATTCTTGGAGCAAATTCCTCACTTTTAAGGCTTCCTCCATGTAGTTATCCTAGAAATGGATATTAAATGTCAAGCTTGGAGAGATTGAAATCAACATCTTATATATTATTACAAGGACATACCTGATTCATATCTATAGTCTGCAGGCCCTCTCCACGAGTGAATATAATAGCATGATTCTGGTTTTCGGGCTTTCCCTCACCCAAGATAGCAGGACCTGGAAGTTTTATGCGGTAGATAACCTAACAGCAGAAGACAGGTTGAAATTAGAAGTTATTGTATTATACAAAAAACTGTACTGTTCTGGCTAGTGTTACTTCACAAGAATGTCTAGACTGCTTTTTAAATGGTATTCCAAAAACTGCCTACTATTTTCAAGAGACATTTAAACAAGTTCACATGCATTCAAGTTGTGATTAGTGATGCTAAGAACTACAAAGGAGGCCACTCTTGTGAAATAAAAGCATACTGACATCTCCCAAGAAGAGATTCTGGCATGGTAAGGGCTTCAAACAAGTGTAAATGGAATAGCTTTTAACAAGTTACTTCAAACAATAATACCATTGTTTAAAAAATATGCCTCAGTTGGGTAATATGACCCCTCACTGACCATATAGCTCCATTTGAAGGGTAAGAAACTGAAAGAAATATATGTACTCCCTCCATTTTAATTTGTTTGTCCAGTTTTGACTTGACACGGAGTTTAAGAAAGTAAAAAAGATTTTTGAATCTCGTGGTCTTAAATAAAAGAAATGCAGATATGCAGATCTAGTGATCTTAAACATGTCATGTGGAAAGTGAGAATTAAAAAGTTGTCAAAAAAGGAAAGATGCATTCTTTTGTAAACGGACTAAAAAAAAGTAGGACAAAAATTGAAACAAAGTGAGTAATAAATATGACAGATTATTTCACACTTCCTTCTTACCTGATCCAAGTTTTGACCAGGCTCAGTTGAATGTGAATTTGGCAGGGCAGCTTTGACAAGAGTGGAATAGTAGGCCTTTGGATTAACTTTCTTGGACCTATCTTTGCTCGGCTCTTCAATTTCATCAATATAAGCAACACGCATAGATGGGTACCTTTAACGAGAATATATAGAGGTTAGCAAATTGCCTTATCATATGGACTATCTAAAAGTGTTTAAACATACGTAGTCATTAGCCGCAGAATATCTTGTGCACGTTGATCACCAGATCGCTTGTGAATACCATACAGCTGGCATGAAACAACATATGTAAATTTCATATCAGCAACTGCTTGACATTGTGCCCACAGAGACCGTTCTCCCTTCATCTGATCCTCATTTAATTCGATAGCCTTATACCCCTCCATCAAATCTATTAACGGAAATGTAAACAACTTCTCAATACCGGTGAATACAATGTTAGAAGGTGGTCAGGGATTCTTTGGTAGTTGTCAATTACCATCATCCTGGGCCATATCAAGGAAAGCTTGAAGCTCTAGAGCTCTGCGGTAATACATCATCCCTCTCACTAGAAATCAGACAATGCATCAATGTATCAGATGTGTCAACAAATTGAGAAGGAGTCTTACTATAGATTGCTGGAGCGCAAGTTTAGATGGAGTAAGAAGAGGATTTAAGAAGAGGAAAAGGATAAGCTAGAAAACATCAGCATAAAATTAACAGCAAGAACATTGCCTCGGATGCACCAAGCAAATATGAACTCCATACCAGTCCTTGTTAAAGTCTGTCCTCTATATGAAGCCCAATGACGGAGGTTTTCTTCTAACTCAGGAGACCATTTAAACCTAAGGTCGTCCTCACTTATGCAGTCCGCACGCTCAAGAAAATTGTTCCATTCATCTGTATGCCATTATCAGTTTAGTGAAAAATGAGAAGGAATCAGAAAATTACATTTGAACTTAACAAACAAAGGGGAAAAATCACTAACAGTAGAGCATGCAACAGACATCTTGAAATCCAAGGTGAACAAACAAACCTGGATAAATTTTCTGCAAATAGAACAGAATGGAAACACCATCTTCATTTTGTTTATCCAAATCATCTGATGAGAAAAGCACCTCCTCCGTGTAGTATGGGGTCAAGACACTAAAGTAAGGAAGTTCAAGAAACAAGTCAGACTGGTAAGCTAATCGCCTATGCTTCACGTCAGTTGAAGAAACACGAGAAGAACTACCCAAGGCAACATTTAAAGTATTTAGAATTTTCAATGGCGGTATGCAAATTAAGAAAAATGCTTTACATTACAACTTACTACCCATTTCCTCATTTTTCGCAATATTCAATATTCTCTAAGATTTGCTGGACAAGCAATTTTCCCCTTAAAACGCCCAGTATGTAAATATAAGGATGATCTGTCCACTATAGGACTATAGGCACATCATGATACCTCATTTACTCAGCCTTTTTTTCCCTAATGATGCATTCATGTTTAGTTGACTTCATATGCACTATAAGCGATGTTAAGAAATGCACATAGGCCCTAACTCAACCTCAAAAGCTAGCTAATGAAGCGAGTATTGCCTAAGATCATGTAAGGAGACAAACAAGCCCTGCCCTAACCAATGCAGGACAACGTAACACCTCCTCACACATCCGGGTCTTCCAAGTGAAGTGTAGACACAATATTATGGGGCATAACATTGGAAAATGCAATTGAAAAAAAAAACATTATCAATTATACCTATAATTAACCTCCATATTCAGCAACAATCACTAGCCAAAAGTAATTTGTGCAAATTACCATAAAAACATGTTATCATTGCAATGCAACAATTGATGACAGGAAAAACGAAAGACCATCAATAGACAAAGCCTGAGGACTTACGAGAAAGAAAGCATATTGCGGACTTTTGGTGCTGTGGGCATGTCCATGAACAATGAATTGGAGAAGAAGGATATTCGCCTCCTAGCTTCTAAGTTGGATGGTACATCCATTGCAGACTCCTTTACTGTAAGCAGCAAATACAATCTTTTGATCTGTGGAAAAATAACATTGTTTAGAAAAGGAACATGAACACTAACTGCAAATATATTTCCCTCAACTTGACTTACCTTCTCTTTCCAAGCTTCTGATTCAGGAGGGGGGAATTTGATTGCTCCAGCAGAAGCAAATAACTGATATTGCTGATCAAGAGGGATCATTCCTTCATACCCTGGGGCTCCATGGATGGAATCTACCAAGCTGTTTGGTTAAAAAGAAAAATGCGCAAACAGAATTTATCACCCATTCACCAAATTCATGAATAACCTGCATGATTAACGATTATAGGCCAAAGAAAAACCTTGATAGTTGATCTTCCATCATTATATCTCGCGTAACAACTTCTAGCATGTCTTGGAATAGAAGTACAACTTGATCCCTGTCCTCCTGCCTATTTTCTAGCTGTTAAATTTCAGAAAAATCAATTTCAGTTCAATATTTCCCAATTCATCAGCAACAAAAATTGGATGGGTAAAGATATCCTTAAAGTGACAATGAAAAAAATTCAACAAGACTGGACATTGAAAACTTACCAAGTATTTTATGAGCTTAACAAACAGATCATACAGGCTGGGAAGCGCACTCATCTTGTACTCACTAATTAAATTACCAGCCTCAATATGCTTGTCAACTTCTGAGAAGATATACTCTATAACCCTAAATAACAACACAAATTGAGAGGTCACAACATGAGAAATATTCTGAGCAAAGGAAAAGCAGCATTAATCACTATATTCTTGCAGAAACTTACTCCTTCTCACGACGACCTGAAACCAAAACTTTTATCACATTGCGAAATGAAGCATAGCACTCACAAACAGCAGATGACATATATGGGTCAGCCTCAATCCTCTTTTTCAGCTCACGGTCCTTTCCGTTGCTATCCTTAGCCATATCCACTGCTATTGGAATCTATTCATACAATTTGAGTGCATCAGGAATCAAGTGAAACAGATATGTCATCAGCTACTGATTTTTGGATGAAGACAGGAATCATTCAAAATACACAATAATAGTAAACCCCACAATACATCAATATTAAAATGACCAAACAAATCCAGTCTAGTCAAATGGAATGCACAATCATTAACCAACACTGGCAAAATAAGTTTTTCTTTAAGTACAAAACTATTAAAGAAGTAAAATCTTTTAGATGCAGACAAAAAAAAAAAAAAAAAAAAAAAAGAGAAGAGAAGAACCTTGCTAGCAAGCAAAAATGGTGGCCATCGCACGAGATCCAACTCACGATCAGCCCAGTAAGGAACAAGCAAAAGATCCATCTCACTGGAAATCAATGCAAGCATAACAGTCATAAGTAAATGCATAACTTAGACTGACAAAGAAGGATGTTGGATCACTGGGTTGTTGTTGTTGTAACAAGGATGATGGAAGGGTCAAAATGATGTGTGACATTTCAGAACTTACCGATTGCTAATAAGATCTTCCTCTCTAAAACTTGTGATTATTTTATTCCACAATTGAGCAAACCTTGCAGCTTCCTTTTCCTTGTTGGATGGCACCTAATATATGATGACATTTTATAAAGTTCACAAGTTAAAACTTCCTGATCACTTCCTTCTCACTATTTCTAAGCTTAAACAAATACAGCTATTAGAAGCCAATGACAAGGAAAAAGGAACCTAACCCTGGCGAAATTTCGAGAGAATGTTGCTTTTAATCCTTTCTTTTTAGGTTGCTCACTCTTCTCCTCTGGTATCAAACAAGCATTAAAAGCACCGGGCAAAGACTGGAACCTGGACCTCAGCATGCCTAAAGTTCGAATCTGAAAGCAAGACAAGAAATTAGAGGCCAATAAAGAAACCTAAAATGTTTGCTGGGAGCAATCAATCCATCAAAGTACGAGTCTGCAAATATAGCTGCTACTGAGGTTCAAATCACAATTTTTTCATAAACAACAGCAGCTGGATTAGCCACTAAACTTTACCATGATATGGCAGATAAGAACGAACACTGAAAAGATGCTAAGCTACTGAATACACATAGATTAAACCAAGCATATTTACATAAATTGGTGACATGTTCAGCATTTAAGTATGAATTTTTCTTACTGGCACTTAAGTTGATCAGGTTTCTAGAAAACACCAAGCTCATTACAAAGTCAGCCCAAAGCATAAAGATCACATCTAAATATATTAGCTTCTCATCTTCTTTTGTCAGAATTTGCAGAAACAGCTTATACTTAAAACTAAGCAATCTATAATATGTTCACTTTTCAATTAGAATTCAAGATTATTACCCATAAAAACAAAATCATTACCCATAAAATCCAAGGTTCAGACAGACAAAAAGACCACAAAAGTGAAGCAGTTAAACCACCAACCTCTCCAAGCCTGCGAAATGCTCCATAAATACCACCGAATATTGTGGAGAATATGGCATACCATATCTGAGCATCCATGAAATAAACCTACAATAAAAAAATATGACCAGTGTTTTAGCTAAACTGGAATAAACTCTAGTATTACACCACGCCTCTGTTAAAGATTATCCAAACAAGGAGGAGAATCCTACAAGGATAACTGGAGCCCAAAGAGCGATAACAACACCAATGTTGCTGCTTGCTGCAAATTAAAATAGCCACATTAGGACCATGAGGAGAGGAGCATAATATCAAATAGCATAAAGTTCAAGTCAAGCTCATTACCATGGGGGAAAAATTCATGCCACTGGTAAGTGGTAATGTGGACATTCATAATTTTTTTTGTTGGTTCCACTAAAGGCTTTATCTGCAGCAAACAACTCTTCAGTGTCAGTATAACACATAAAGCAGGCGACTTTTACGAAGATGTTATATTAATTTGTAGATAAGGAAAACAATGTGAGGAACTGGGTCATTTTTCCCTTTTAGCATGTACTCCTTGTCAGTTGTCACATTCAGCAGCAACCCTGTTAATGCTTATCTTAATAAACCAGAAATCTGGTCTAACATTTCGAAAGAAAAAAAAAATGTAACTGTAAGTATTACACTACAACATTTCTGTTATTAGAAGAGCATGCTTAACTCATGAAGCCCTGCAAGACAACTGTAAATTTGGGGTACATGTTCTTTTGTATCCTTGGAGTGAACTGGACAATACCTAAATCAACTTTTGACTTTTGAGATGCGGAACAGTTGGAAAGGAGTGGGAAGAAGAGGGACAGAGGAGCATTGGTGAAAATACATCCCAGTATATGGTGGACTGTGTGGAAAGAAAGAAACTCAAAGCATTCTGAGATAGAAGCAATCACATCCAGAAAATCAAGATTAACTGTCTCGGTCTCTTTTGTTTTTGGTGTAAACAGGAACTATTGGGGGTTATAATAGAAGATTTAGCAGTTTCATAGTTTCATAGGAGAAGTGGTAAGTTCTTTGTTTTTCAGCTTTTTACTCATCATAACGCCGTTTGGACTGTAAATCCTCTCTAATCTCTATAATCATTTGGATGATGGATTTTTGTGATATATTAAATAGTTACCTTTACCTCAAAAAAAATATTTCTATTATTTGCAAGAAATCCTTCAAAGAGAACAAATAATTTTCGAGAGAAATGCTTATTCTAATGAATCAAAGACTCGTCAAATTCATGTTCAAGTTAATGGTGATAAGAGCACACATAATTTTGCAATGTGAAGATATGACTATTGTGTTTGACTCAACCCAAAAATGAGATCATGAGGACAGGATTGCCTATGTTAGCATGATGGAAATCTAAATAATTGTATATATTAATGTAATTAGATAGTGATATAAATTAGCATGATCATATAGATTTGTTGTAGAATCAAAGGAATAAATATTGTGATAGAATAGCGGATTTGGAGGGATTGAATAGCAGATTTGTAGAGATAGAATAGCTGATCTTTAGGGATAGGAATAACGGATCTTTAGGGATTTGTAATATTTATTCTCTCTATATAATGGAAAGACTCTCACTTTGAGAGGCATTCAGCAAAACTGACATGGTATCAGAGCCTTTTTCAGTGCTTTGATTCTTAGTGTCCTTGATCTGTGGTTCCTTCCAAAAAAAAAAAAAAAATTTTTGGAAGTTTTGGTTCTGCTTACTGTAAGTCCTAAGTATCTTGGAAGTTAAGGCATCTTGGAATCTTAGTCTCTTTTCATTCTGGTTATTTTGCATCATTGCATTTCTATCTTCCTTAGCTTGTCAAAAACATGTCGTCATATCAGTTTGAGTCTTTCCATGTTCGTTTCACGGGAAAAAATTACTCCGCCTGGGAATTTCAATTTCAACTATTTGTCACCGGAAAAGAATTACGGGGACATATAGATGGAAGCGATCCTACTCCTACCGATCCTAAAAAGCTCGGTCAATGGAAGGTTAAAGATGCTCGGGTGATGACATGGATTTTAGGGTCAATTGACCCTCTTATTGTTCTTAATCTCAGGCCATACAAGACAGCAAAGGCCATGTGGGATTATTTACGAAAGGTTTACAACCAAGACCATAGCGCAAGGCGCTTTCAGTTAGACATGAAATTGCTATGTATTCACAAGGAGGTCTCTCTATTCAAGATTATTTCTCTAGATTTCAGAACTTATGGGCTGAATTTACCGATATCGTTTATGCTAAAATACCTTCTGAATCTCTCTCCATCATTCAAGGAGTTCATGAACAAAGCAAGCGAGATCAATTTTTGATGAAATTACGATCTGACTTTGAAAGTGTTCGCTCCAACTTGATGAGTCGTGATCCATCTCCCTCGTTGGATGTCTGTTTTAGGGAATTACTTCGTGAGGAGCAGCGTCTCGTCACACAAAATGCTTTTCATCAAGGAAATGTTGTCAGTGTTGCATTTGCAGCTCAAGGGAAAGGAAAGGGCGTGGATATGGCTAGAACTCAATGCTACAGTTGCAAGAAATATGGTCATATTGCTCGCAATTGTGGCAAGAAGTTCTGTAATTATTGTAAACAACAAGGACACATTATCAAAGAGTGTCCCACACGTCCTCAAAACCGTAGGACAAAGGCTTTCCAAGTTGGGATAAATGATTCCACTACAGATAGCTCATCTTCGGTAGGACAAGTTATTACTCCTCAAATGGTACAACAAATGATCTTGTCAGCATTTTCAACTTTGGGACTACAAAGTAATGAGGTAATATCTAAATTTTGGCTTGTTGATTCTGGCGCTTCCAATCATATGACCAACTCAACTGATATACTCAAAAACATCCGTGAGTATAATGGTCCAACACAAATTCAGGTTGCCAATGGTAGTAATTTACCCAATACCAAGGTTGGGGATATTACTGAAACTTTCAAGAATGTTTTTGTATCACCAAAGCTCTCCACTAGTCTTATTTCGGTTGGCCAATTGGTAGATAACAATTGTAATTCTGGCTTTTGCTTCCACCACTACTAAGAATGAGGTTTGGCATAAACGTCTAGGACATCCAAATTCTATTGTGTTGTCTCATTTGTCCAATTCTGGTTTATTGGGAAATAAAAATCAATTTCCAGTTGCTTCCTTTGATTGTTCTACTTGTAAATTAGGCAAAAGTAAAACTCTTCCTTTTCCTAATTTTGGTAGTCGTGCTGCAAAGTGTTTTGATGTCATTCATAGTGATGTTTGGGGAATTTCACCAGTAATTTCTCATGCTCATTTCAAGTATTTTGTGACATTTATAGATGACCATAGTTGGTTTACATGGGTGTATTTTCTTCGATCTAAATCTGAAGTGTTTTCCATATTCAAGAAGTTTTTGGCTTACGTTGAGACTCAATTTTCCACATGCATCAAAATATTAAGATCTGATTCTGGTGGAGAATATATGTCTCACGAATTCAATAATTTGTTGCTTGAGAAAGGAATTGTATCACAACGCTCTTGTCCATACACGCCACAACAAAATGGGGTTGCTGAGCGTAAAAACCGTCATCTTTTGGATGTCACTCGTACTTTATTGATTGAGTCCTCTGTTCCATCTAAATATTGGGTTGAAGTTGTGTCTACTGCTGTCTATTTGATTAATAGACTTCCATCTAAAGTGTTAAACCTTGAATCTCCATATTATCGTCTTTTTCACAAGCATCCTAGCTATCATAGTTTTCATACATTTGGTTGTGTTTGTTTTGTGCACCTTCCTCCTTCTCAACGCAATAAACTCTCTGTTCAGTCTATTAGATGTGCTTTTATGGGCTATAGTACTTCGGAGAAAGGATTTATTTGTTATGATCCAAATTCTAACAAATTTCGTGTTTCTAGGAGTGTTATTTTCTTTGAGAATCAGTATTTCTTTCATACTCATATTGAGTCATCTTCTGTTTCCCCTCTTCTTCCTACTTTTGAGGATTTGTCATTGTCTTCTAAGCGGTTCAAGCCAGGATTTGTGTATGAACGACGTCGGCCAACTTTATCCCATCCTGAAACAGATCCGCCACCTGAGACTGCTCTACAACCAGAATCTGAGATTTTTCCAAGGCCTGCTCCTCTTGAGCCTCCTCGGCGATCTACTAGAGTGTCTCAAACTCCTAAACGGTATGGTTTTTCTTCTACTTTATCCACCATCTCTATTCCAACAGGTTACTCACAAGCCTCCAAGCTCGAATGTTGGCAAAAAGCAATGGAGGAGGAACTTTTGGCTCTTAAAGAAAATGACACATGGGACATTGTTTCATGTCCTTCAAATGTCCGCCCTATTGGATGTAAATGGGTTTATTCAATTAAACTTCATTCTGATGGAACTCTTGATCGGTACAAAGCTCGATTGGTTGTTCTTGGTAACAGACAAGAGTATGGGGTGGACTATGAGGAGACTTTTGCACCAGTAGCAAAAATGACTACAGTGCGAACTATTATTGCCATTGCTGCTTCACAAAACTGGACTCTTTATCAAATGGATGTCAAAAATGCTTTTCTCCATGGTGATCTCAAAGAAGAGATTTATATGAAACCTCCACCTGGTTTGTTCTCATCACCTACATCAGATGTGTGCAAGTTGAAGCGGTCTTTGTATGGATTAAAACAAGCTCCAAGAGCTTGGTTTGATAAGTTCCGGTCTACTTTGCTACAATTTTCTTTTGAGCAGAGCAAATATGACTCGTCTTTGTTTCTTCGGAAAACATCTACAGGTTGTGTTCTTCTTTTGGTGTATGTAGATGACATTATCATCACAAGAACTGATTCTTCACTAATTACTAGCCTCCAACAGCAGCTTAAAGATTCTTTTCATATGAAAGATCTTGGTACTCTTACATATTTTTTGGGTTTGGAAGTTCATAATGTTGCTTCAGGTGTGTTTCTAAACCAACACAAATATACTCAGGATCTGATTTCTTTGGCTGGTCTTCAAGATTCCTCCTCCGTAGATACTCCATTGGAATTGAATGTGAAGTATCGTCGTGAGGAAGGCGATCTTCTTCCTGATCCAACTATGTTTCGACAATTAGTTGGGAGTCTAAACTACCTTACTATTACTCGGCCTGATATCTCTTTTGCAGTGCAACAAGTTAGCCAATTTATGCAAGCTCCCCGTCATCTCCACTTGGTGGCTGTTCGTCGCATCATTCGGTATCTTCTAGGAACATCTACTCGTGGATTATTCTTTCCAAGTGGTTCTCCTATTCGTCTTAATGCTTTTAGTGATTCTGACTGGGCGGGATGTCCTGATACTCGTCGTTCAGTCACTGGTTGGTGCATGTTTTTTGGAGTCATTGATATCGTGGAAGAGTAAAAAGCAAGATCGTGTGTCAAAATCTTCAATAGAGGCTGAATATCGATCCATGTCTACTGCTTGCTCCGAGGTTGTATGGCTTCGTGGATTACTTGCTGAGATTGGATTTCCTCAATCTCATCCTACTCCTCTCCATGCTGATAATACAAGTGCTATTCAGATTGCTACTAATCCAGTTTTTCATGAGAGGACCAAACACATCGAAGTAGATTGTCATTATATACGAGAAGCTGTAGATAAAGGAGTCATTACTCTTCCACATGTGTCCAGTGATCTTCAAATAGCTGATGCGTTTACAAAATCTATGGCACGACAACGCCATCAGTTTCTAGTAGGCAAATTGATGCTTCTTGATCCACCGGCATCAATTTGAGGGGAGATGTTAGCATGATGGAAATCTAAATAATTGTATATATTAATGTAATTAGATAGTGATATAAATTAGCATGATCATATAGATTTGTTGTAGAATCAAAGGAATAAATATTGTGATAGAATAGCGGATTTGGAGGGATTGAATAGCAGATTTGTAGAGATAGAATAGCTGATCTTTAGGGATAGGAATAACGGATCTTTAGGGATTTGTAATATTTATTCTCTCTATATAATGGAAAGACTCTCACTTTGAGAGGCATTCAGCAAAACTGACAGCCTAAGACCATAGAAGAAGACCACAACTCATTTCATCAACCAATGTGGGATTTTACACTCCCCCGGGACTAGACAACTCAAGTGT
The DNA here is from genome assembly GCA_016801875.1 of Solanum sitiens. Lineage (NCBI taxonomy): Eukaryota > Viridiplantae > Streptophyta > Magnoliopsida > Solanales > Solanaceae > Solanum > Solanum sitiens. Next base: position 829,641 of record JABWTJ010000350.1, on the reverse strand, counting down.
GAATAACAAAATATGGGGTCCAACATGGACAAAAAAAAAAAAAAACACTAGCGGGTTTGGCTCTTGGGCCTAATAAATGTGGGACTTGACAACAGAAAAGTATATATTGGAACTTAGCATTGAAGTCACACATCGGGTGGGTTAAGGGTACTTGGTCACTTCATGTGTTATGGACCTTAGCCAAACTCAACCTCAAAAGCTAGCTCCTAGGGTGAGGATTTCCCAAGTTATACTAAAGAGACCACCCATCCTTAAAGGACCCATTTAGAACTCTTCACACACACCTATGCCCAAGGCTGACATTTGAAGCATGGGCATTTTAATATGGACCCAACATTGGAAATGAGAATTGGGATGGGCTCTACTTTGTATGTTATGGACCTTCGGCCTAACTTAACCTTAAAAGCTAGCTCAAGAGATGAGGATTGCCAAAGTCATATCAAAGAAGCCACTCATCCCTTAAAGGACAGATGTGGGACACTTTACAATATGGTCTTGACAATCCTTACCTCTTAAGCTAACATGGTATCATAGTCAAGCCCAACCCAATTCATTATTTACCCGACGTTAGGCCCCCATCTTATATAGTTCACACTCCAGATGTCTAGTCCTACGCGTGTGGGATGTTGGAGTCCACATTGGGTGGGATAACAGTACTTGGTCTCTATATATGGTCTTGGGTTATCCTCACCTCTTGAGCTAGTTTTTTGGGTTGAGTAAGATTCAAGGTCTACTGCATATACACTTGGTAAAAGAAATAGCAGCTTGATGCACAAAACATCCCGCGTTAGCCGGATACGGATACAGGGAAGGACAGCACCACAAAGGCATTACCAATTCATAGATCACTAGAGTAGGACAAAATGTCTCTAAAATAAGACGATAATAGCTATTGGCTAGCACGTTGAAAGTTGATGCATATTACAAGTCAGTCCCCTAATATGTAAGTGACATTGTCCTTCCAATACATCTAAACATAAATCAATGAACAAAACAATATGCTTCTAGATTATATGGCTTGCTTTGAAGACTAAAAGGTAAAAGTTGACATCAGAAAAGGCATTACCTCCACATAAAAACTGAATGCTAGTTTTGTCGCAATTAGAAGTACCCAGAACATAGTGTATCTGAAATTTAGAATAAAAAGTAATAAGATATAAAGTGGAACCATCAATATGAAAGTTTAAAAGCTTCGACTAAGTGTCTCGTACTTGAACAATGAAAAAGTGCTCTCATGCATTCCTCTACCAACATAAAGACGAGGCTGCAATTGATTAAAAAAAATTTATCAGATTTCTAAACAGACGAATAAGAGCTCTTACAAAAGCACAAACAAGTCAGAAAACATATACCTGTGACCACCACATCATCAGCATCACAATTTTGTAGTGTGATCTCTCGAGGAATCGGCGAACGAAGGGAAAAAGAAAGAGCAGAGCAGCAAGCATATTGGGTGACAAGTAGATTACCACAGCCAGTATAAACAGTGAAGGAGAATCTGAGTTGCTGCCAAACCAATTTCTAATGGCTTGGGCAAATGGAGGAGGATTTTCCCACGTGTAAGCATATGTAACAGGTAAAATGATCACCCAAGCAGCTGCAGATATGACCTTCAATATGTATCGCAGTTTAACATAGAATGACATGCTTAGCCTAGCTTTCCAATTAAGCATCACATCAAGAGTGGCTGCAATAGTTTAAATGTAAGATATCAAAATAGTATGGCAACACAAATCAAAGCACTGATGAAGGGATCACCAAAAATGATGCATGTCCATTCAAATAAAGTAACCTCTCCAGTATGCTTTTTGTCACTTGTGACTGCCTGTGTGCAATCAAACTGTATTTGTCTCAATGATTATGATTTCATTGAACTTCAAGGACATATATATTCTAATATTATGGAACATCAAATGCTAAATAACTTTTTCTTTGATGACCGTGGTCCGGACAGCTTTCCCACAGATTAATTTACTGGATACCTTTTAACTCCCACTACCACAGCTAAGAGATAACGCTTAAGCAAATGGAAAGAATTTTCCTACACTCGCCTCTAAGTAACTTTTATCATAAATTCTGTTCAACAAATCGCTGTTAGTAGTTCATAGTATTTTAGCTGTATCAAAAGGGACAGATGAAACATTTATCTCAAAAAAAAAAAAATAATAATAATAATCCTTCATGTATATCCAATCACTTGCTAAAAACTATCAATTTCATGTATTATCCAATCACTCACTGAAAACTTCCAACATTGTCATCCATTAAGATTGCATCAACCATAACAAATAATTTAATAAAGAAGAGAATAATTTTACAAACCTTGCCCAAGCTTCAAAACTGCAGCTGTTATAAACACACTCAATACTTTCTTGAAAACATTTGAAGTGAAAACCATGCTCAGGTCTCCGGAACCATTCCAAGCAATAATTATCATTGCCTACACACAATCAACACTTCCTTGTCTAAATTATATCGTCAATTACATAAAGATAAAGGACAATCCAAACATGGTTTCCCAAAGAAGAAAGTACCTGTAAACACAATATGAAGAAGCTCCACATTCTGTCAAAGCTCCTAAAGATGTGCAAATATGATCGTATCTCAACAAAATTAACTTTCCCCAGCCAGCGATCACTTAAAGCCTTGTTGTCCTAGATTTCATAATAACTTGATTTAATTAGTTCATGAGTTCATCAAGGATAAAGTTTCACTGAACATACAAAAAAACAGCAGATACTCTGATGCATTAATCACATAAGCTAATGAGAGAGAGCATATGGACATCAGTTCTGTAGCTTCATAAAATAAAGAAAACTACAGTTTCAAAGGGACGGAAGCATAAACGCTAACTCGATTGTCAATGACAGGCACACAGACAAATCCACATACCATGTCGCCAGGATTACAAACAGTATACCATGAATTAAATGGCTAGTATCAAAAGGAGAAGGTAGTTGATTTATATCAGAGAGTCACCGAAAGCAGAGTTCCTTTAACAAAGCTCACAATTTTGTTAGACCAAACACCAACTCTAAATAATTAGAAACAACACCCTTGTTATATGTGAGTTGTATAAATAATAAACACAGACAAATGGTGCAAATGGGCAGGAATGTAGCCAAACAACTAGGTAGTTGCAAGAAATTTCCCAGCTGCATTAAGACAGGGAACACGCGAAGTTAAAAATGTCTTCAGCTATAACTATGCCTATCGAACTAATAAAAGGTCCTCTTATTGCACGTTGAAGTTTAATTACGTGCATCAAAGGAAAAGGTTCTGAGCTGCATTTAGACAGAACAGAAAAGATATGTTCCTTCATACTGTCAGTGCTATTGCCTAATACACCAAAAGCCTAGGTCCTCTGTATACCACATTTTAAGTTATCATCTATGCAGTGGATGGAGAAAGGGACCCTCATATTGTCAGTGCAATGCCCTATTTTCCTCAGAAATAAATCCACATACTAACAAGTCAGAACCTTATATTTGTTCCATAGCTATATAATCCCTCTTAAAGCACTATTAGTCCTTTCAAACTAGAGGACCTGAAAGAGCAGACACAGCTTTTATCCTCTCCTTCAAAACTTAATTCAAATTAAGAAACTCAAAGACAATAGAAATCAACCAGTAGATAATGTGTAATTAAGAGGACTTCAGCATCTAAAAGTTTTACCCCATTTCTCTCAGCTTGCTCTACATCTACAGGAAGGCAAAAGAAATCAGCATCAGCACGCATGGGCCAACCTAATCTGAAGCAGTCCACTGACCTACAGTTTTACACAAAGTCAGAGACAAACAAAATATTGGATAAGTGAACCAGAATGAAGGTACAGAAAAGGGAAGGTTGACTACCAAAAGTATTCATTTAAATCATCATAGTTCCTCCACTGGGAATGCTTTGCTTTTCCTCTTCTGCTTCTTGCAGCTTCCTGAAATGAAGAGAAGGATGTAAGAAGTTTTTTTCTTCAAGTTCTAAAGAAAAATAAAAATTCAATACAATAGATTGGAGAAAACAGATGGTACTAGAATGCACACAATACCCGTGCAATCACTTCATAAATAGGAGTAACAACTTTTCTCAAGAAAGCCTCCTCTTCCCCTCCATAAGCTGGCTTAACATTTTCGCCTGTCATGGGACTAACATTGCCAGCTAGCATGCCATAGAGTTCAAATGCCATCTACATGAGAGACCAATGTGTGAGATCCAAATGATTTAAAACAAGATTTATCTGAAGCATATTAGAAAGGGCAAATTGTTAAAAATATAAATAATGCACCACAGCAGCTGAGTATCCCACAGATGATTGCGGCATATTCTCAGCTGAGAAGCGTATTTAATTCTCTCAAATAGGTAGAGTCACAGCTAGTTTATGAAAATAAAACTTTTTTCTAGATTTACAATTATTATTTATACTCACTTTTTCTACAGCAGCTGAGTATCCCACAGCTGACTGCAGAATATTCTCAGCTGATAAGCGTATTTAATTCTCTCAGTAGGTAGAGTCACAGCTAGTTTATGAAAAAAAATCTTTTTTTCTAGATTTACAATTACTCCCTCCGTTTCAAAAAGAATGACCCTATTTCCTTTTTTTTAGTCTGTTTCAAAAAGAATGACCCCTTTCCTTTTTTGGCAACACTTTAACTTTAATTTTCCACGTGGCATGTTTAAGACCACAAGATTAAAGGGCATTTTGGTACATTTGACATAACTTTAATTTAGAACCACAAGATCAAAGTCTTCTTTCTTTTCTTAAACTCCGTTCCAAGTCAAACTAGGCCATCCTTTTTCAAACGGAGGGAGCATTATTTAAACTTACTTTTTCTACTTTGAATATTTTCATATCACCCTGCAGCAATCTTACACAATATCGAGGAATACGAAAAATTATTTCAACTGTCAGCCAAAGAAAGTTTTAACATGTCCGAGGACAATTTGATGAACCAAATCACCATGTAACTAAAAACAATTTACAGGTTTGCTCTCATCCAAGAAATCCAGCAACAAAGAATCCCACTATTACATCAATGTTGACTTTGTCAATTTGTGGTCATAAATACAAAAGATAAGATAATAATATGTTCAAAACATTGTTTCAGACATCCATCAAGTTCGTAAAACATAAACATTTTAAAACCTTACATGATGGTAAATATAGCAAAGGCATTCCGGCATGAATCTTAAATTTGCAGCTTCCCCCCATATGAGAAGATATAATCCCATATATAATAACTTACGCTGCTGCACTTCCTGTTGTATCGTTGGCAGCCTGCAGATTTTGACGATCAGAAAAATCAACATATACAAGCGAAACATGAGCTTAAATTGCAACATATCCGGTTCTTTCCTACAGACAAACACATCCACAAGAGATACTAAGGGAATCCATAGGCACTTATTATACTCTTCTGAAGTACAAAGCACCAAAGCAGAGACTTCTATTCTATCTACTTTTATAGATAACTATCAAGAAAAGATCTTCGATGAGTGTTTGAGGTAAATTAGTTGTTTCCTTATAAAGCCAAATTCCATTTCAAGCAGTAATATCTGAAGGCAGCAGGACATAACTATTTAAAACTTAAAGAGAAGCCCCTTACCATAAACTGCTTTTCCTGTCCAAGTACTTGCACCATTTCTTGTAGTTTTTGAAAAGCTTCTTCATGACTTCATTCAAAGCACGCTCATCCAACTACATGAAACAACACAATGAACAAGGAAAACCACATCATTGAAAGCTTAACCCACACACCAATAAAAGCAGACCGATCAATCAAAAATTTCAAACCAAAGATACTTATGCATATTCTTGTTATATAATTAGTCCTTTAATTCATCATATTAAATGTATCATCTCAGCGTCTGCATTAATAGAAACACTAAACAATTCCATTTTGCTGGGTATAAAGGATTTATTTATTTATTTTTATAAGGTCGCATGTGTATAAAGGATTTACTACACACTCGAATTATGCATTACAGTTCTCATTCACTTCAACGAAGACTAGCATAACTGCAGCAACCAACTACTGTTGTTTTAGGGCCCAAATGAGGATATACTGGCCTTCTAGAGAAGATAACTCCTCCAAAAGTTTGAAAGATATTTACTAAAATTCGAAGTCAAAAATCTGATAGTCAAGGTACTATGGGCACTAAGAAACTGAGAGCAAGGAGATAACTATACAGTACATATCTACTTTCAATGAACTTACTTTTTCAATATGAAAAAGACAGTTCTCTTCTCGTTTTTTAAGCAAGTACATATTTCTTCAGAAAAACTAGAATCAGAACGACAAAGAACACATGTTGCAAAATAAGAATATACTAACAAACATCAACCAAGTAGAAATACACTCTTTGAGCTTTAGTGAGAGTAGGAACTCAAAAATACAATATCTTTTTAACAGTCTCAAGGGCCTCATTGAGAGTTACTTTGCCAAACATCAAGTAGTCCCCAATTATCAGCTAGCCAGCATATTCAAAAATTCAACCAATCCTATGAAATATTGAATAATGACATTCATTTTTTTCACAGTATGACAAACCTTTCAACTAAAAACATGTTTTAGCAGTTGAGGGAAAATATTGATCACTCATTAATAACAAAAAGCAGTATCATGTCTCACACCTTGGGTTGTTGGTCAGGCTTTGGATACTGGCGTATGTGTACATTGGCTAGCAGCAAAATGAGATGTTCCCTTTGATTTGCAACACTATCTTTCTGAGAAGCAATTGACAAAAGAAATGAGCTCAACAGCGCATATTGATTTTCATCCTAATCGAAATAAACTTTCTTCTAACCTCAGAAGAAGTACGAAATAGCATGTCAAAATTAACAGTGTATCAAAAATGAATTACTCTACCTGAAACCCAAACATAGCTTGAAGCCAGTCAAGAATATCTTCATCTTTCTTCTTCTTGTAATCCTTGGGCCATGGAAGACCTCTAGTATTTCGGAGAGCGGAAACAGCAGCCTGAACCTGTAAATGGAGGAAACAGGAGAATTTATTAAAGCAATAAATGTGAAAAAGAAATGCAAAGGTAAAGAAATGCCTAAAGTTGGAAGCCTGTGTGCGAGAATACAAACCTCAGGAAATCTCATAATTGCCTGATTTACACTATCAGGATCCAGAGGAAGAATATTATAAGGGACTAAGATCTGTGTCTTCTCGGCAACTTTATCATGAGCTTCCAAAATCTGGTTAATGGACAACCAATAATCCATCACACACAAAGAAAACAATGTTATAAACAAGGATAGACAGTAGAGTTATTGCAAGTCAAAGCTGGAGCCTGAAAAGCCAGCAGAAAAAGAAGGGTTTGAAATGACTTGTCAATGAGAAATACTTCACCTCACGATCAACTTCTACTGCTTGAGTCTGATTAACTGCTTTCAAAACCTCAAAGAGTACATTTGCAGTTTGGTATGCCTTGGTAAGTTGTGCACTGGAAATTTAAAAAATATGAGATTACGTATGTTCAGTTTAAACTGAAAGCAAGAAAAAGACCACTATACCCACCGATCTGCTTTCTCAGCAGCATTTTGCAAAGCTTGAATGTACTTCTTGTAGTAATGCTGGTAAAAGCTCTGCATTTCACGTGCATCACTTTTTTTAACCCTTCCAATCAAAGTTGGATCATTTTCCTGAAAATAAATTTGTTACACAGTTACACGAATTACAATTGTGCACAAACATATCTTAGATCTTCAATCAATCTTGATTGATGACCACACCCAAAGATGAAAGCACGAAAGAGAACTGGGAAAAAAGAAAACGAAAATCAGTAGATAGATAAGAAAATATTGGACAACTTAAGGACATCACAGGCACATGACCTTTTTAGTTGGATTCTCAAGTATAATCTTAAGGACCTTCTGAAAAAAGTGTCTACAGGAATGAACTGTTAACTCATGAGAACTATAAGGACATGGAACAAATGGACATCGCAAAGGAAATGTCACTAAGAAACACGTTTAACAGAACATTTTGAGCCAACCATCCTTTGAGCATGTCATTGACATATTATTAGGGAGAGAAAAATCCATGATTTGCCACTTACCCTTTCAAGTCGCTGCAAGAGGGAAGTTTTAAATTGTCGAACACCACGTCCACTTGAAGTGGGATCTAACCGATGAGCTTTCTCAAAAGCATAAAACCGACCTACAAAAGGAATGATGTCTGAATGTTAGAACAGAAAACTAGAAAGGATGTTTATATCAGGAAACTGTCAATAACAAGATAACAGAACCAATCTTAGAAAGTTCACATTGTCCAAATCCACTAAACCCATTTTCCTTTTTAGTTGTTTGCAATTTGTAAGCCTTCACTCAAATCAAATCTTCTACCTACTAAATTATAATCACCTTCACACCTCACTTCATTGTATTTCAGATATTATTTATATGTATTATGTAACTCCAGAACTCCCGATTAACACCAATAGAAGGTGGTTGCCTAATTCGGAGGGAAGTAAAAGCAAAACCATGATGCCCTCCTAGTCTAATTTGATGCTTGGTTAGTCCAAATACTCCTAGTCTAACTTCAAGCTTGACTAGTCCACATACTCCTAATCTAATTTGAAGCTTGGTTAGTCCAAACACTCACAAGGTAGGGTTGACGCTGTCTCCTGCACGACCAAATCTACCAATTGAAGGCCAAAAATTCCATTCTTATGACATGATAAGTGACACAAAATAAAAGGTGCGATCTCTAATAGCTTCAACTTTTAGATGAGATGGTTACACAAATTTATTTTGGTATCAAAGCAAACACAGATTTTGGGTTTGAGTCTCCCCACCACCTGTTATCAAAAAGTACTTCCCCGTGCTGGCTGAAGAAAAAGAATTAAGCCCGCACGTTAGGGGGACATAGTGAAGATATAATTAATAAACTAAAAAGTGTGTTCCCTCTAAGCTTAAGCTTTAGCTTTTAGATGAGATGGACACAAAATTTCATCTAGATGAGGGCATATAATTAGACATCAAAAGATCTCATCAAATCCGAGAGTAAAACTCAGCAGTTCCATAGCAGACTATCTAAAACAAAACTGTAAGGACAGCTTTCGTCCATCTTGATGACCTTGACACTGAAACACATTTGTTCATCTGTAAGTTCAATTTTTTGATAAAGAAATCTGTGAGTTCTAAACTTTAAAAGCATTGTAATTGATCCAAAGAATGTCTCTTTGTTAGTTGAACCGTTAAATTGGATAAGAAGAAATCTAATCTTAAAATTATTTTTTCAGATCAACTTATAATGAGTAATAAAGGGAGCATGACTGCTGCTACTTGATTATCCCCCAGTTATCACGTTAGCAAAATGACTGAACTTTCTAGATTACAAGGTTCAAGTTCAACAATGAATAACTACAGAGATGGGCACAGCAACTCACATAGATATGCGACACGGGGGTTACTGGGCTCAACTTCATTCGCAACACGAAGAATAGGAGCAATCTCCGCCAGAGACGATGGCACCACTTCACTGTCAATCATCGACTCCCCAATGTTCCCCATCGTTTGGGTCCGTGTAATCCGCCGCTGCAGCGACGGCTCCGGGCCCCCTCTTGACGCCATTATATTTAACTTTCACACCTTTATATCTTCACTTTAAAAGTCTGAATATAAACATAATTGTGCAATCACATTAGCATCAGGCAAATAAGATTAAAACCTAAAAGAAACATCAAGTGATCTTCACGTGCATTGAGTGAAAATGAGAAAAGTTAAGCAAAGAAACAAAGAACAAATGTATTTAAGCAATGTTAAGCAAGCAAAAGAGATGCATTAACCATTGATATGGTGATCAAGATATTAAATAAATGAAAAAAAAATACATTTTACCACACATATGCATCAAACCAACAAAATGTATAACAGAACAAACCCACAGAACATAAAAGTGTGATTTTGCATAAGAATTGAAGAATGATAGATAAAAGAGGACAGTACATAGAGAGAGCAAGATGGGCATCTAGTGTCAAGCAAAGAAAAAAGATCAAATGGATTTAGCAAAGTTAGGCAAGCAGAAGAGCTGCATTTACCATTGATATGGTGATCATGATTTTAAATAAATGGAAAAAAAAAACATTTTACCGCACATAAGCATAAAACTGACAAAATGTACAAAAAGACAAACAAACACACACATAACATTAAAGTGTGAATTTGCATAAGGATTCAAGAAAGATGGAAAAAGAGAGCAGTACATAGAGAGAGCAAGATGCGCATCTAGAGTTCAGCAAAGAAACAAACAACAAAAGGATTTTTGCAAAGATAAGCACGCAACAGAGCTGCATTTTCCATTGATATGGTGATAAAGGTTTCAAATTAATTAAAAAGATTACATATTAACCAGCATATTAACATAAACCCAACTGAATGTACAAAAACCAAGCAAACCCACATAACCAAAAAGATGAAATTTTGCATAACAGATTCAAGACAGACAGAAAAAGAGGACAGTACACAGAGAGAGCAAGATGGGCATAGCAAAGCTAAGCAAGCAAAAGAGCTGCATTTTCCATTGATATGATGATCAAGATTTTAAATAAATAAAAAAGATTACATTTTTACCAGCACATTAGTATAAAACCAACAAAATGTACAAAAAACAAACACACCCACATAACAAAAAAGGTAAAATTTTGCATAAAGATTCAAGAATGACAGACAAAAAAGACAGTTCATAGAGAGAGCAAGATGTGCATCTACATTCAGCAAAGTAACAAACAAAAAAAGGGATTCAAGCAAAGTTAACCAAGCAAAAGAGCTGCATTTACCACTGATGTGATGATCAAAATTTCAAATAGATAAATAAGATTACATTTTTACCAGCACATTAGCATAATACCAACTAAATGTACAAAAACCAAACACACCCACATACCAAAAAAGGTGAAACTTTGCATAGAGAGAGCAAGATGTGCATCTACATTCAGCAAAGTAACAAACAAAAAAAGGGATTCAAGCAAAGTTAACCAAGCAAAAGAGCTGCATTAACCACTGATATGATGATCAAAATTTCAAATAGATAAATAAGATTACATTTTTACCAGCACATTAGCATAAAACCAACTAAATGTACAAAAACCAAACACACCCACATACCAAAAAAAGGTGAAACTTTGCATAGAGAGAGCAAGATGTGCATCTACATTCAGCAAAGTAACAAACAAAAAAAGGGATTCAAGCAAAGTTAACCAAGCAAAAGAGCTGCATTTACCACTGATATGATGATCAAAATTTCAAATAGATAAAAAAGATTACATTTTTACCAGCACATTAGCATAAAACCAACTAAATGTACAAAAACCAAACACACCCACATACCAAAAAAGGTTAAACTTTGCATAGAGAGAGCAAGATGTGCATCTACATTCAGCAAAGAAACAAACAACAAAAGGGATTTAAGCGAAGTTAACCAAGCAAAAGAGCTGCATTTACCACTGATATGATGATCAAGATTTCAAATAAATAAAAAAGATTACATTTTTACAAGCACATTAGCATAAAACCAACTAAATGTACAAAAACCAAACACACCCACAAAACCAAAAAGGTGAAATTTTACACAAAGATTCAAGAATGATAAGAAAAAAAAAGAAGACAATCCATAGAAAAAGCAAGATGTGCATCTACATTCAGCAAACAAACAAATAACAAAAAGGGGATTTCAGCAAAGTTAAACAAGCAAAAGAGCTGCATTTTACCATTAATTGTTAGTTCAAGAATGGTGTAAAAGCAAAAGGTGGAAAGTGGAAGAGCAACCAGCAAAACAAACCCTAGTAGAGAGAGAAGGGAGTTTTTGGGGAGGCTGCAACTTTAAGCTACTTAGCAAGAAAGAAAGCAAAAATGGTGATGAAAGTGAATTTAGTGGGGGTGGGGTGGGGGGGTAGTGGGGGGTAGTGGGTGGGGGCAAATCAAAATTTGGAATTTAAGTATTTAACTATGAAAAGGGAGGACATGAGGTTAGAGTGTGGGGCCCTCTTTCAAATATCGAGGTATTTTTATGGAAAAGAAGCCCATGCTTTTTGGTTATATTACTAATATGCCATTATCTTTGAATTATTTACCCAAAAGGTGAAATAAGGATTCAAAATATTTGAAAATTATTTTTAAAAAAATAAGTGCTTATTTATTTTTAAAAAAAAAAAAAATTATGTCAAATATTAATTTTTTAAAAAAAAGTTTAAAAGGTTTTTTTAATATTTCATTTATATTGTTTGCGCGTTGTCTTCTTTTCCACTCTGTTCATGAATTTTATCCTTAAAATTAATAACTTATTTTAAATGATAGTCTTTTCCTCACAAATAATCCTACTATTACAAAAAATTTATTCTCAAATCTAGATCGAAAAATTAATATAAGCTTTAAGTTTCAAGTTAAAATTACTACTACTATTTAAATATCCCTATCATATATTAATAATCACATGCACAATTTTAACTTTTAAGCTTTAAGGAACCACTTGTTAAATAGAGGAGTTTGGTAGAAAACAAAATGACAAAGAATTAGAGGTGAAATGAACTATTTTTTAAAAATTAAAAAAACTTAATATGAACATCTTTATTTATTTATTTTAAATCACTTTATTAGAATCTTGGTTCAAAAAGGAAAAAAGAAAAAATACTTTATTGTTTACACTTTTTTTTTAAGTCAAAAGTTTAGCCATATCTTTTGCTTATTATATGAATGTATATGTTAAGTCTTTGCTAAGTCATTGTATATATCTTTAAAATTAAAGTGTTTTACAAATTATTATATTTTTCATTAAAATCTATTGCCTACTAATAGTATTGGTTGAAATGTCTTAATCACTATTAGAATCTTCATTCAAACTTTAATCACATGGTTAACATATATTATTCTTATCCTAGTCATTTGGATGGATTACTTATATATCTACCACTATAATTATTATTTGATGATAATTAAAAAGTATAATTATGATTATTATTTTATTATTATCTGGTATTTTTTATGCGCTTAAAAGTCGACTAATGAAGATTAATATTTGGAAGTTCGCTTTGAGTCGAGGTGAAAATTCAATTTTCAACACTTGAACACGAAACATGTGATTAAAGATGAAGGAATATTATCACCACAATCTTTATAATAATTGTTCACTCGATTAATGTGTTTACACTTGATACTCGACTAAATAAAGTACACATCTTAAAATCTCACTTTAAAGATAATTTTTTTTTTTTATGAATGACAATTACATACAAACTTAATTAACAAATTTGGCCAAAAAAAAAACATCCTACTTCCAAAGCCTCTATTTGGCAATTTTAGTACTTTATGTCTATAAAATTATTTTATAATGTACATATTATATAACATATAGCTGTTAATATTAATATTATTATGGCAACGCTATAAGTATCAATAATAATTAACATGTAATGATCTTTTAGATTGTACTCTTAATACAAAATTATTTATAATATCAATATATATAACTTAAGTTCTTTACGAGGTGTTAATGTTTCATCTTGTATTCATATATTTATATTTATTTAAACTTTAATTATTATTAAAAGAAAATGAGGATAACCCAAAAAATAATAATTAAAGAGCCCAATAAGAAGATAAATAGAAAGAAAAAAAATCAATTGTTAAGGCTATTTATGTAATAAAGTGTAAAGTGTGGTTCTCAATAAAACTTCTATTATTCAAAATTCAAAATGGTAATGGCAATTAATTTTTTTAATCTTTTACATAACAAATAGGTAGATTAGTAAATAAAATATTTAGACCATTATACCCTCACGTTATCTACATAATTTCACCCACCTTTTCCCCCTCGAAATATAAAATAAATCCAAATTATAAATCAAACTTAAAATATTGAAAAATAGAAAAGAAATTTAATTAATTGAGATTTGAAAAAAAAAATTAAAATCAAGTCGCTAAAGAAAACATTTCAAAGTTGAAGTCATATATAGATATAAAAAAAATAAGTTAAAATTTTATGAGCGAAAAAATGAAAAACAAATTTAAAATGTATTTATAATTTGTAACTAAAAGTTTGAAGTGTAAATAATGAGTTAAACTTATAAAATACTTATTTACTTTAAAATTAACTATTTCAAATCAATTTATGGCCAATTTTTTTTAATTAAAATTTATTGCAACAAAAAGTTATAGATGGATATATATGTGAATATAAGATAAGTATGGGGTAATTTAGTCATTTACACGTTAGATCCTAGGATAATTGTCGGTTTTATGTTATTTTCGAGGTGCTTTTTTTTTTTTTCATGTTATATTATGGGGCCTACATATACAGCATTTAGTGCTAACTTAAGGACAAAATTTACTCTCATAAGGTTCAAATTCAAAATAATAAATCCCGTTACGAAACAGAGTGTTGGTTAATCAAAAATTTATATATTCGAAAGATATGAATAGCGGAAATAAGTATGTTAAGATGAATATGTAGCATGTTAGGAAAAATAGGATTATGAACGAAGTTATTCAGGATAAGATGAAAATAGCCTTTATAATGGATAAGATGAGGAAAACGACAATTGAGATACTTTAGATATGTGAATTGCGGAAGATGCATAAATGTCTTAGTGAGGAGCCGTGACCACAAGAAGAGGTAGAAATGGATTAAAATAGTCTTGACACATTAATAGCTTATTGAGCATATCACTCTAGATAAAAAAAAAAAGATTAACGAGAATTATGGTAGAATGATGTTAGCAAATAGTTGAACGTTGTTTAGTTTTCTTAACAAAGTACTGCTATTATTACCTCCCTATTGTATTGTTACGTGTTGTTTTAGTTACTTCTCAATTATCGTATAATTTATTATTGCTATTCTTCTTTCTACTTTATTGGTTTGGTCCAACATGGTTTATTTGCTATTGTATTTGCTTTACCTATCCGATCTTTTATATACTTTTACTTGAGTTGATGATCTATAAAAATAACTTCTCTATTTTCACAAAGTACTGATAAAACCTATATATCCAAAGTTAATTATGAGGTGGCTAAATTTTAAATACTTCATAAATTTTGGTTGTTTTTTTAAATATATGTCCTCAAAACGGGCCATTTACAAGAATAACCTTAAAGGTGGATAATTTTTCAACTTTTGACCTCGTTTGCTGTATGGACAAAATTTTCAATATAACAAATTCGACTTTCAAAATAATTTCCTTTACGAAGCAAGTGACGATAAAAAATTCAAGACCATCCATTTTTCGAAATAATGACTATTTTGTGCACTTGGTCCTTTAAATATTAGTCTGGCCCATCACAATAATTTGAACAAAAGCCCAAAGAAATTGATATACAACTAGTATTTCCTCTCAAAAGGCATTTTCTATATACAAAATTGAATGTAACAACGTATTACTAGATTCGTGTTGGATAGATTCACTAAGAGAGGTAAGTCGCTTTGAATCAAGAAGTATGAGGAATCGAATAAGAGATATGTAATTAAAGATGGATAAATTTCAATCGTCGTAGTATAGATTGTCTAACTTGATATTTTATTTTTCGTGTTGAATTGTTTAATTTAAAAATATATTACTTATTTGGATGTTGGAGTGAGTTCCTCTTTGCTTCGGTGAATCGTAATAAATACTAACACGTTGTTATCTTTGATGGGTTTTACAAGGTTTTTAGAAGCTAAAGGATGAATAGATTCCTCGATCCTAACATGCTAAGTATGATAATAGGACACTCACATAACAAATGAACTGAACATGTAAACTAAGACGTGTCGTTACTTTTCGAACAACTTAAAAAACGCTCTTAAAAGACATGAATTTCATAAGCAATCACAAGTAAAAATCGAACAACAATTTTTCCACATGTTTGGATGACTCGTGCTCTAATGTCATTGGCTCGAAGTCATATGTGAAGCTTAAGTCGTTTGGAGTTCGCACATTTTTATAAATTGCTAAATCGAAAATTCGCGATTCATATATTTATATATGTTCATTTTAATGATCAATGAACCTTTTTTTTCTCGATTAACATATATAAACTTGTGATTTAAATACTAATGTATTGAGAGGAGTATCACAAAAACTCAAAAAATTGAATATTCAAAGTTTTAAGCTTTATTCGAACGCCAAACAATTTTTTTAATAGAAGTAATTGTTTGAAAGCAATGGAGGCCAACCGGCCGTTGAAACAGTTAAAGCTTTTGGCCTGCCAAAACAAATATATCTTCAGCTTCGTACCCCTTCGACGGAAAATCATACTATTTATATATGATTAAAATAATGTTTTATGTATATATATATATAATAGATGTCGAACCTCTTTCGATTACTCCGTGTATCTATTTCTATGAATTTTGAACCTCCTTATTGAAAATGAAAATCTTGACTCCGCCGCTGTTCATTGGTGTAGTACAAAGGGCTAATATTGTTGTAACTTTTAGACTGAAAGTGACTTATTTGTTAGCTTCTATTTGTCTTTCTCTTCATTCACTCCTTTCTCTCCATTTGCTGCCTATTAACCCATGGCATCTGAGTTTTTCTTGGTTTTATAAGGGAAAATTTTATTCCCCTTTGTTTGTATTCCTAAATCCAAAGTTCTTTATCATCAAAAATCAAAGAAAATTAGAGATTCTTGGTGGGTTTTGTGTGTTTTTCTTATTTGATTTATGGGGTGTTTTGATGGAACACAAAAAATGCTGAAAGGTACTTCATTTTTCACAGTTATACTCTAAGGTTTTGCTCATATTTGTGTTTCTTGATTATGTATTTGGTGAGTTTTATGTATTTTTCTTATTTGGTTTATGGGGTGGAAGATAAAACAAGTTGATAGGTACTTTCTTTTACTGTTGTTCATTAAGATTTTGTTCATATTTGTATGTCTAATCATGTTCTTGGTGGATTTCATGTAACTTTTTGTTTGGTTTATGGGGTGGAGGATTTAAAAAATGCTGAAATGTACTACTTTTTTCATAGTTATTCTTTAAAGGGTGTTTGGTACGTGAGATAAGTATTTTCATAGTTATTCTTTAAAGGGTCGTTTGGTATGTGGGATAAGGATAATCACGCGATAAAATTTGGGATGAACTTAATGTCATGTTTGGTTTGAGGTATTAGCTAATCGCGGGATTATTTTATTCCTTCATTTCTACTCATATAATCCCATGGGATATCCTTGCTTATCTCATCTCGCGTACCAAATGGCTTATAAGATTTGATCATATTTATGTTTTTTTTATTATCTCCTTTTTGTTCTTGGAGTGTATGTTGCATAGTTGGGAGTCATTTTTCTATTTTTTGATAATCGTGATGTTTAGGCTAGTTTGCGCGATTTCCACTGGGGGCATCTGCGACCTCTAACTAGCATAGGTGCCAATTAACTATACACACAAGGCTTGGAAAGATTGGAAAAAATCACCTAGCTATGAGAATTGAACTTGAGACCTCATGGTTTTCAACTCACGACACTGGCCGCTAAACTATTAGGCCGCACTCTTGGGTGCGTTGCATAGTTGGAGTATTGACCTAGGATTATTGGGTTTTGGTTGGTAGAGATATATGATTTTACATTTTAGAAGTTTTTTCTATCCGACTTTCATAAAGATATTCATTGGTTCTTGGTGAGTTTTATGTGTATTTCTTGTTTGATTTGTGGATTCTCTTGTTGGAACATAAAACGAAATGAAAGATCCTTCCTTTTTCACAGTTGTACTTCATTTTCTGCTCATAATTGTGTTTCTTGATAATGTCCTTTTTGTTCTTGGAGAGTATGTTGCGTAGTTGAGGATATTCAACTCGGAATCTTGGAATTTGGTTAGAACATAGATCAAAGAACAAGCTGAAAAAAAAGTACTACTTTTTTCATTTTTCTTGTTTATGATCAGAGGCCGATCATGATTTGAAGTTTATGGGTTCCTATAACAAACTCAAGTTAATACATAATAATCGCTGGATTTACAGTAAAATATTTATAGATGATTAGTCGATTTCTCAGTACATATACAGGGTTTGTGCAAAAACTACTGAGTTCACGTGAACCCACAAATTTTAATGCAGATCTGCCTCTGTTTATGGTTTGCTTATGTTTCTGTTTTCTCGAGTACTTCTGTTTTTATTAGAGTATTTACTTTGAAAAGTCGTTTTTTTGTTGGAAGAATGATAAAGTTGATGTTTTCAATGTTCTAATGTTAACAGGTTCGTTTTTTTATATCGTTTTGCCTTGTGTTTGATCTCTTTTGATGGAGCAGATATTAAGTTGTCAATGCTCGTTTTGTGAAACTTTAGTTTTTATTCACATATAACGTTCTGATCTCCTTTAGTTACCCTTTTTTGTTGAAATACTTGATCGGAAGCTAGAACGTTGGTACACTCAAGGACCTAGGCAGTTACTAGTATATTAAGTTATGCAGTTTCCGTTTCCCCTATGTGTTCAGGATGTGTACGTTTGTTACTTATTGAGGATTCATATAGCTGACTCCAACTTAATTGAATCCGTGACGTAGTTATAATTGGTATGTGTTTGTTTGTTCTTTTTTCGGGAGCATGCAAAGTATTGGTTGTCGCAGAATTAGCACTTCTGATATTAATTGACATTGAACGATCTCTTTTCTTGGATTTCGTTTAGGTGATCTGATATTCTAATCTGAGAGAAGATGGCCATGTCACTGGAAGACCTCCTCGCGAAGGAAGGATTCAATAAGAGGATGTCAAAAACGATGCCTAGAGCTTCATCGGGAACAAAGGGAAAAAGTGGCCCTATTTACCGACTTCAAGATCCTCATACGTTTGTTGCTTCATCAGGCACCAAAAAGCCGGAGAGGACAAAATCTGATATTCCATGCCATGACTTGAAAAGTAAGCACAAAATGGGCTCTTGCGATATATCATCGGATGTTAAGAGAATAAGCATTACTTCTTTTGATGAGTTTTTATCTGCTGAGGGTTCTCAAAACAATGAGATAGTTGAGGTCGAAGAGAGAAATGATTCGAGATACAACCGTATATACTCAAATCGAACTTACAGAAATGAGAATGGTGAAGGTAGGTCTTTAAAGAGACAATCCTTCGGAAAAGACACACAAGCTGCAGCAAAATGTCTCGATAAATCTAGTAAAGATGGTTATCAGAAACATATGGAACAACCCGAGACCTCAAACAGCAGATCAACTAGAAGTTCAGTAACCAACAAAAGTTCCGATGCAACTACGAGCCTAAGGAAAGCTGAGATTGAGCACACCGCAGCTATTCCTGCTCTTGATGAACTTGCTATTCAGGCTGTAATCTCAATCTTGAGCGGACATATAAAACGTTTTCTCTTAGATGAGGATTTTAGGACATCACTTCGTCACAATAGCTTCGCTTCGTTAAATTTTATTGGATTTGAAGAAGGTCTGAATACTGAAAGCAAGATTATAGCCACTCTTGAACAAGCTATAGAAACAGTAGAAAGAGCTGCAGAGGATTTTGCAAATGAGAAAGAGCTTAAGAAAGCCTCACTGCAGCTTAGTGTAATCACAGGGTTGAATTCAGATCGATTTACGTCCGGGATTCCCAATTCTAAATTGGCAGCTTGTGCACATTTGTATCTCAGTGTCATATATAAGATACAGAAGAAGGACCGTATCGCTGCAAAACACCTCCTGCAAGTTTTCTGCGATTCGCCTTTTCAAGCAAGGACTAGTTTGTTGCCTGATTTGTGGGATCGCATGTATCTTCCTCAGCTTTCACATTTGAAGGTCTGGCATGATTCAGAAGCTAATTTTCTTCGTAATCTACGTAACAAGTCGAGGAAATTGAAGCTGCTTGACAAATTGTACAGTGAAAATCTGGACAAAGGTACTTATCAGTTTGCAGTTTACTACAAGGATTGGCTAACCGAAGGGGCTGAGATTCCGTTAGTTCCTTCTATTCAAATTCCTTCAATATCTGTTTCGCATGAAGGTTCCTTTAGCAACTCTTCCCACTTAAGTAGTGGTGTTGGCGGTTTCTCACCGCAGCCTGTTGTCAGCAAAAAGTTGTATGATGAAGTATTCCGTCGTTCACATAAACTGAGAGCTGAATCAGAAGACCATCAGGAAGAAAGCTATGAAATTAGTGTGAGGAAGCCTGCTAGGTTTGCTGCTAAAAATCTGGTAGCGTTGACGTACTCTGCTGAAGTGATTAAGTGTACAGATCGAGATGCTGAGCCTGGTGCTACAGTTGATTCAGTAAGTGTCGAATACATAACTTCAAAGAACTTGGATCAGTATGTGTAAATTGTTGGTTAAAATCCTGGCTAAGTTTCTGCAACATTTTGGGTGGTGAGATTTGAAGCAAATGAAATTCTACATGGTCCATTTAAGACTATAAATAGGGGATGTTTAAATGATGTAGATACTTTAGCTCTTGTATTCCAACTTACCCTTCGATTCTTCAAAATCTATTTTGTAAAACAACTTTGTGAATACTTTTAAATTTCAGTCACCTGCATGTCATTGTTCTTTCAGCTATTGATGTTATCTCATAACTTAAGCTCTTATGAAGTCACTATGACAATGTCATTTACTCCCTCCGTTTCAAAATGATTGTCCCCATTTCCTTTTTAGTTTGTTTCAAAAAGAATGTCCCCTTTCTTTTTTTTGGCAACACATTAACTTTAACTTTCCACGTGACATGTTTAAGACCACAAGATTAAAGGGCATTTTGGTACATTTGACATAATTTTAATTTTGAATCACAAGATTAAAAAATTTTCTTTCTTTTCTTAAACTCCTTTCCAAGTCAAACTAGGCCAATCTTTTTGAAACGGAGGGAGTAACTTGAAATGGATGATAAACAGTTTTGTCAAAGGCACTTTTAAGCCCAAAAGATCAGGGAGGGCGCTTTGCCTTGCTTAAGCTCAAGAGATAAATTAATTGTTGATCTTTTGAGATGAATTTATTACATAATCATTCTATTAAATCCGTTCTTAAAGATGATACAAATACAAAGAACAAAAAAGAAATATATAAGCAATGCAATTAATTATTCTTTTTCGATCTTATAGTCAAAACAAGAGATAAATTAATTGTTGATATTTTGAATGAATTTGTTACATTTTTCTTGCATTACATATATATTTTTACTTTCTTTTTTTTCTCCGTTGGCCTTTTTATCACTAAAAGGTCACACTTCATTTGTGCCTTTTGTTTAAAGCCTCCAATAGAATGATAGCACTAAAAACTTTACGCCTTTGACATAAGCTTACAAAGTTGAACATATGTGCCTTTTCTTTTGATGTTTAATTTACCAAATTAAGACATACAACTTAATTGTACTTCAGTGTTTATGGTGAAGAAAATAAATAAATGTATTGAGTTGGGATCTATACTTGCAAACATTATTATTCGCTCTTCAGATCTTGCATTACATAAGACAGCGTTGTGATGTGTAGTATGGTGCATCAACCGCTTGGGATGCGGCGGGGTATTTGGAACTGATTCTCTCGAAGATTTTTTTTTCATGAAATTATTTGGGAACTCCATTAAGAACCAAGATGATGTATTCATTTACAGCTATTCAATAGTGTTGGGAAAACGCGGACAAACACAAAAATATATATGGTAAAAGTAATGGAAATAAAATGGGAAAATAACGACACCAAGAATTTTACGTGGAAACCCTTCTGAATAAGGGAAAAAACCACGGGCCAAGAGGAGCAACTGATATTACTATAGTAAGGAATTTTACACTGTGTAGTCACGAATACAATACTCAAAGTGACTACTACACACTCAAAAGGAACAACACTCTTTTGGTTTCCGTCTTACTAAAATATCGCTCACACTCTATTTTTCTTCACAGACTATTTTCTTGTATAGTCTATGGAATACCTCACTTTGCTCTCAAAATGGTTTTTCTCTCTAACTTGGTGTGTTCTACAAATGAGCAAGAATGCTCTATTTATAGAAGGATAAAACCATGCCTATGTCACTAATGACATAGGTAAATATAGCAAAGTCAAAAATGGGTTGCAAATCTTACCAATTTGCCAACTACCAAGTCTTAATTTTCAACTCTTATCACTATTCCTTTTTAACAATTACTTGTACCAATTGAATAGCTAAAGTTGACCAAAAATGGGATGGATTAAACAAATCTCCCCCTCCAGTCCCATTTACTGGAAGAAGGTATCTTCGTCTTCTTTAGAGAGAGCTTATACCCACAAGTTCTTTGCATAAATCGTACTTGTCTTTCGGTATCGTCTTGGTCAGCATATCTGCAGGATTTTCACTTGTGTGGATCTTTTTGACGTGAAATGATTCACTCTCCACTTCCTCACGAATCCAATGATATCTGACGTCGATGTGTTTTGTTCTTCCATGGTACATGGAGTTCTTGCTCAAGTCTATTGCACTTTGGCTGTCACAATAGACAATATACTCCATCTGATTCAAACCAAGCTCTTGAAGAAATCGCTTTAGCCATATCATCTCCTTGCCGGCTTCAGTAGCCGCAATATACTCAGCTTCAGTTGTAGATAGTGCAACACACTTCTACAACTTTGACTGCCATGATATAGCTCCCCCTGAAAAAGTAAACAAATATCCAGTAGTGGATTTTCTGTTATCAAGGTCACCTGCCATATCAGAATCTGTATAGCCATTCAAGATTGAATTTGATGCTCCAAAACACAAACATTCATCTGAGCTTCCTCTAAGATACCTGAGTATCCACTTCACAGCTTCCCAATGCTATTTTCCCGGATTTTCGAGAAATCTGCTCACAACACCAACTGCGCGAGCAATATCAGGTCTAGTGCACACCATTGCATACATTAGACTTCCAACGACGGAGGAATATGGAACTTTGGCCATGTTCTCTTTTTCCTCCCTAGCTGTAGGACACATCTTCTTGCTCAACTTCATATGACCAGCAAGAGGTGTACTAACAGGCTTAGCATTCTTCATATTGAAGCGCTCCAGTACACGTTCAATGTACTTCTTCTGGGATAAATAAATCTTCCTTTTATCTCTAAGACGAGTAATTCTCATGCCTAAAATTTGTTTGGCATGACCCAAGTCTTTCATAGAAAAAGACTTACACAACTCTTTCTTCAGCTCGTCAATCTTGAAAGTATTCTTGCCCACAATCAACATATCATCCACATACAACAGGAGGATGATAAAATCATTGTCAGAAAATTTTTGTACAAATACGCAATGATCTGAAGAAGTCTTTTTATAGCCTTGCTCCCCCATAACAGATTCAAACTTCTTGTACCACTGTCTAGGAGCTTGTTTTAGGCCATAAAGACTCTTTTTGAGTTTGCACACAAAATTTTCTTTACCTTCTACTTTGAAGCCCTCAGGTTGTTCCATATAAATCTCTTCTTCTAGGTCACCGTGAAGGAAAGCCATCTTCACATCCATCTGCTCAATCTCTAAATTAAGACTAGCAGCCAAACCTAGAACTGTGCGAATCGAGGACATTTTCACAACATGAGAAAATATTTCGTCAAAGTCAATACCTTTCCTTTGACCGAATCCCTTAACAACCAATCTAGCTTTGTACCTGGGCTTCCAGTTGTGTTCTCAACTTTAACTTTGAACACCCACTTGTTCTTCAAAGCTCTCATGCCCTTGGGCAATTTTACCAACTCATAAGTGTGGTTCTCATGCAAAGACTTCATCTCATCTTGCATGGCTTCAATCCATTGATCCTTGTGCTCATCTTCCATGGTCTTCTCATAACATTCAGGTTCTCCCCCGTCAGTGAGTAACACATACTCAATGGATGAATAACGGGAGGAAGGAAACCGCTGTCTTGTGGACCTCCGAAGTGGAATATTTGATTCGTCCACAACTTCATGAGCAACAGGATCATCAATAACAATATCATTGTTATTATCAACATCAACATGTTGATCTGATACATGATTCTGGGCGTCACCATGATTATCAAGCCCAACAACATCATGCACACTTGTGTGAGGAACGTCATCATGATGAATTATACCATCAAAACTTGAAGATTCTACCTTCTCCGCTTTGTCAATATCTTCAATTGTTTGATTCTCCATGAAAATAATATCACGGCTTCTCACAAGTTTCTTTTCAATTGGATCATATAGCCTGTAACCAAATTCATCTAGGCCATATCCATTGAAGATGCATTGCCTTGTCTTGGCATCTAACTTTGACCTCTCATCTTTCGGCACATGTACAAAAGCTTTGCAACCAAATACTCTCAAATGGTCATAGGAAACATACTTTCCATACCAAACACTATTTGGTACATCACTTTGCAAAGCAACAACAGGAGATAGATTAATAACATGTGCAGCGGTCAATAAAGCCTCACCCCAAAATGAGTTCGGCAACTTTGCTTCAGAAAGCAAACATCTAACTCTTTCCATCAAGGTCCTGTTCATCCTCTCAGCCAAACCATTAAGCTGAGGAGTCTTGGGAGGAGTCTTCTGGTGTCTAATACCTTGATGCTTGCAGTATTCGTCAAATGGTCCACAATATTCACCACCATTATCAGTACGAATGCATTTCAGTTTCTTTCCAGTTTCTCTTTCAACTGAAGCCTGAAACTGCTTGAAGACACCTAACACTTGGTCTTTAGTCTTCAAGACATAGACCCAAAGTTTTCTCGAGCAATCATCAATGAAAGTGACAAAGTAGAGTGCACCACCTAATGTCTTTGTCTTCATTGGACCACATAAATCAGAGTGCACCAACTCAAGCAACTCTGTCTTTCTCGAAGGAGGGTAGGACTTAAAGGGAAGTCTATTTTGTTTTCCAGCCAAGCAGTGCTCACACTTTTCTAATTTAGCACTTTGGAAATTTGACAATAATTTTTTCTTGGCTAGAACATTAAGTCCTTTCTCGCTGATGTGGCTAAGCCTTTTGTGCCATAAAGTTGAAGAGCTATCGCTCTCAACCGCATTCACCATATCAACACAAGCAGAGGCCGTAGTCCAGTATAGACCACGACGTTTGTTACCACGAGCCACAACCAAGGAACCCTTGATGATCTTCCATTTTCCATCACCGTTGGTACTAACATATCCTTCATCATCTAAAATACCAACAGAAATTAGGTGCAGACGAACATCAGGAGCATGTTTCACATTGTTCAAAACTAGTTTAGTTCCAACACTAGTTTCCAAACAAATTGTACCAATACCAACCACCCTAGAAACAGTCTCATTACCCATACTCAAAGTTCCAAAATCACCAGGAGTATAGGAAGAGAAAAAATCCTTTCTTGATGTCACATGAGATGCGGCACCAGTATCCACAACCCAGCTTGACTCATCACAAGCAATATTTATCATATTCGCATCAAGGACAGTAACAAGATCTTCGGTGGTAACGGTGGCTAGGCAATTTTCATTGCCATCTTCTTTAGTTTCCTCTTTGTTTTTGTTTTCCCTCTTCAACTTCCTGCAGAACTTCTTTGTGTGCCCTTTCATACCACAATGATAGCACTCAATATCCTTAAGTCTGCCTCTGGATTTGCTCTTATTTTGTTCTCTATTCTGAGAACCACGAGTTTTGTTTCTCCCCCTGGGGCCAGTTATCAGGACATTCGACGAAGAGGAACCTTGAGTTTTTCTTCTCATCTCTTCGTTCAAGACACTACTCTTGGCGGAATCCATAGAGATCACACCATCCGGAGCAAAATTTGACAGTGACGTTCTAAATGTTTCCCAAGAGTCTGGTAGGGAACCAAGTAGAAGCAAGCCTTGAATTTCTTCATCAAATTTGATGTCCATAGCAGATAATTGGTTCATGATCCCCTGAAAATTATTCAGATGGTCTGTCATCGGAGAATCATCATGATACTTCAAACTCAACATCTGCTTTATTAAGAACATTTTGTTGTTGCAGTCTTTCGAGCATACAAACTTTCAAGATGCTCCCATAGGGTTCGAGCATGTGTTTCCCCAGAAATATGGTTCAACACATTATCGTCGACCCATTGCCTAATGAATCCACAAACCTGTCTCTGCAACAGATTCCATTTTTCATCTGTTTTATTATCAGGCTTTACAGTGGTAAATACTGGTTTGTAAAAATTCTTAACATAAAGCAGATCTTCCATTTTCCCCTTCCAAATGGCATAATTAACACCATTCAAAGTAACCATTCTACTTGTGTTGGCTTCCATTGTTTTCCCCAAAAAATATAGTTATCGCAAATCAAAGTAAATCTTTTCTGATGTGGAAGTTCAGATTGTGCTGCAACCACAGAGCATACTCAGATAAAACTTGGCTCTGATACCAGTTTGTTGGGAAAACGCGGACAAACACAAAAATATATATGGTAAAAGTAATGGAAATAAAATGGGAAAATAACGACACCAAGAATTTTACGTGGAAACCCTTCTGAATAAGGGAAAAAACCACGGGCCAAGAGGAGCAACTGATATTACTTTAGTAAGGAATTTTACACTGTGTAGTCACGAATACAATACTCAAAGTGACTACTACACACTCAAAAGGAACAACACTCTTTTGGTTTCCGTCTTACTAAAATATCGCTCACACTCTATTTTTCTTCACAGACTATTTTCTTGTATAGTCTATGGAATACCTCACTTTGCTCTCAAAATGGTTTTTCTCTCTAACTTGGTGTGTTCTACAAATGAGCAAGAATGCTCTATTTATAGAAGGATAAAACCATGCCTATGTCACTAATGACATAGGTAAATATAGCAAAGTCAAAAATGGGTTGCAAATCTTACCAATTTGCCAACTACCAAGTCTTAATTTTCAACTCTTATCACTATTCCTTTTTAACAATTACTTGTACCAATTGAATAGCTAAAGTTGACCAAAAATGGGATGGATTCAACAAATAGGATAACAAAAGTAGCTCTTGAGCAGCAGACTGAGGAGGTAGTGCTTCCATCTCAAGGCAGGTGAAAGTTATCTTTGAGAGTGTTCCTACTTCTCTTTTTGTTGAGTAATCAATTAGTTATGATGATGTTTTGAAAATGTGTAAGAGTCGATTATGTGGGAAGAACTTCCACAAACATCCCACGGGAATTTATTTGCCTTTTGACCGGACTTATTTTTGAAGATCTAGTAAATGTGCCCCTATTTTTCTAAACTAGTCTTAGTTACGTGCGTTGCACATATATTCCTATTAATTATATTTTAATGCAAGTTTCTAAAGATAATACATCTTATATTTTAATATACTTATATTTGTAGAGTTGAAATATAAATTAAGGTAGTTTCGACACTATTTATAACAGTTATTTTATATTAAATATGTATACATGTTAGTCTATGATGTAAAAGAATACAATATTTCTTTAAAATGTATTTTTTTATAATAGATTTGAGAATAATAAGTTACATGTTAATGCTTCCTTGTCCACTTACATTTGTTCATTTTGAAAGACCCTAC
The DNA here is from genome assembly GCA_016801875.1 of Solanum sitiens. Taxonomy (NCBI): domain Eukaryota; kingdom Viridiplantae; phylum Streptophyta; class Magnoliopsida; order Solanales; family Solanaceae; genus Solanum; species Solanum sitiens. Next base: position 802,291 of record JABWTJ010000350.1, on the reverse strand, counting down.
ACCCATTGCTATTTGCTCTCCAATTACAATTAATTAGTCTATCACCACAAGCTCAAAAAGTCAAATTCCAACCATTCATTGAAGTTGCTCTTTCAGGTAATCTTCCTATGGTAATCCGTGCTTTATTTTGCTTGTCATACTTCCTATGGTAGTTCGTGCTTAATGATGATATAACATATATGATTTAGTATAATATAGACTTCAAACATATACCATAGTGGATTCATAATTTGTATGTAAATCTTTATATATTTTAAACTTTGGTTCTGCAAATTTTAACTTACAGGCTGAGGATCAAGATATTCTTAAAAAGAAAATCAAGATATTCTTAAAAAGATGACAGAACAACATCCCTCGACAAATTCTCCAGTTAGTTATTATCCATCATCTTTAGAGAAAAATTGAACAATGGAGGAGAAATGATGATTGCTGGACAAGCTCAAGATCGTTATTGGGATGCAATCACCTCAGTGAAACCCAAAGATAATATGTTAATCGAACCTAACATTAATCTAATTCTATATATTTCAACTTTAAATAATAAAAAGAAAGAGTAATCATTCTATCAAATTCATTCTTAAAGATGATACAAATACAAAGAACAAAAAAGAAATACATAAGCAATGCAATTAATTATTTCTTTTCAATCTTGTCTTGATAATGAAAATTATAACAAAATCTAATGTAACAATCAATCTGTTTTTGAACACAAAAAATCCTAAACTAAAAGCAAGTTATAAACAAATCAACAATTCAACTATATAAATAGAGATAAAGACCATATTTCTGTAATTGAATTCTTATCTATCCGCATGACTGCACAAGGGACATTTCACAACTTTCCCCATAAATTATGACATTATTTCACCAATTTAGAGCTCCTACAGAAGGATTGTAGGAATAGCACATAAGAAACTTTTCTAGAACAAAAATTGTAGCATGCGAAAAGTCAAATAAAATTTGAAATGTCAAATAATATAATACATACTATGGGAAAATCTTTTCAAGATTAGGTATGTGTTCGATATGAAGGAAGCCATTTCCATGAAAAATGTTTTTTAGAGTTTTGTTTGTGACTGGAAAATATTTTCTCGAAATATATATAGTATTAAAATTAATAACATTAAGAATTGAAGAGATTTTGAGTACTAAAGATTATTTTTTAATGTCTAAGAGTTAGTTAAAGTAAGTAATACAACAACAACATGACTTGCAGGGACTGACAGTTCTATCATCAGGTCATTCATTTGAGTTTTGTGCAAATTTCTGTATTTTAGAGTCTTTGAAACTTGAACGGTTGACTTCATTCAAAAGTTAAGACAATAATATAACAACGCACACACACTGTAATCCCACAAGTGGAATCTGGGGAAGGTGATGTATACGCAAGTCTTACCCCATACCTTGTGAAGGTAGAGAAGTTATTTCCGATAAATCCTTAGCTCAAGCAAAACATATCAAAATAAAAGTTAAAGTAATACAAAGTGAAAAGTTAAGATCATTGTAAAAAAATGATTTTCGCCCATATAAGCGAGGAAAGTTATTTTCCCCATTTTGATGAAAATTGTGTTGTGATAATCAAACACCAGAATATGGCTTCCGTCCTCCGAACAACCTCAATATTTTTAATTTTTTTTGATGGCTATGCTGTCTGAATCAACTTTCGCGTACCTCAACTAGTTCTATGGGATACCTGCAAATCTCCCTATCTCATAATTTTGTCAAGTATTTCCTCCCAAGCTGGCTTTTACCTAATATCACTTTCATGTTTGAAATTATTAGGACCATGTAATGTTCAAAAAAAAAAAAAAAGGCACATCAAAGACAACTTTTCTCAAGGGGTTTGGTATAGTGTGGCAATAATGCTCTCAAATTTGTTTTGTTAGGAAGTAAGAGAATATGTGACTCTTAAAATGGTTTCTAACCTATGTTACTGGACTTTTCAAAAATGTCATTTGACGTGTTAGACTTTCGGGAAGTATCATGTATTTTTAGAGAATTTGACACGACTTTTCATATATGTCGGTTTGGATGCTATATGCATGTCGAATCCTCAGAAGTAGTGCATTTTTGAAGGATTCTGACACGGATCTAATAGTTGACAACATTTTCGAAAAGTCCGAACCAGCTGAACTTTTTTACTTCAAATTTGTTGATTTCTATCAATTTGATTCTCAGATCTTTGCTCTTAGAATGTAGGGTCTTATTGATGATGATAGCTGAGGATTTTGTCGGTCCACTAGAAAAGCTTGTTGAAGTTACATGGACAGCAAAAGAGCTTTATGCCATTATTTACCGTGTCGTGGAGGAACGGTAAAGTTATTTCTGCTTAATTTATAGGTCACGGGTTGAAGTCGTTGAATCAACGACTAACGATTGTCTTAGTGTAGCCTTTATACATTATACCTCCTTGCAGTGTGACCCCACATGAGCGCGAGATATTTTGTCCACGTGATTGCTCTGTAAATCATGTGAATAAATAATATATCCGTTTTTGAACTCGACTAATTTAGATTCATGCCACGCATGACCATCTAAAGAGGAACCATTCCTTATCATATTTTTTTTTTCTATTTTTAAAACTCGAACTCGAAACCTAATCATATGAATTTTCTGGATTACTAATTCTGAATCTAATTGTATGAATATTATAATCTTTTATAGTATTAAATTCATTATATTGTCTTATCAAAAGAAAAAATAAACATTTTCTTGTAGTTGTCAAGTATTAATGTCCAGTACTAGAAAACATATTTTTTTTTTTTCTATGAATCATTTTTTTTATCTTATCTTATATTATAATAAGAAATAAAATAATAGAAAAAAGAGTATAAAGCATATGAGGAGGATGTGGACCTAACAATAATATCATAGTTAGAGTCACATCATTACAAAACCCTTTTTAAAAAAATTAAAATTTTCACTAAAAAATGTTCGATAGTTATTTTCATATATATTTTAATTAAATTGGTGAGAAAATTAAAAAAAATCGTAATGTTTTTATATGGAAAATTAGAAAATTTCTCACTATTTAAGTTAGAAATGGTTTTTAATTATACATTTTTCGAACGAGCTGGTTAGATGAAAAATGAATGAAAAAATTATGTTTTATTTTTATAGCACAATTTTTCATTGATTTGCTGTGGAAAACCCCTTCGTTTTTAATAGTGTTAGATTTTTTTTTACTTTTTGAGTTTGAATCACAATTTTTTTAAAAAAATTTATGAGTTCTCAATAGATTTTTTTTTTAATATCAAATTATTGTAATATTTTGTATTCATTGAACTTGCCAAGAAAATAACAATACATTATCTTGTGAAACAAAGAAATTGTCTTCTTGTCCTTCTCAAGTATTATTGTGGAATAATCTTTTATTCGTTTTAGTTTATTAGTCTTGATTTTTAAATTTTATTTAAAAAAGAATATTTTTTGTTTTGAATAATTCTTTAGTTATAATTTTTTCACACGATATATTTAAAATTATAAGATTAAATGATATTTTAGTACATTTTGTCCGTCAGTCTCTCTTTTTCGGGCTGAGGCCCCCTCATGGTTGCCCAAATTTCTCGGCTTGGTATCATGCACCCTCGCATTCATGATAATTACACTCAATTATTTCCTAGAGACATGATTGAAGCGGTCCATTCGGCGTGCTTCTTTCACTACAAGATTTAAAAATTTCTTAAATTTTGCATTAAATTAAAATATACTGAAATGAACGAAAAAATAACTTTTTTTTTTAATTTTATGTTTTGTCGTTTTATCTTGAAATAGAAGTGAAAAATAATGAAAAACATATATGATGCATTCGAGGGTGTGACCTAACCAATCACATGAGTGAATATTATATTTATTCCTATTAATTTGTGATTTAATTTTTAATACAAAATTTAAGAAGAAAATAATATAAACATTTCTCAATTCCATATTTCGATTAAGTACGAAGGAGTTTTTGAATAATATGTTATAATTTTGTGTGATTATATTGTTCTTTTGAAATAAATTCATAAAGAAATAATATCACCTAAACTGAAATGAAGCAATATAATAATAGATTAAGACTTTTGACAGATATGCCAAATATATTAGTAGTACTAAAACCCAACATTACATTTAATTAGTGTACTCTTATAAAGAGTAATTACTAATTAGCATCAAATTATTTAGTACAAGATATGAAATTAAGTAACTTAATTAAATACTTCAATTTTACTCCTCCTTGGATAGCTTAATCACCTGAAATTGTGAATTAAAATAAATAAAAATTAGTATTAGGGGAATTTATAAATACAAGAATTTATTTCACAAATTCGAAAAAAAACAATTTTGATTAAAATTTCATAAAGAGAAATATATAAGAAAAATTATCAAAATGACTATTCAAATAATGTATTTATTGTTATAAAATAAAGACTAAGTGCTAAAATTAAACTTAATAGCAACTAAGGAGAGAAGAATGTATTAGAGAGATAAAATAGGAAACTTGAATTTTCCTTATTTTGGTGTATTTTCCATAGAGATTACAATGCCTTTTATAGGCATTAGAGGGGTATAATGGACATTCACAAATTGTTATTATTTACAACACTCCCCCTTGAATGTTCATTTAAAATAAATTCTTAGTAAAGTAACAAATGTAAATAGTTGATCCTAATACGCATTACTTGCTGCCTCATTAAAAACCTTATCAGGAAAACCCAGTGGGATAAAACCTTGATTAAGGGAAAAAGAGTACAGCGCGTATTTTACTCCCCCTGATGAAAACCATAATTTAGTTGTCCAAGTTTTCTCATTCCAATCTTGTATACCATCTTCTCGAAAGTTGCGGTTGGCAAAGACTTGGTGAATAAATCAGCCACATTATCACTCGAACGAATCTGATGTACGTTGATATCACAATTCTTCTGAAGCTCATGTGTGTAGAAAAACTTTGGTGAAATGTGTTTCGTTCTATCGCCTTTTATGAATCCTCCCCTGAGTTGTGCTATGCATGCTGCATTATCTTCATATAAGGTTGTGGATACTTTATCGCATTTCAAACCACATTTTTCTCGAATAAGGTGTATAATAGACCTTAACCACACACATTCTCGGCTTGCCTCATGAATAGCTATTATCTCAGCATGATTTGATTAAGTGGCCACGATGGACTGTTTCGTAGATCTCCAAGATATAGCAGTACCCCCACATGTGAATACATAACCTGTTTGAGATCTAGCTTTGTGTGGGTCAGATAAATATCCTGCATCAGCATAGCCAACAAGATTTGGACTACAATCGTCAGAGTAGAATAAACCCATATCAATAGTCCCTTTTAAATACCGCAATATGTGTTTGATTCCATTCCAATGTCTCTTAGTAGGAGCAGAACTATATCTTGCCAACAAATTAACCGAAAAGGTTATATCAGGCCTTGTAGTGTTAGCAAGGTACATTAGTGCACCAATTGCACTGAGATATGGTACTTCAGGACCGAGAATTTTCTCATCCTTTTCTTGAGGTCGAAATGGATCTTTATTTACATCAAGTGATCGGACAACCATTGGAGTACTTAATGGATGTGCTTCATCCATATAAAATCTTTTCAACACCTTTTCTGTGTATGCAGATTGATGAACAAAAATACCATTTGTCAAATGCTCTATTTGCAAACCAAGACATAATTTTGTCTTTCCGAGATCTTTCATCTCAAATTCATTCTTTAAATAATCGATTGCCCTGTGAAGTTCCATTGGAGTTCCGATAAGGTTTATGTCATCGACATAAATAGCAAGTATAACAAACCCTGATATTGTTTTCTTTATAAACACAAATGGGCAAATCGCATCATTTATATAACCTTCCTTAGATAAATACTCACTAAGACGGTTATACCACATGCGTCCAGATTGCTTCAATCCATACAATAATCTTTGCAATCTAATTGAGTACATTTCCCGAGGCTTTGAACTGTATGCTTTGGGCATTTTGAATCCTTCACGAATTTTCATGTATATCTCATTATTGAGTGATCCATAAAGGTAGGCTGTAACCACATCCATCAAATACATTTCAAGTTTCTCATGGATCGTCAAACTAATGAGATAACGCAATGTTATTGCATCCATAACGGGTGAGTATGTCTCTTCATAATCGACGCCGGGCCTTTGAGAAAATCCTTGTGCAACAAGACGTGCTTTGTACCTTTGTATTTCATTTTTCTCATTTCTTTTCCGAATAAAAACTCATTTATAGCCAACAGGTTTAACACCATTGGGTGTTTGTACTATAGACCCCAAAACTTCGCGCTTGACAAGTGAATCCAATTCTGATTGAATTGCTTCTTGCCATTTTTGCCAGTCATTTCTCTGTCGACATTCTACAACAGATTGAGGTTCAAGATCCTCACAATTTTGCATAATTTTTGATGCAACATTGTATGCAAAAATATAATCCACCGCTATTTCTGAGCGATTTAGATTTGTTTCATGATCACTTGATTTTATGGATAGTTCATTATTTCCTTAAGTCTCAAGCTCATTGATTCCTCCAAGGATATCAGAATTACTCACATCTTGACTTTCTATGTGAGGTTTTTTCATAGTGTCATTTTGATCTTTTAATTTTCTTTTTCTAGGATTTTGATCCTTTGATCCTAATGGTCTACCACGCTTCAGGCGTGCTTTTGACTCATTAGCTATGACACTAGTTGATGGTCCTACGGGGACATCAGTTCGAATTGGGACATTTTTTGCAGGAACATGTGATTTAGTAATCCTTTTCAAATCTGTAAATGCATCTGGCATTTGATTTGCGATTTTCTGCAAATGAATGATCTTTTGTACTTCTAGCTCACAAATGGAAGTACGAGGATCAACATGAGACAATGATGGATTTTTCCATAAAATTTCACCTTTAATTTCACTATTTTCTCCCCCTAATTTTGGAAAAAGTGTCTCATCAAACCGACAATCAGCGAATCGAGCTGTGAACATATCTCCAGTTAATGGCTCAAGGTAGCGAATAATAGAGGGTGATTCAAATCCAATATATATTCCTAACCTTCTTTGGGGACCCATCTTAGTGCGCTGTGGTGGTGCAACCAGCACATAAACAGCGCATCCAAAAATTCTCAGATGAGATATATTGGGTTATTGACCCAAAGCCAATTGTAATGGAGAAAAATTATGATAATTTGTCGGCCTGAGACGAATAAGTGCTGCAGCATGCAAAATTGCATGACCCCACACAGAAGTGGGCAACTTAGTTTTCATAAGTAATGGTCTTGCAATCAACTGCAGTCGTTTAATTAATGACTCAGCCAGACCATTTTGAGTGTGAACATGAGCTACAGGATGTTCAACTCTTATCCCAATCGATAGACAATAATCATTGAATATTTAGGATGAAAACTCTGCAGCGTTATCAAGGCGAATAGACTTAATCTGATTATCAGGGAACAGTGCCCGTAATCGTATTATTTGTGCCAACAATTTCATAAATGCCAAATTGCGAGATGACAATAGGCATACGTGAGACCATTTAGAGGAAGCATCTATCAAGACCATAAAATATCTAAATGGCCCACTCGGTGGGTGAATTGGCCCACAAATGTCCCCATGTATACGTTCCAAAAACACAGAGGACTCAATTTTGACCTTTGTTGGTGATGGTCTCACAATTAATTTGCCTTGATAACACGCATCACAAGAAAATTCACCATTTAAAAGAATTTTCAACTTCTTTAATGGATGCCCATTTGAATTTTCTATAATTCGTCTCATCATTATAGATCCTGGATGTCCCAGACGATCATGCCAAAGTACGAAAGTATTGGAATTAGGAAACCCCCGGTTTACTATAGAATGTGCCTCAATTGCACTAATTTTTGTCCAATACAATCCAGAAGATAAGGCCGTGAATTTTTCTACAACATATGTCTGCCCGGAGACATTTTTGGTTATACCAAGATATTCAAGATTCATTTCATCAATTGTCTTGATATGATAACCATTTTCACGGATATCTTTGAAACTCAATAAGTTTCTCCGAGATTGAGGAGAAAATATGGCATTATTTATTATGAGTTTAGTTCCCTTGGACAAAATTATAATGGCTCTTCCGGAGCCCTTAATCAAATTAGTACTACCAGATATTGTAGTAACATTCATATTGCCCATACTCAAATGAGAAAAATATTTCTCATTTTTAAATATCGTGTGTGTTGTACCAGAATCAATCAAGCAAATGTCTTCATAATTTGATAATTTGTTTGGAGAATTATCCATATCTTCAAAAGTAATGAAATAAATTTATATTAACTGATTAATTATCTTTTGTTAAATATTTAAGAAATAATGTAAATGTTAAAAATGATATTTGAATCATTAATAATGCATAAGATTTTTATCATTCAAATCTTTAACACTAAATTTCATTTAGTTTAGTATGTTTAAAATAAATTAATATAATTTATTATCTTGAAATGACATTTGAGTGACAAAAAAAGGAAAAGGTGTTTTTCCACTAACCAATTTAGGTAGTGGTCTTACTTATACATTTTTCTTTTATGACCACAAAAGTTAAAGAAAAGTATAATGTTAATATTTTTCAATTCCTTTACAAATCATAACATTCCAACTCACTTTCCATCGGTGTTTCTAAAAGAATGGACTCAATTATGATCAATACAAAACAACAAATATTAATAACATTAGTAAATTTCAACCATTATTATTCTTCCATATTCACATAACCGTCACCAATTTAAGTGATCTATTTTTTCTTCAGGGTGTGTGAAGAAATCCGCCACATCCAAGTGTGTGATGTCAATATGATCAGTGATAAAATTAGTTTCGAGATTTTTATCCTTCCTTTTTAGTGATGCTTGATAAAGCTCAACCAAGTGTTTAGGAGTACGACAATCACGTGCATAAGACCCTTTCCACCACATCGAAAATAATTTATTTTAATAATTTCACGTTTCTCATCTTTTCCTTTTCCCATTTGATGACTATTTTTCTTTGGTGAATGATTAACACCGGGAAAAGGATTTCGCTCTTGGTCGTAATTACGACCACGTCCACATCCACGGCCACGGCCTCTTCCACGCCTAGCGTGGTGGGCGTACACCTCATTCACTTCAGGAAGTTGTGTAGATCCAGTGGGACGATTCTCGTGATTTTTTATTAACAAATTATTATTTTGTTCAGCCACAAGAAGAAGAGAAATCAGTTCAGAATTGTACTCATGAATAGACTTAAAGTCTTGTAGTCTTAAATTCATCCAATCATATCGTGCCTTTGGATGAATGACCATCTTCCCTTTCTTTTAGGTTATTCCACAGAACGAGTGGATCTTTGACTGTGAGATATTCAATTTTCAAAATTTCGTCAATATGATGACGTAAGAATATCATTGCTTTAGCACAGTCTTGTTTTGATTCTTTATTTTCAATTTTAATGGTGTCTCCAAGACCCATAGCATCCAAATGGATTTCAGCATCCAATACCCATGAAAGGTAGTTCTTGCCCGAACTTTGAAGGGCAACGAACTCAAGTTTAGTAAGATTAGCCATAATAAAAAGAAGAAAAATAATAATACCTTAGCCTTCAAATTTAGTCTTCAAACTTTGATATGACAGAGTCTCGTGCTGATAACGTGTTATAAAATAAAGACTAAGTGCTAAAATTAAACTTAATAGCAACTAAGGAGAGAAGAATGTATTAGAGAGATAAAATAGGAAACTTGAATTTTCCTTATTTTGGTGTATTTTCCATAGAGATTACAATGCCTATTATAGGCATAAGAGGGGTATAATGGACATTCACAAATTGTTATTATTTACAACATTTATAAACTAGTGGTATATATATTTATATAAATCAATAGAAAAATCGATAACAATCATTCAATTGATATAAAGTCAATGATTAAGATTTATGATTAACATCCCTAAATTTGTAAATAGGTTACATTATTTAGCTAAAAAATCGTTTCAAAATTTTGTCGTTTTAATAAAATTAAGAAACTAAATATGTGATCACTCAAATAATAAATACACTTTATAGAAATGATTTTAGATAGTAAATTGTGAATGAGTTTGTCAAAATCTTTAACGATAAGTAGGTAAAAATGACGAATGAGTGTATCATGCACTTTTCCAATTTAAAGGAGATTGCATTTACTTGCTTCAAAACGCGTGTAGTCAAACACTTTTTCAACTCAGACATTTTAATGCCACGTAAGCTCAGTCAATGATCAGGAGGTTTAAAATATTGCGTTTTGATGAGTTTAAATGTTTAGCTGACAAAGTCATAAATACAAAAAATTCAACTTACAAATAGTGCCAAGTATACGTGTCTCTCAGGTCATGATTCCGCCAAATTTTAAATGATAAGTATGTAAAAATGATAACTTACTTGTATGCTCTTGCAAGGGCTATCGATGTCACAATAAGTATCAAGAGTGATCAAGACTTGATTATCCAAATCCTCAGCATAATTATAGCAAGGGCAACTAGTCCCAAGTGTACTCTTGAATATGGGACAACATTCATCAATTGAAGTTTGTGTTAAACATGCATGTCTTTATCTTTTCTTGGTCACTAGCCAAGCAACTTGTTGGTGAGGGTGGAAGGGATGGGGTTGGTGGTGGGGCGGTGACGGGCACCACGGCCATTCGATTGGCCAACATGGAATTAAATCATTCATGTTATCGTTCACGTTCACAACGACTTCTCTTGTCATGACCACTTGATCGAGACTACAAAATAAAGTTGTAGCCATCATTAACATCATAAACATCTTCATGATTTTATTTATTTTTTAGTTATTAAATGATTTGTGTCCTATAATAAAGAGAAATGACCAATTTATATATATGTAATTTTATTTTTGAAATTACACATGCCTTTAACAAAAGGGTAGTTGTAAAGTAGCATAAGATTATCATGTTTTTTACGATTTAGAGTGAATATATTTATCGTTAAAAAGTGATATATATATACTTATTTACCTTCTGATAAATGAAATAAATTTATTCTTTTCATTAATTATTGATATATATAGTTACTAGATTAAAAAAAAATATTCCAAAAAAGACATTTTAATTTTATACATATCATATGACTTAAAAAATTACATCACTCATTTTTTTACCAGCTCCCCAAACCCGACCAACCTAAAAAAAACTCGATTCTTCTTTTATTCAGGCATAAACCAGATGACTTAGAACGCATGTTCAACTTTGAGTATAATCTAACTAGATCAGATCTCAAGAGTAAAAAAAAATGGGTGAAATAATTTTTAAGCCACATGATTTTGGATTTAATAAATCAATTTTAAGATTCTTTTTTTTTTCTTCAGAAATTCAATATATATGGATTTGTTAACAAAAATTATAAATAGACACAATTTATTAGATGATGAAGATATATATACATTTCTTTTTTAATGAAATATATATCTATTCTAAATTATAAAATTGAGAAGTATATTTATCCATTTTTTCATAATTCAATATCACAATGTTACACATATAGACATTAAAAAAAAAAAGAAAAAGGGGGTACTTTTCAATATCACATGATACACATGTAGATACAAAGGTACTTTTTTGACTTCATTGAAAATAGATGATTAATTAGTTTGTTAGTTCATTAATTTATGTTCTCAAATTTGATTGTCTTAAAATTTTACTCTTAATAACTTTTAAATGAAAAATAAGTATCGAAATTATAATATAACGCTAATATAATAGTTTGCTTGACATTAATTTACACATGTTTGTATGATAATATAACACAAGCCATGCCTCTTAATTCATATGGAACTTATGTCGATCAGAACGGAAATTCATTTTACAATCCATAAATTATATCGTGAAAGAGGATAATTTAATTTATATCAAACATATAATGGATAAGACAAAAGTCTTTAATTTTATGTGAAGCAAACGTATATTATGGATAAAAATACTTTAATCAATAAATTTTAGTTGAGTAAATAATAAGTATAAAAATTAAAGACCATCTCAAAATAAGATATTTTTTTTTAAATTCTTCTTCAATATCCTCACATCTAATGTGTACATATAGCATTGTGTGTTTGAATTTAAATTTTTACTTTAGGAATAAAATGCTGTTTTAATAAAAGTGTTTTTTAATCCTCAACCACAAAGATAAAGATAAAATCATTGTCTGGTAAAAATAAATAAATTCATTTCCTACTTGTCATTGTCAAGTTACTGTTTTTTTATAGTAACTTTTTTGTCTTTCTTCTATGAGTTGTCTTTTTTATGGAAAAAAATAATAATATCTCAGGTTGTGAACAATAATAAAATAAAGGATGATACGGTAGTGAAATTATTTCACTCTTAATTAGAGTATATCGAACTTGAGCTTTCGATATGGAAATAATTATGTTAGGAGTGTTATTTTGAATCCTATCGTGTGCAAATTGAATTTAATCGAAATTTTAATATAGGCTATGAATAACGAATGAAAATATATAAGATAATTTTATTTTTATATACAAGAGCAGAGTCAAACAAATTTAAAATTCATCTTAAGGTTTTAATACTATATTAATTTCTTTTTAGTAAAAATCTAAGATTCTCCACTAAATAATACTCTCTCCGTCCATTATTAATTATCATATTTTTTATTTTTAGAGTCAACTTATAAAAACGTTGATTAACATTTTACGATATATTTTTTCATTATATTAATATGCAAAAAATTGCAACGTATAGTACTTTTCGTATAGTTTTTGAATATCTAAATTAATGTAATTTAATTTAATTTTAAACGTAAAATTATCTTTCGTAAAACGTAACATGACAAAAAAAATTGAACGTAGGGAGTACTAGTGAATATTATAGTATATCTACATAAATTCAATTAATATTTCCAATTTTTATGTTCCAAAATTTTCTCATCCTTTCTCAAGATTATCAAGTCCATTTTGACACAAAAATGTCAAATTTTTATTGCTAAAAACACAATAATATTACAAGATCTGAAATTAATTAAGCATTAACTATAACACTTCAATCTTCATTCATCATGCTTGGATAGCTTAATCACCTGAAATTATTAATTAACATAATTCAATATCATTAGACATGTATAATATATTATGAATAATATAATTTTTTTTTCTAATAAATATGAAATGATAACTTACTTGTGCCCCATTGCAAGGATTATTAACATCACAATAAGATTCAAGTGTGATTAGGACTTGATTATCTAAATCCTCAGCATACTTATAACAAGGGCAACTAGTGCCAAGTATGCTATTAAATGTAGGGCAACATTCATCAATTGAAGTTGTGTTGAACATGCAAGTCTTCACTTTTTCTTGATCACTAGCAGGGCAACTCGGTTTCGGGGGCGGACTCTGTATTTATAAATAAAAGAGTAATTTTATTAATTCGAAGAATAATTTTAAAAATATCTTGAATTTCATTTAGAGGTGTGCATTCGATTTTTCGATTATTGGTTTTGTAAAAGTGTAACCCAATCAGATTCAAAATAAATTTGGTTTTTCTCTTATGTCAATAATTAATAACATAACCAAAGTAATAATATTGGATCTCTTAAATATATATAAATAATAAGAAAAACTTAAAACACAATACCTATAAGTATACCTATTATAGATGTTCAAGCATAAAATATAAACATAATCATCGCGAAAGACAATAACCAAAAAGGAACAAAAGTAGTTAACTCCAAATTTGACCAGAAAATTAAAATAACTATAATTTTTTTTTTACTTTAAAATAAACTGATGTTTTTTCCTTATTCTCTAGTTAAAAGAGTAATTTTATTTTAAAATGTAAAATAACATAGATAAAATATAATTTTGGTCAAATTTTCTGGCCAGAAAGATTTTTCCTAATATAATTTAGTTTTTTTTAAAAAAATCTGAAACCAAACCAAAAAACGAAACAAAGTGATTTATTAATCCAAAACCAATCAGAAAAACCTAAAATATTAATCTGAATAAAAATTCGATTTGATTTGATGATTCGATTTAACCAGAATAATACACACCTCTAATTTCATCCTTACTAGGCGTATTTAAAAAGGATATATAAAGATGATAACTTACCCTACAAGGGGTACTAACATCACAATAAGCTTCAAGAGTGATCAATACTTGATTGTCCAAATCCTCAGCATACTTATAACAAGGGCAACTAGTTCCAAGTATGCTTTGGAATGTTGGACAACATTCATCAATTAAAGTTGTGTTGAACATGCAAGTCTTCACCCTTGCTTTGTCACCCGGCGAACACGTTGTAGCCGGGGCGGGAGGGGGAGGGCTAGGGCTAGGTGGTGGAGGTGGTGGTGATCGTGGTGGTGGAGGTGGTGGTGATCGTGGTGGTGGAGGTGGTGGGCATGGTTGTGGTTGTGGTCGTGGTCGTGGAGGAGGAGGGCATGGATATGGTCGTGGAAAGGGAAATGGCCATGGTAAATAACACGGAATTTCCCATGGCCATAATTTTAACTTATTCCCATCCTCGACCACGTCCACAACGACTTCTCTAGCCACGACCACTTGGTGGTGGCTGCAAAACATGATTGCAGCCACCACTAACATTATAAACATCTTCATAGTTGACATATTGTGAGTGATTTGTGTCATACAGTTATATAACACATCTATATATATATATACTATCAAATTATTAAGGTTAACATATGGTAGGTATGCTTTTTAATTTTTAATTTAATATACAAAAAAAACAGCCATCATTTATTGGTCTTGTTTGATAGTACCTTTTTTATTATTTTTTTCAAAAAAAAACAATACTTATTATTTTATTATGCACCACATTAAAGATAATAATTTTATATTTTGTTCTGTCCATTTTTATTTTTTTCGTTATTTCTATTATTTTATGCAACCAGATTAAAGTTGTTTTATAATACTTGTTCGGTTTTAAAAATTGAGAAATAATTTATCTTTTTATGTTTATTTTTACCTTTAATAATTAATATTGTATTTCTGAAAATATTAAATGTAATATATTTAAACTTTGTCGTGGATGTATGTTACGGATTATTTACTTTTTGCAAAAAAACACTAATATTTATTTGTAATATCTAATAATTTATTCAAATATATTAACTAAGTAACCACTTTATATAGCAATTATCAAATTAAAAATAATTGAACACTCATGAAGGAAAATTTCTGAATCCACCAATGTTTAAACAATAATATAATAAAATTTTATTTATTATTTATTACTTCTTTAACATGTAAGGCCACCAAGAGTACTATAATAGGATGTGGATCTCAAAAAATGATGTCCCCTGAATTTTAAATTTGGAAAATATTAAATGAAACATTAATTAGTAGACTCTATGACTTGTATTATTGCATAGTAGTGCTATAGACCTGTGTTGAAATAAATTATAGAATAGTAGGTAAACTCACATTAATATCTACAAAATAATAAATAATTCTTTAAATGACACAATAAATTTATGTGGCTAGAAAGAAAAACAATTAGATATTTTATTTTGTCCATATTATATGATGTTTTTAGTGTGGACATATTTCTTCCGTCCACGATTATTTGTTGGTCTTTATTTTTATAGTCAAATTATAAAAATTTTGACTAAAATTTTAAAATATATTTTTTCATCATATTGATATGCAAAAATTGCAATCTATAGTACTTTTCATATACATTTTGAATATCTAATTTTTTTTATTTAAGATATCGAATTAATATAACCTAATTTAACTTTTAAAATTAGTCAAATTGACTTTAAAAAAATGTAACATAATAAATAAAAATAAACAAAGGAAGTAGCTCTTAAGAAATACATCTATGCCTATAAAGTAAGATATATTTCACAAAATTACTCTTAATTAAATAGTTTGTTTGTTGAATAAAAAATCATTTATATAATAAGGGTAAAAAATATATATATATTAAAAATAACATGTAAAAAATAATTATGTTGGATAAAATATAAAAGCTAAAAAAAGCATATAATAAAATTTTGAAAGAGTAATTATTTAAAATTATGGAGTATCTATAGACTATATATAATATTTTCTTTATTTTAATCTATTTATCTTACTTTTTAATATCCGTTTAAGGAAAATTATCTCTTTCATTTTTTGCAAATCATTAATTTTAACTCTTTTTATATGATATATTTAAGACTATAAAATTAAATATTTTTTATTTTTTAAAATTTTATGGTAGGTGTGGCTTTAATAAACGGTAGTTGATAATTAATTTAGCATCATGATACACGTGCTTTGAAAAAAAAAATTGTAATAATTTTTTTATTTATTTTTGGCTTCTTATTTGCTGTCGACATAAAAGGTCATTATTTCATATTTATATCATGTAGGACTTATTCGTAAAACAATATAGTATCTTTTTTTATAATCAAGATTAAACTCAAAAAATTATTAATTCTTTTCTAAATGACCCAATAACGTAACCAATATCATTTTTTTTAGGATTTATAAACACTATTAAATGAGAGGTATTTGGCTAATTTATCTTCATTTATTTTAATTTTTTTTAAATATAAAAATTAAGTTAAATTATTAAATTAGATCGAACTCATAATGATATATTATTAGTTCAATTAAACTTAGTATTTTCAACACGAAATATATATGACTATTTGTGTGTCTATGTATTTACTAAAATTTTTTAATTGTAAATTTAAAATTTTCTATAAGCACCCAAATATTCTCTTTTATTGGTTTGAATTTTTTTTGCTTTTTTTTGCTATTTAATTATGAGTGAATGTATTGAATCAAAATATGATCTTCAATATTAATATTTTTAATGTCAAAATATATTGAATTTAAATCTTGATCTTCTCACTATTTGAAAAATTATTTTTACACTGTTAAACTCATTTTTTTTTATTCTTATTATATTTATTATTATTCTATAGTATAGTCTCCTTTTCAATCCATGCTTTATTACTGTCCTCACATGCAAACGACTAGATATATTTATTTATTTATTTTATATTATATTATAGAAATTCTAACCTTACTCTTAGAGGTGAACTTGAATTAATTGAATTTTAAAAAAGATATGGATTAGAAGGCACAAATCCCATGACTAATGTCACATATTTCAAAAAATATATATAATCTCAATTGTCATGAACTATTTTTACTAATTGTGTTTGAACATATTATTTATATATTGTATCTAGAAATAGAAAGAAATCATTTTTGGGAAGATCAAATTTGATAAGTTTGGTTTAGTATAAGTTTTGAGTCAATTTCAAATGATCATAACTTTCAGCACATGATAAGTTAGGTGTGCTATAAGATACTAAATGAAAGGTCTTTGAATTACCTTTTCGACGCCAACGGGTTTTCTCATTTTCGAATTCGTATGACGGAGATATGCACGTTCGAAGTTGGACCGGATTTTAAAGGGGTATTTTAGTCTTTTCCATACCCATTAGCTTAATCCATTTTTAGTGAATTAATTAGGGGTCTAAACTGATTTGGTTGTTTAAACACGCTAGGATTTTAGAGAAAAAAAACTCAAGAGGAGAAAAGAAGAGAAAGGTCAAGATTCGTGGATTTTTTGAGGAATTGATTGCCGATTTTGCCAAGGATTCGATCCTATGAGTTATGTGAGTTCACATAGCGTTGGATTCATTCACCCACGCGCCAAACATATTTATTTCATTGTAATTTTCGTCCTAAAATATTTAGGATTTGACACTTGATTTTTTTAATTAAAGAATTAATAAGTTATTTATTTTAATCAAAAATTTCATTTTTGACTCTTTGTGATCCAAAATTAGGTCATGAAATTAAGACGTGGCGTGTTCATATTGCTAAAAAGTTATTATTTGTTGATAGATAAAAAGAATTTGCTCAACATATTAATCATATTTTAAGGTATTTGTTTGATTTTAATTAAAATAAGTTTGATTTAATGTTTTACTAATTGAATGTATCACTTTTCGATATGAATGACCTTTTGGGTAAAATAACTACAAGAAAGTTATTTTTATTTTCTTAAGAAAGAAAAATTAATATTTCGAGTGAAATCGCAAAATAAAATTCTTTATCAACTTATTTTAATAATCCAATTTTTAATATTTTATCTTTAGTCATTCAAGTCAACAAAATAAAAACACCTTTATTATTAGTACTACTAAAATTGCTAATGTGCAATTACAAGAGTACCCCTAGAAATTCAAAGTCTTATAACATAGTTATTTATTATTAATTAGATTGAGACTTTTCAACATAAAGAGAAATTAAAATAATCTAAAACAAGATTTGAAATAATTAAGCATGAAACACTTCATATTTACTCATCCTTGGATAGCTTAATCACCTGAAATTAATTAACATAATACAACATTAGGAACGTGTTCATAAATAAAAGAGTGGATTAAAATCTTAAACGACAGATAAAAATAATTGACGACGATCGACTTACTTGCACACCCTTGCATGGGGTACTAACATCACAATAAGCTTCAAGAGTGATCAAGATTTGATTGTCCAAATCCTTAGCATATTTATAGCAAGGACAACTAGTTCCAAGTATCTTTTTGAATATTGGGCAACATGCATCGATTGAAGTTGTCTGGTACATGCATGTCTTCACTTGTAGTTGGTCACTAGACGAGCAAATCCTTGTTGGGGCGGGAGGTGGTGGTGATCTGGGTGGTGGAGGCGGTGGCGATCTCCGTGGTGGAGGAGGTCGTGGTCGTGGTCGTGGTTTTGGTCGTGGTCGTGGTCGTGGCCTTGGCCTTGGCCTGAGAGGATGGCATGGTTGTGGCCAGGGATACGACCACGACGAATGTTGACATAGAAAATCTAATGGGGATGAGCTTAATGACTCATTTCCCTCATTGACCAGGGCGACTTCTTTCACCACGATCACTTGGTGGTGGATGCAAAATAAAATTGAAGCCACCACTAACATCATGAGCATCTTCATAATTGCCATTTTTTCACTATTGAAGTATTTTTACTATGAAGAGATAATAAAAATCTATGTATATAAAAAATAATTTATTAGAGTTAGTTGAGATATTATTTCTTCGAAAATAACTAATTAATTCATATAGATACACTTGCATAATTCAATGCCATATATATCCACTTGCATAAAATATTATTTCTTCGAAAATGACTAATTAAATCCATTCCTAACGGATCATGTCTTATATTTTTTTCAATAAAGTACTTATTATTTTATATTATTTTTGAAATTATTAGGTTATGAAGGTTTTAATCAGGACGTCATGCGAAAATTTACAAATTGCAAATTATATGAAAAAAACTTTAACTAAAAATATAATATTATTATATGAAGACGAATATAAAAGAAAAATATTATAAATCTTTGAAAGAATAAATTTCTTCATAAACTAAAGTCTTAAACGTCTACACTGTGGAAATATTTGTGTTTATATGAGATCTCCAAAGATTTTCCTATAAGGAAATAATAAACCATATATGAAAGAGAATGATATTTTCCTTTCAGAAAAAGTTAAAGTATTTATGGTAATACTATAATTTTTCCTTTGAGGTAAAATTAAAATTAAAATATGAAAAGAGAATCAGGATAAAACCCAAACAATAAAAACCATTATCCACAACAATTTCACTATAATAGTTACGTCTTTTTAGGAATCGATTTTTCGTGTTATATAGTATACTATATTTTTTATATTAGAAACATTTTGTTGTAACAATTAAAAATTATCTAGACAAATAATATTCATTATTTTTACAAAGGTCAAATATTTAAAGTCAATTTAATCTATTGTTACATTATTTAATATGTAATACACATGAAAAATAATGAAATTTTATGAATGAAAATTTAAAATACTTCTAAGTCTTTTTTTTGAAACTTTAATTATTTTTTTCAAGTTAAAATTGAAATTATAGAATAAATTAACAATAACAATGATTTTGCCTTAACCCTAATAAATTAGGACCGATATCTAAATCTACTTTTTCTTTTAAATTTATTTCGTATCATCATCATTTTACATAATAAATGTTTAATATATATATAATTTAAAAAATAACCATAACTCTGATAATCAACAAAACAAAATATTTTAAACTAGTAGATATTTCTATTTATATGTATTTTCTTTTCATTTGTATTTTATCTTTTATTAAGTTTGCATCTATATAAATACAAATTATAAATTTTGAAAGAAAACATCCTTTCATACTATTTTAAATTTACACAATTTAAGATACACCTATTTTTACTAGAAGTCTAATTTCTTTCAGATTCCGTTTCGATTTCTAACTGACTTACTTAATAGGTCAGGCTGAAAAAATATCAAATTCTTTAAGGAAATAAATTTATGCAAAAAATGATTTTTCTTTTAACTTCTTTAATTATTAAAATTTTAAACTAACAAACTCAATTTTAAATGATATAAAATATATCCAAATCATATCTTCTCGTATTTCAAAAAATTCTTTATATATAATATATAAAAGATTTTGTTAGTAGGTGGGGAATTAGAAGCAATATGTTAGTAGGTGGTGAAAATAAATAATTGATATTCCACGTGATAATAATTTAAATTTGTTCACAAAAAAGGACAATAATGCATGTTATTCCAAATTTCCACTAGGTACAATAATATTATTATTATTATAAAAAGTTCACATTTTATTCACGTGGTACACAAAGACTTGGACTCTTGAAATATCAAAAAAAATAATGATATTCATTCGTATCATTTTATGTTATACTTTTCGAATTTTAAAATGTAAATAAATCTATTTTATACTATTGATAAGATCCTCAATAATGTCATAAAAATTACTTGATAAAAATTTACATTTAATTTCATTCGAAACTTCGATTCAAATATTGAAATTCTGATATGATAAATTAGCTTCAACTTATTTTCTTAATTTTTAATCTTTTTCAACAAAAGATATTATTAAACTCTTCACAATATTTAATTGTATATATAAATTTTCTTGGTTGTAACAAAGAATTTATGAAAATTATCTAAGAGAAACCTTTAATTGATTGGTGCCAAACTAGGGTATGCATTTTATATTTGAGATTTGAGATTTGAGATTTGACAATTTTTTTTTAATTATTATTAGTATATATCGAATGTATGGAAAGAGAAACTGGAAGGAGATTATAATGTGGAGATTTAAACTTTAATGAATAAGATAAAAAAATCAGATAATTAAATCGCTGAGCTATAAAGTTTCGCAAACAATTACAAACACGTCATGTCATGCTTGACTGGCATATAAATCGATCAAATCAGTAACCAAGTTAGGTTAATTTTTTTGAATAAATATCTCAATAAACCATCGTCAGTTGTGATGGAATGAGCTTCATCCTTAACTTAGCGTCCAGAATTTAAATCACGAAAAAATATATTTAGAAACTAAGTCATGGAATATGTGAATCTGAATTAATCAAGGTTCAATACAGTATCAAACACCAAATAACAAACTAATAAAAATATTTCAAAAAATTCTAAAATTAAATGCGAAAAACGAAATTGAAACATATCAAGAAAAATTAAATAAACATGTAAAAAGTGACCAATAAAGATCGTAATAAAGTGGTAAGTACTCCTTCATTTTTAACAGTATAGAGTCATTTTGTTAGAAAATGTTTTAGTTCAAATATAAAACTTCCTAATATGAGTTTAAATTTTATCAAACTCTATATAAAATATCGAATATCAAATATTGAGGAAAAAAAAAAAGGTACAAAGTGACTGTTTTTTTATAGATAAAATGTGTGTTTGAATGGAAGAATAAGAAACTTATGACTCGATGACTTTATGACATTCAAGTGCCTTACTATATTAAAAAGAAACAAAGGTTTAATATTTCTTTAGAATCATCATTCATTAATATTTAATTAGTAACAAATATCCCCACATGATTTGGATCTATAATTATCATATTTTTAGTCAACGATGTCACGTCAAACTCCATAATTTGTTGAGTTTAATTTGTAGTAATAGAATGAAATAATAATGTTTAAGAATATCTAAACTTTGTAACAAAACATCAAACAAGATTTTTAGGTAATATATAGCTCGGATATATTAAAGACTGGTTTCAGATATATTAATATATAACTCAAATACATTAAAAAAATAAGAGATTTTAGAGGTTTTCAAAATGAAAGGGGATATGAAAAATAAGAAAAAATAAGACGTATATTTTGAGTAATTTTTTACAATAATAATTCCAAAATTTTCTAATCTATTTAGTTTGCACAAACCCAAAGCATGAAATAGAAGCCCAAAAGAGTAAACCCAATCAACTCTGAGCCCAAGCCCAATAGGCCCATCAGACACATAATTTTTCCATTATTAATTTCTAGAAATTTATATTTGGAAAAATCACCCATATCTATTTAAGGCTTAGTATTACTGCCTTTAGATGTACTTTTTCTATATTACTACTTATAATAATTTAATTACAAGTATAACTGATTAGTTTAATTTATAATTTAATTTTTTTTATTTTATTAATTAGTTATTGTTTTTATAATTACATTATAATTAATAAGTAAGAGAAATAACATTAATATTAGAGAATCAATTGATATTATCCGTTACACCATCTTAGGGAGAACATTAATATTAGAGAATCGATTGTCATTATCTTTTATTAGAGAATCGATTGTCATTATCTCTTACACCATTTCAAGTTGGATACCAAGTGTATACAAATTGGATACAATATTAACTTGTTTGAGATTGTCTAGTTTGGCTGAAATATCAATTACATTTTAATTTTTTTCATTTTTCAGTTGGATATTTGTTGGATACCAATCAGATACAACATTAACTTGTTTTAGAAATTGATTGCACATCGCTAAAGATTATATCATACGAGGTATGTGAGTTCACATAGAGTTGGGCTCGTTAACCCACGCGCCAAACATGTTTATTTCAGTGTAATTTTCGTCCAAAAAGATTAAGGATAATTGATGTTCTTGAATTGCTTTTGTTCTTGAACTTATATGGGATTGATGAGTTTCTTGAGATGGTTTTATCGATTTTAAGAGTTGTTTGAGTTGGATTTTCGTTTAGGGTACGTAAATCAAAAGATATGTTGAGAAAAAGAATCTAATTTAATCGAATCAAAATCAGAGAAACGAGAAGAAAAATTCGTCATGTTTACTTGGGGGAAAGTTGGCGCGGCGCACCACTGATACTTAAGCAGGGCTGGCGTGGCGCGCCAGAAATGGGTTCCAGTACTTTATGGGTTGGCGCCCCGCACCAGGGTCGTCTGCCCTCATCCGATTTTCCGTCGTTTATCTCGTCTGGGTCCTTTTTAAGTGTACTTAAACTTCCTATTGATTCCAACTGTTGTAAATAACTTCTAAACATCTAGAAATCATTCGCAAACATTAAATCATAAACTTGAATCCATAAATTCAAATTCAAGGAAAGTGAAGACCCAAGTCTAGAGAGTTCTTCTTAGAGTCTTTTCAAAAGTCTTTTGCAAATGCTTAAACTTGTTTTAAGACTTGAGTAAAGAGTAAAGAGTAAAGAGTAAAAGTAAAGAGTGAAGTCCAATTCTTCAAAAGAGTATGTGGGACTATGTATTCTCAAAGAACAAATGCTTTTACATTTTTTTAAAAAAAAAAATTGATTTCTAAAAGAGCATTTGAGCTAGTTTTCAGTAAAGAGTAAATGCTTTCACAATTAAGCAAGAGAGAAAATATGAATTTCCAAGAGAGCCTTTGGGCTAGTTTTTTAATAATTAATTCAAAAGTTTTGTTTTAAACATATGAGTTAGCTATATTTTGGGAATAATATTGAGCATCGATATGAAAAAAAGATCAAACAACTCACATCTCCCATAAACCATGTAACCATAACCATCATGAGTAGAAAATGGTCAAACATTTTAGATGATTGTTTAATGTTTTTTAGCATAGACTAGTGGATCCTCTTAATAGTTAGGTTCTATACCCGTGACAAAGTATATGACGGCTCTTCCACTAACACTATGTTTGGATCATTGTTATCCATTCTATTGTATTATATCGTTACTATATCTACAATGTTTGTTTTGATTGTTACTTAAAATGTATTTTACTGTATTATTAAATTTCGTTGTTACGTAACAATGAAACCCCCTATTTTATGGAACAACCAATTTGGCATGTTCCCATTGTTACTTAATTTCTTTTTTCAATTATATCTTTACATAATATTTCAAATTACTATTTTGCCCTTTACCTTTAATTATTTAAATCAAGTCAAACCTCCTACCCTAGAATAATTAAGAATATTTGAGTAAATTTATAAATACAATACAATACGATACAATCAAACCAAACAATTAAAATATTATTAAACAACAACAAACAATATAGTCTAGTCAAACATTGTATCTACCATACAATACAAAACAATAGAGTACAGTACAATATAATACAATACATTATGAAACAATGGGTAACAATGATCCAAACAAAGTGTAAGAACTAAGCCAGCCATGAGTTCGTTTAGGGCCAACAATGATTCTCGAGTGTCAATTATGCTCAAGATATAAGCTCGGGGTGTAACATATATCTAATTCATCAAGAGTTCGTTGTTTAAATTGTTAATTCAATTATTGAAAATAGGTGAATGGAATTTGATTTTTCGTTTTTTCAATTGTATAAAAAAAGTGGCATATTTGGTGCTATTAACTTAAAAGGTTATTATTCTTTTTCTAAAAAAACATTAAAAAAATAAAAAATATGAACAATCACTTATCTTTTATTATTTCACTGAAAAGGCCACGCAAATCCAAAAAAATAATACATCCCAATCCATTTAATGATAGTATTGACATTTGACACTTTGATTTATTTAATTAAAGAATAAATAAGTTATTTATTTAAATTTTTAATTAAAAAATTCATTTCTGACTCATTATGATCCAAAATTAGGTCACAAAATTAAGACGTGGCGTGTTCATATTGCTAAAAAATTATTATTTGTTGATAGATAAAAAGAATTTGCTCAACATATTAACATATTTTAATTTTAATGATATATAATTTGTTTGATTTTAATTAAAATAGGTTTGATTTAATGTTTTACTTAAAAATCAAATGTGCTTACCTCCTTAAAAAGCAATTGAATATATCATTTTTCAATATGAATGACCTTTTGGGTTAAATAACAACAAAAAAGTTAGTACTTTTATTTTCTTAAAAAAGAAAAACTAATATTTTGAGTGAAATAGCAAAATATAAATTATTTATTAACTTATTTATAATATTTTAATCTTTACACTTTGAATGGACCATTGTTATCTATTGTTTAATAATGTGTTGTATTGTGCTATATTGTATGGTAGATACACTATTTGGCTAGATTGTATTGTTTGTTGTTGTTTAATAACATTTTTATTGTTTGGTTTGACTGTATCGTACTGTATTGTAAAAATTTATCAAAAAATATCATTAATTATTTTAGGGTAGGAGGTTTGACTATAATTAAATAATATAGGATAAAGGGTAAAAAAGTATTATGAAATATTATGCTTAGGATATATTTGAAAAAGAAATTAAGTAACAATGAAAACACACCAAATCAGTTGTTCCATAAAATGAGAATTTATATTGTTACGTAACAACGAAATTTAACAATACAATCAACAAACATTGTAAGTATGGTAACAACACAATACAATATAATGGATACAATATAAAAACACCTTTATTAGTACTACTAAACTTGCTGATGTGCAATTACAAGAGTACTCCTAGAAATTCAAAGTCTTATAACATAGTTATTAATTATTTATTAGCTTGAGACTTTTCAACATAAAGAGAAAAAAAAATCTACAACAAGATCTGAAATAATTAAGCATCAAACACTTCATATTTACTCATCCTTGGATAGCTTAATCACCTGAAATTAATTAACATAATACAACATTAGGAACGTGTTCATAAATAAAAAAATGAATTAAAATTTTAAACGACAGATAAAAATAATTGACGACGATCGACTTACTTGCACACCCTTGCATGGGGTACTAACATCACAATAAGCTTCAAGAGTAATCAAGATTTGATTGTCCAAATCCTCAGCATATTTATAACAAGGACAACTAGTTCCAAGTATCTTCTTGAATATAGGGCAACACGCATCGATTGAAGTTGTCTCGTACATGCATGTCTTTACTTGTTGTTGGTCACTAACCGAGCAAGTCGTTGCGGGGGCGGGAGGTGGTGGTGATCTCGGTGGTGGAGGTGGTGGCGATCTCGGTGGTGGAGGTGGTGGTGAGCATGGTTGTGGTCGTGGTCGTGGTCGTGGTCGTGGGCCTTGGCCTGGGAGGAGGGCATGGTTGTGGCCAAGGATACTGCCACGACAAATGTTGACATAGAAGATCAAATAGAGATGAGCTTAATGGCTCATTTCTCTCATCGACCAGGGCGACTTCTTTCGCCACGATCACTCGGTGGTGGCTGCAAAATAAAATTGCAGCCACCACTAACATCATGAGCATCTTCATAATTGCCATTTTTTTTTTACTAATGAAGTGTTTATACTATGAAGAGATAATACCATCTATATATATATACAAAAATACTTTATTAGTGTTGGTTGAGATATTAATTCTTCAAAATAACTAGTTAATTCAAATAGATCCACTTGCATAATTCAATGCCATAGAGATCCACGTGCATATATAAAGTATTATTTCTTCGAAATTGACTAATTAAATCCATTCCTAACTCTTATATTTTATGTATTATTTTTAAAATTATAAGAACCATTATCCACTTAAATTAGGAATTGATTTTTCATGTTATTTAGTATAATATATTTTTTTATATTAGAAACATTTTGTTGTAACAATTAAAAATTATTCAACAAACAATGTTAGAACAAGTTATGTTTCCAAAAAAAAAAAAAAATCTTAATTAATTTAATTTTACAATCATCAATGAAAAGTAAATTAGCCAAAGAATTAGGTAAAACGTAAATCTAACAAAAAAGTAGTTGTAAATGACAAATTATTTTTGCAAAAGTTTAATATTTAAAGTCAATTTAATATATATTTACAGATTATAGCCGCGGAATGAACATGAAAAATAATGAAATTTTATTAATGAAAACTTAAAATACTTATAAATCTGTTTTTCAAACTTTAATTATTATTTTTCAAGTTTAAATTGAATTATAGAATAAATTAACAATAACAATAATTTTGCCTTTAACCCCAAATAAATTAGGACCGATATCTAAATCTAGTTTTGCTTTTAAATTTATTTCATATTATCATCATTTTACATAATAAAAGTTTTATATATATATATATATATATATATATATATATATATATATATATATATATATATAATTGGAAAAAAAATAACCATAACTCTGATAATCCATATAACTAAATATTTTCAACTAGTAAATATTTCTAATTATATGAATTTTTTTCCAAGTATTTTATATTTCATTTAACTTTGCATCTATATAAATACAAATTATAGATACCTTTCGTGCGATCTTAAATTTACATAATTTGAGGTCCACCTATTCATACTAGAAGTCTAGTCTCTTTTATATCTTGTTTGATTTCTAACTGACTTACTCGATAGGTTAGGCTAATTCTTTACAAAAATAAATAAACGGTTTTAAATTTAAACTATTTCTTGGCTCCAAAATATCCTTGTCATCCATCTTTGTGTTTAAAATTGACCACTTATTTAACGGTTTTAAATTTAAACCATTTGAATATTTTTTTAAATACATGGCGCTCAACTATTTGTTATAATTTAACTTATTAATATAATTTATAAATCAATCCATTATCCACCCATTACTAATTAAACCCCACCCAATTAATAATTTCGTCTCATTACTATTGCAACAACAGGAAAGCTACTGCAAGTGAGTGTTTCTAATAAATTGAGGCGAAAATAACTATAGAAGTAAATTATCATACATTCAAGTCCTCAATCAGAACATATTATAATTCAAGTGTCTAAATAAAAAATTATCGATAAACTTAAAAGTCTGACTATGTTCATCTTAATTATTTCTACGTCTCAATTATGTGATTTTACTTAATAGATAACTTTTTAAAAAATAATATATTAAAGGTTTGATATTTACAACAAATCGTAAATATTTATAAAATTATATTTAAAAAAGTGCATAAATTAATTCGGAATATACTACTTCTTTACCTGTAGTCATAAATTTCGAATTCAATCTTGAAAGAGAATTCTATTGAAAGTATTCTCCTAAATAAACGGCTCAACCTAAATTTAATTGGGCTTCAATTCGGACTCTGATAATTTTGAATGTCATTTTCAGGAATCTGTAATTTCATCGTGTTTTAGTAGTATTTAGGGCAATTTTAATATTATAATTGGTCTATTAATTGGGTGGATTTAATTAGTAATGACTAATGAGTGAGTAGTGATATGAATTATAAATTATATTATAATCAACAGTTGAGCATCAAGTATTTAAAAAAAAATTTAAACAGTTAAAATAAGTGGTCAATTTTGAACCAAAGGTGAATGACAAGGGTATTTTTGAGTCAATAGGTGGATGAAAATGACATTTTGGAGCTAATAAGTGAATGGAAAGTAGTTTTTGTACCATTTCTAAAACTTTAAGATATTTTAAGCCCTTTTTTGATAAATAAAATTAAGCAACAAATATTTTTCTTTTAACATCTTTAATTAATAAAAATTTTAAATTAACAAACTCAATTTTAAATCAATATAAAATATATCCAAATCAGATCTCAAACAATCTGCTCGTATTTCAAAAAATTCTTTATATATATATATTATATAAAAGGTTTTGATTGGTAAGTGAGAAATTAAAATCAATATGGTAGTAGGTGGTGCAAATAAATAATTGATATTCCACGTGATAATAATTTAAATTTGTTCAGAAAAAAAAGGACAATAAGTCAATAATGGATGTATTCAACATTACCACTAGGTACAATAAATATTATTATTATAACGTGATGCATGATCAGAAAATTTAATTAAAATTTGATCAAAAATTTTAAAAATATTTTTTAATTTTTTAATCAATATATATTAAAATTAAAAAAATAAAAGTATTTTAAAAAATAAAATATATTAAAAAGTATTATTCTAACCAAATTTCCTAACTAAAAGATTTTTTTCTTATTATTATATAATTAAAAGTTGACATTTCATTCAAGTGGTCCACAAACACTAGACTCTTTGAAATATATTTTTTATTTTTATTTTTTTAAAAAAAATGACATTCTAATACTAATAAGTAATTCATCTGTTTCAATTTATATAATATTTTTAATTTTGAAATTTAAATAAGTTTATTTTTTTATAATAATTTTTAAATATATATTTTAATTATTTTGAATTAACAATTATTGTGACTTATAGTACTTTTTACGTAGTTTATAAATATACAAGTTTCATATAACTTTTTTAAAGGTTTCACACATAAATTTCCAGTTAAGCTTAAATTATTTGACTCTCAAAAAATAAAAAGTAATACATAAATTAGGACATAGAAAATATAAATTTATAAGTGAAATTTGAAAATAACAAAAGAAAGTATATTTTATTTCTTAATTAAAAATAAAAATCAAAGTGTATGTGAAAAGAGAATAAAAAAGTAAAATGTGTCAATTAATGAGAAAAATAGTGCAAAGGCTATAATTAAAAAAATAATAAGAAAAAAAATACGATAGTAAAATGTGTCAATCAATCAAATGTCATAACTTAAAAAGAAAATATACGTTCAGAGGCGGAGTTAGGTGGTGTTTATGAGTTCGGACAAATTCATTAGCTTTTTCATAAACCAAATACTTATATCAGAAACTTATTTTTTTTATATATATTAACTTGTGAACTGTCAAATAAAATGATTTAGAACCCCAAATTCTTATTCTTGGCTCCGCCTCTGTGACATGTTTTGTCGAAAATCGAGTTATAACACAATTATTTACCAAGATTCTACTTTTTTTCGCGATCTTCCTTCGTATCTAAGATAATAATTTTGGTGAATTAAAATCGAGCTATGTTGTGTCTAATCATTCCTTTGTTAAAATTTTATTTGATAAGCTACCATAGGTTATTGATAAGATTCTTAATAATATCATAAAAATTACATGATAAGATTTCACATTTAATTTTATTTGAAATCTCGATTCAAATATTGGAATTCTTGGATAGTGATATAAAACTCTTCACAATATTCAATAAAAGACATTATTAAACTCTTCATAATATTTAATTGTATATATGCATTTTTTTGGTTGTAACAAAAAATTTATGAAAATTCTCTAAGAGAAACCTTTAGTTGATTGGTGCAAAACTAGGATATGCATTATATATTTGAGATTTGAGGTATGAAATCTTTTATTATTATTATATCGTATGTTATAAGTAGAGGCGGAGTCAGAATTTTCAAAAAGGGGTTCAAAATTTGTAGAAATAGATAGCCGAGGGGTTCGACATCTACTATATACATATAAACTTATTTTAACCATGTATAAATAATATAATTTTCCGTCGAAGGGGGTTCAGATGAACTCCCTTCATAGAAGGTAGCTCCGCCCATGATTATAAGTGGAGTTGAACTCTAATCAACAAGATAAAATATCAGATAATTAAATCATCGAGCGATAAAATTTCGTAACAATAAAAACATCATTTATTGCTTTACTGGCATATAAATCGATTAAATTAGTAACCAAGTTAGGTTAATTTATTGAATAAGTATCTCAGCAAATCAACGTGAATTGTGGTGGAATGAGCTTCATCCTTAACTAAAATGTCTAGAATTTAAGTTATGATAGAAAAAATATATTTAGAAACTAGGTATGTAATAGATGAATTTAAATTAATTAAATTTCAATACAATATCGAACACTAAATAACAAACTAAACAGAATATTTTTAAAAAATCTAAAATTAAATACGAAAAAATAGATTTAAACACGTCAAGACAAAATAAACAGGTAAAATGTGATCAACAAGAATTATAATGGAGTGGTAAGTACTTATTTATTTTTGACAATCCAGAATCATTTTTATTACGAAGCATCTTATCTTTAATCTAAAATTTCATAACATAAATTTAAATTTTATCGAATTTCATTATAAATATTAAACATCAAACAATCGAGAAAAAAAGGGTAAAAAGTGAGTTTGAATGGAAGAATAAGAAACTTTGATCACATGACTCAAGTAACTTTATGACATTCAAGTGCCTTACTATATTAAAAAGAAATAAAGGTAATTTTGATATTTCTTTAGAATCATCATTCATTAATATTTAATTAGTAATATTAGAATGAAATAATAATGTTTTTTTTCTAGAAATAAGTGAAATAATGTTAAATAATTATTTTCTTAGATGCAAAAAGTGAAATATGTAATATGAGTTGAATAAAGGCTATTTCACTTAAGGTACATATATCAAAATATAATATTTATAAGTTTAAACTCCAAACATTATTTATGAAAGTAGGTTTTCAAGTAGCTAAATTTGCAAGAGTATATACTCTATAGTTATGGCTTTGAATGAGCTATTCATTCGAGCTCGTGTTGGATTCTCTCGATCATATCATGATGTTCTTAGTTTTCGGACACAAATTTTTTTATTTTTTTATTTATTGTGGTGTTTTTGATACTTGTATATGTCCTTGATGTGATGACTTTCTGGTTTTGAAAATAATATGCAACAGACTCGAGTGGATTTTGTTTCTCATTAATAAGTTTTGTGCTTCCGCATTGTGGTTGTTTTTCGTAAGCTTAATATAAGTTAGGGTTGAATTTGTTGAGTTGTCCACCCAGAAGATTAAGTGTGGCTGTCATTCGAACTCGTTTTGAATCGTGACAAAATAATCCCAAATTGTCTAATCTATTTAGTTTGCATAAAACCCCAAGCATGAAATAGAAGCCCATAGTAACCCAATAAACTGTAGACCAAGACCAATAGGCCCATCAGACATTTGAATTGAATCAATTTCTAGAAGTTTATATTTTGTGCAAAGACATAAATATCCCTATTTTAATAAAAAGACCAAAATGTCCTTGTTCTCCATAGTCATTAGTATTCCCTCGAATGTTAGGCACTCTTCATTTCTAATTTTAAGGTTAAGAGTTCGAGTCACCAAGAGATAAAAAGGGTGAGCTTTCGGGGCAGGGGTAAAAAGAAACTCTACATATTTATGTGTCATAATTGAGCTGATTATATGGTCTTCAAGAACAACTATTACTAAGGGTAAAATGGAGAAAAAATAATGAATTTTATTTTTAACTTTTATAATGACATATATTTTAGCAAGGATGACAAGCATTTTGAGACGAATGAAGTACCAAACAAGCTCTTCAAGATGCGTTTCAAATTTATAAAGCGATTTAATCAGGGTTCGTACTACGACCCCACTTTGTGAGGAGTGCATTCCTTCCAGAGTTACGTGGATATTTTGTCGAGTTTTATAGAGAAAGTATTTTGCGTCTGTTTTGTTTCAAATGCTATTTAAGGAACTATCATCCTTGAAAACTTCCAACTTAATTACCACACAAAATATCTTCATTTTATTCCTAGAATGAGAGTGAGCTTGTTTTTTAAAATACAAAAAACATGTCGTGTACTGCTTCAAATGCTATGTGTCTGCAAAGCTATAGTTAAGGTACACGGGGTCTTATTGTCTAACCATTGGTACTCTGCATCTTCCCTCTTTTCAATCTATATCAGATCCTCCATTACTTCTTCGTCAATACCTTTTAGCTTTCCTCTATCTTTTCCTTTTTCCCGATCCACACCCAATCAAAGTAGTCAGTATGCCTGCTCCGTCCTTCTTTGACGAAATGGATGTTGTAGAAAACGTTGGGAAGGAGGAACTTCGCTAAAAATATCTGTCTGTGCGCGATTCTTTAAAAACTGATGTAATATTACAAAGTGAAATAGTGGATAAAATAAAAACCATGAAGACTGGATTTTGCAAAGGAAAATAGTGGTACTCATAACATTGTTGAACTTGCACTAGGTTCGAGCTGTAAAAACAATCACTAATGAATGAATCCTTCCTCATCGTGAACACGAAATATTTTGTGCATCAGACTGCATAAAAAAGGAAAAATATGCTTCTAATCCAATTGTAGACACAAACACAACCATTTATATTAAAACTGGTAGTTCATTACATACTAAGAGGAGGTGGAGGATGCATTTTGATCCTCTTTACATTTTACTAAATTTTTTACCTTTTATTTATCAAAAATTTCATCAAACATAAACCTCCCCTTTACTAACAAAGAGAACACATTAGCTAAATTAACTTAAATCCAAAATACTTAAGAAACAGACAGACCAAACAGTACCAAAAGACCAATGCAAAGTAAGCTGAGTTTCTGTTCTAGTGTTTTCAGAGCTTGTTTTTGTACCAGAAGACACCTTTGCCTTGAGATGATTCGTCTTTCTCGACGTAGAGACACTCTTTAGCTTCCCTCCACATTGCCTTGAAAATTGGGGTTCCATCGAATTGGTAGTAGTCTCCGAGTAGTGGCTTGACTGCTTTGGTTGCCTCCATAGCGTTGTAGTGTGGCATGGTTGAGAACAGATGGTGCACCACGTGAGTGTCGGTGATGTTGTGGAAGACCTTGTTTAGAACCCCATAGTCTCTGTCACAGGTTGCCAAAGCTCCCCTAAGCCAATCCCACTCGGTTGAGTCGTAGTGAGGCAGTGATGGGTGAGTGTGCTGCAAGTAGGTGATCAGGACAAGGAAGCCATTCACGACGAGGAGGGGTACACAGTAGATGCACACTAGCCAAGCTAGACCTTTCACTAAGGCAACACGGTATAGCAGATAACAAGCTCCGAGAACTCCAGCATCAGAAAGGAAGATCTGTAGCCTCTCGCGGTTGTTGTAGATTGGGCCATAAGGGTCATAGTGACATGCGAATCGGTCATAAGGTCTGCCAGATACATTGAAGGCCAAGTATAACGGCCAGCCAAGAGTGAGGGTGATTGTGAGTGTGATAACTCTGCCTAGTGGATTGTTCAAGTACTGGGAATACCATCCAAGCTGGGATTTAGACTTAGGCACAAAGACTTCATCACGCTCGAGGGAGCCAGTGTTGGAGTGGTGACGACGATGACTATATTTCCAAGAGAAGTACGGCACCAATAGAGCAGAGTGAAGGACAAGTCCAACGGTGTCATCAACCCATTGGTAATCACTGAAGGCGTGATGACCACATTCATGGGCATTAACCCAAATTCCAGTGCAAACACAACCCTGGCAAATCCAGTAAATAGGCCATGCAATATAGCAATATGGTGATGGAATGAGGTGGAAGTAAGTGTTTGCAACGTAGTACATGATGGATACGAGTATGAGGTCATACACAACATAGGAGAATGAGCGGATGAGAGACCTTTGAAAGCAGTGAGGTGGGATAGCCTTCTTGATATCACCAACTGTGAAAGGGGGCTTCGAGGTTGGTACCTTTTGAAGAGGATTCTTCTTTACTTCAGTCCCGCCATTTGGAGCAGACATACGACCACCAGCTCCCATTTTCGCTACGCTGCCTCTTCAATCCCAAACCTGCAAACTATATGTTAGGCTCGATTCCTAAACAAATGAATGCATCAAAGAATTGAGTTACTATTTTCTAATCTAGCCTGTCACTGACCGAACAAGGTGTGACCCCCCCAATCTACCTTTCATGTAAGGTCTTGATTTAGAGATCAAACCATCATTGGCAGGGAAATTATACCAAATCAACAATTCAATCTACTGACAGAAACATGAGGACCATAGCGACGCGGTCCACATAAAATTCCAAAACAAAAAATTGAGGCCAGAAATGCAAGAAACATGGTAGGCCACATCATGCACATTGGACCACACAGTATGCAAGCAACAAACACTTTCAGCCCATAATAATAATACTAATAAATAGACATATCAAGTCATTGTCATGATAATTGAAGTCCAAAACTTGCAATATATTCCTTCAGCATTAGTTGTTGTTTTCACCATTTCTCACCAATAGCTTCCATGCCATTGTTTGTCGGTACAACTTATGATTATTATTCTATAACCGTGCTGATCAAGCAAGCGTTCGCGCTCCTCGACTGATTCTACGAAATACTTGTCACCTCCCCACCAGCAACATAAGCTAGGATAGATGGAAAAAAAATCACCAAGGCTAAGACCTCACCTACTTATATATTTTTTCTAGCCTCTGGTTAGTATAATGCAAAAAACATTAGCTATAATCACTAATTTCCATGAATGAACAATGATATGATTATAATTGCATGAAAAGTCAGTTACTATAGCTTAGAAGAAGTGAAATTTCTAAATTTAAATTTCAAACTATATATAGTGTCTTAACTATATATTGAAAACAGATGCATAAACAGAGACAAGTAATAGTTAAAAACCATCAGTCTCACCTCCCGCTCCAACTCTATCGGATAGGGAGAAAGCGTGAACGAATTGAAATCCTTTCACATACACACACACAAACGCGAACCTAAGTTATGTATGTGCAAGAACAAAGTTGGCGTCAATCATTAAGTTTTCGTCACGCCAACAGGAAGTAGATTGTACCTAACGCCTAAAGTATATTAGGCCAGTTACATTTCTCAAATGCATAAATAAATAACTCAATCGACATCTCACCAAACTATTAGGCCCCTACAAAATAAAATCTTCTCACTGATCCATTATGCCAAAAAATAATGTTTTCTCACTAGCTGTAGACAAAGAATTAGACAAATAACATACTTCACACAATTAACATCTTGATCAAGCAACAATAATTAATATTAGAGTTGACTTAGAATAGGATAGAACAGATGAAAAGAAATCGCCTTTGTATATCTGTTACTTTCATTTCAACGTGTTATTGTACTATTTCTAGATCCTTCAAATTCAACAAAGTACAACATTTATGAAACTAACCAAAAAAAGATATAATTCAACTCATCAACAATGAAGGTTACTTAAAGTAACTATATGCTATGATCATTAGACCCTCATATATTAATTGATTCATTATATAAGGAAAATTAGTTTTAATAACATCAACAAACAACCAATTAGACAGCAAAATTAAATTAAATTTCCACCAAAACTACAGTAATAAAATTTTATAGTGGTCCACTTGGATATTTATTAGTACATATAAGAAGAGAGAATGAAAAATATTTTGTTAGGTGGTAAGTAGAAAAAGAATAATCAAACAAGATTTCACAAAGTACAAAAATAACATAGCCCAAAATTCCTTCTTTTTAAAGAAGGAACATAAATTATACATCACAAATCCTAGCCAAGAGAAAATACTTGCTCCCACTGGCTCAATCTATGCACGGAGTTTAAGAAAGAACAGAAAACTTCTCGAAACTTAAGTAAGTCATAACTACTTGTAAGGATAAAATAACCATTTTGAAGTTAAATTGTTACTCCCACGGTTGATGGTTGTTTGACTGAGCACGAAGTTTTAGAAAGAAACATTTTTGAAACTTGTTTAAAATAAGTCACTAATGAACCCTTTAAAGTTGAATTATTACTAAATATAAAAAATAAGGTAAGAGTATCACATAAGTTGGGACGGTGGGGGTATGTGATTTCATCGCATACACCTAAGTTTTGGTGAAAGGAATTACTCGCTAAGTGTTGGTGCTAGAGGAGTTTTTTCTCTCCTATAAGGCCAAGGCTTGGTGGGTAGTGGGCGAAATTACTCGGCTATGTTGGTAAACGAATATCATAATAGTTGAGATACACACAAGTTAATCCGACCCCGTTGAAGGAACCATTCAAACTATAGGACCACTATAGTAAATTTGACCACTCAAAGGAGCAACACACTAATAATTCCTATGTACTTCAACAATTCATATGTCCCCATTCCTAAAGTAACAAATAATTTCATAAAAAGGGGTACATTGAATCTAATCAAATATGACCAAGTACCAACTATTAAGTTGTCTTTCCATGTGAAATATATATACTACGAGTTCGAGCCATGGAAATACTTACGTTAGAACAAACTATCTACATCATACCCCTTTAGATATGACCTTTTTTCGAACACGGCTAACACAAAATGTTTTGTAGATCGAACTGTCTTTTTTTGTTTTCAACTCTTCAATCACTTTTTTTCCATTTTAGATTTTTTAATTAAAAAAATGTGTTAAAATCACACCAACCAACATAAAAAATTCAAAAAAGCAAAACAAATCCAAATTAAATGATTTAAAGAAAATGAAATCTTTCTTTATCTAAGCAAACACATAATAAAAAAGTCAAATCTTTTTACATTTATTTCAATATATATATATATAATAATGTAGATTTGGACTATAGTAGCCACCACAATAGATTTCAACTTTAATCTTTCTACCCCTAAAACTTTTTAAATTGAGAAAAAAATATCTCAATCAGACAAAAATACCAAACACCCAAAAAAATAAAAACCACAAGTGGCTCATGCATGCATAGTATCAAACAAAAGGACAATAAAATCAAAATTTAAAGATGCTTTACTCTTTTTTTACAGATCTGGGCGATATAAACAATAATCAAACTCGTAGCGGAACTAGAATTTTCACTAAAAAAAAGTTCGAAATATAAAAAATAAAAGACATAAACAAGCTTTTTTTAACCATGTATAAACAATATAATTTTCTATCGAATTAATTCTTGCTAGCTCAGACCCTGTGAATGCAACTTATCATTCCACCAAAATCAATTTATTAAAAAATCTAATAAAAAATACACTAACGTTAATGCAAATACATAAATACCAATACTTAGACCTAAAAAAATCAATTATTTCCATCATAAACACACAAAAATCAATCAAAATAATTCATCTCATAAAAACCCCACTTTAAATCTAGCTAAAAAAAACTGATTTTTCCACCAAAACATACAAAAATCAATCAAAATAATTCATCCCATAAAAACCCCACTTTGAATCTAGCTAAAAAAAACTGATTTTTCCACCAAAAACATACAAAAAATCAATCAAAACAACACATCCATAAGAAACCCATTTCAAATCAGCAAAAAAAAACTAATTTTTTTTCAGCATAAAAACTACCCAAAGACTAGCGGTTGCGGATTTCGTAAACTCACCCTAGAAAAAACCCACATCAAATCCTTGAAGCTTTATCAAATCAATAATTTCTAAATGTAAATAAACAAAATCTAAAAAAAAAAGAAGTGATTTTTCCACCATAAACACATATAAAATCAATAAATAAAAAAAAACCACTTCAAATCAAGCATCATAAATCAAAATTTCTAATTAAAAAAAAAAATCTTCAAAATCACA
Source organism: Solanum sitiens (assembly GCA_016801875.1). Classification (NCBI taxonomy): domain Eukaryota; kingdom Viridiplantae; phylum Streptophyta; class Magnoliopsida; order Solanales; family Solanaceae; genus Solanum; species Solanum sitiens. The sequence goes on along the minus strand of JABWTJ010000350.1, from coordinate 763,951 downwards.
CAAAAAAAAAATTACCTCGAGAAAAGCAAAAGCACCCTCTTCCTCCTCCACCCCACACACACCCTCTCTCTTTCACAATGGAAAAAAAAAAAGAGAGAGAGAGAGAATATTTTTATTTTATTATGAAAAGAAAATTTGATTTTTTTGATAAAATAAAATATAATGTTTGGTGTTATATTTATAAGGAGGCTAAGGCACTTTGGTTTTAGTTTTTTTAATTATTTATAAAAATCACATGCATGCTTTAAACGTAACAAGCAATTAAGATGGTTACGTGTCATTATCTTATTGGTTGTTCAACACGTCATTCAAAAAATCTTGGTTTTTCAAATTAAAAAAAATAAAAATATTTTTTCCTCCCCTTTTCATTAATTATTACAAAATAAGTTATTTCAAAATTAATTATCTAATAAATTATTTTACAATTGAGATAAATATGTTTTTTAAACTGACTTTGAGATTAGTTATGTGTTATATCTTGTACCAAACTGATTTTGAGATTAGTTATAAGATATCTCTCGTACCAAACTAGTTTTAAGAATGTGTAGAAAAAATAATAAAATTGTATGATATGTTTTAATTGGTTATTATTGGTCTAACAAATCATTTAATAATATTTTTTTTAGAGATTATTATTTACTTAATCTTATTAATCATATTTTTAGTTGTTATTATTTTATGTAGCTTTTGTCGAACAATAGTTATACACTTTTGACTTGAAACGCCTCTTAAGAAACAATATATAATAGGAACGATATTATCATAGGATAATGCTAAATAGCCAGAAATTCGATAAAAAATTTAAAAAGTCTATAATATCCTTTCTAACATAACATAACATAGTGCGAAATATGTTATTTTACCATTCTGGTCCAAAAATTGGCAAAAAGGATTTTTTCCATCATTATATTATCCTTTGACTTTATTAAATTTGATATTTTGAAAAATGTGTTAGATGATAAAATAATATTTAATAACAAGGATAAAATAGATACAAAAGATAAATTATCTCTTAATTTTCTAAATTGGACAAGTATTATCGGACAATTATTTTCTGTATAGTGGAGAACTATTGTTGAACGGAGAAAATATTTAAATGGGTGTTGTAAGTTAGGTTGAGAAGGACGTGATTCGTTGAAAGTGATACGAATGTGACTCTCTTACTATCACGATTCAAAAGTCGAGGTCATAAGCATGAGAATTTCAAAATGGCAACAAGGTGAAAGTATCACACATACAAAACTCTTGAAGGGAAGTCATGTCACAAATCATTGAAAGAAATAACGAAGAAGTATATTTCAAAGCCTATAGCATAAGTACAAAGAGCATTTAATACATTTCATATTCGTTGTTCATCTTACTAAATGGATAAAACATCAATATACTACCCTTGCAATTAATTTTTATTGAAAGTATTCACCACTGTTGTGAAGTTTCTGAAAAGTTTTTTAAGAAATGAATTAATAAAATTATCTCATTGCTTATGATTTCTTAAGCATTAAGCAAAATGATCGATCAATATAAAACGACAAGACGAACAGAATACCAATCAAATATCATATTAATTATATATACAAAGAACTTATTTTTTATCCATCTATCAAATATTATATAAATTATATAAAAAATATATTAATAATTTTTTCTTATCCAGCTACAAACGACTATTCAGCTCCAAATGAAACAAATTCAAATGTTAATGTAGACAAAAGTAGGTAGTGTATGAGTTGAAGTTTGCATGTGACTAAAGAAAAGACCAAATCTTGATGTGGTGAAAATGACCAAGTGGCAAAAGAAGTGTTTCATTTGAGTATCTTGTAATTTGTGAAGCACTAGAAAATAGTTTGAATATTATTTAGAATTTTTTTGTCCACAACAAATATTTTCTCTTTGGTTTTATCACCTCCAAACTTATTTTTTAAAAAAAAATTGAAAATTTAGTGGTATTGTTTTATTATTTATTCACAACATTTGTCTACTTTGGTAGTTTGTTTGATTCCTCTAATCTCAAATATTTTTATTTATTTATTTATTTATTTAATGTTTTAGTAGATATTTGTCCTTTTCTTACATGTTGAAAATGGAAAATGAAAGTATATTATTTATGCTGATATAAGGGAGGGATATTTATAAAATACTTTTTCCGTCCATATTTATTTGTTCATATATAATTTGATAAAAATAGTTTTTTAAAGAAAAAATCCTTAATTCGCCGGCTATTATTATACCTAATTTCGAAGGAAACTATTTCTATCTAAAGAATTAAGAAAATTTGACAAAATTGGTTTTTTAAAGAAAAAATCCTTAATTCGCCGGCTATTATTATACCTAATTTCGAAGGAAGCTATTTCTATCGAAAGAATTAAGAAATAGCAATATATAAAAAAAATTGAACGCATGTTTTGCTCACAAATAAAATATCGAGCTGTTAATATAAAATTATAATCTTCCTATCTCATCTTTATTTATTATAATAAGTCAATCTGGCTTATTGAGAAATAAGTTAAAAATAATAATAAAAAATGTAATAGATATAAGTTGATAAATTATTTCTTGAAATTTTAAATAAGATAAGTAAAAATAGATATTTATTTTCGAATAAAGTTGACAAATAAAAATAATCATAGAGAGTCCTATTCATTTATGCTTATTATATCCTTATTATTAAATATTCAAAATAAAAATAAAGCCTACTAATGGAGGGTTTACTCGATATTCAATTTCAAAGCGCTCATCCGAAAGACAAAAATAATATGACAAATAATACGGTATATTATCTTGAGGGATAAAATTCACCCGCATCGAATATTTATATCAAGCCAATATATGCATGTCATGTATTTTAATTAATAGTTCATTTTACTCTATTAATTCATATACTAATGGTGATTGTATTGACATTTTTTATTGACTGACATATTGTGTGTGTTGCACGCATTTTAAACGTGTGAGGAGTTTATTTTTTGAACTTTTGAATTTTTATTCCTTCTTCTTCTTTACTCTTTATCCTTACTACTTTTCTACCTTTCACAATGCAAAATCGTGATAAAAACTATCACACTAATTTCAAAAACAATTATAAAAACAAAATTATCAAAAATCATCACACTAATTTTGAAAAAATTTAGAACAAAACACACATTTTTTCCCAAAAAAATAAAAGAAAAAACGTCATGTATAATTTTCAAAATCTAATTCACAACAAAAAGAAAAAGAAAAAGAAACGAAAAAATCTAATGAATCTTTTAAAAGAAAAAATGGAAGAAGAATCAAAATTTCGTGGGGCTGAGGTAAGGTCGGTGAGATAGTAGAAAATAAGTAATTTTATTTATTTATTTTTGCTGAGAAGTTAATTTTTTTTTAATAATCTTTTTAAAAATTATTATTTTTACACTTAAATGTCATATGTTAACTTTTAATTAGTCATTACGACATGTCATCCGCAAATATACTACACACACTTTGTAATTTCAGCTGATTAATGACAAGGTGTCAAAATGACACATCGAACTCTTATTTGAGTTGTTTAAAATGAACAAAATCTATTTGAAGAATATAAATAAAAATTAATGTCAACTTTAAGAAGCTGCCGTTGGAGTCCGCCTATATATAAAATTCAAACACCATGTATGAATGGTGAATTTTTAATTTTTCCATACAAGCCTCTAAAGACTAAATTTAAAATTTATCTAATTAATATATATATAATTTACGAGGGTCTGTCTACCTAATTTATTGCTATTTTTCACATATTTGGTCCACATTTCAAAGGTTGACTTTAATTTGATTTGATGAGCAATATTAATTGCCTAGTAAATGAACAAAATAGATCCTCTAGGTTACAGTATCATTTCATTATTAGGCATTTTTTTTTTCACTTTTTATTTATTTTTTATTTGGAGTTCGAAATTTGTATTGCAATTTAGATTAAATTTGAATCGCGCATTATAGGACTTGTTTAGAAATGAGACTCTCAACATAATTTTTTCCATACCTAAATATTCAAATTTAAGACCTTTAATTAAGGATAGAGCAGTCTATCATCGCACCACAACTCGTATTATTTACTATTATACACTTGTTAGCCTATCAATCATAATACATATCATAATTGAAAGTCATTCATGACCTATTTTAAAAATACATAAAATTTATGACATTTTTAAAAGTATGTAATACAATAATTTATCATACAAAAATTGTCAATTCATTTTGACCATTAGATTTGAGATCAAAAGGGATATTTTATCTCACTCAAAAAATAAATTTATGTTTCTAAATCACTTAGCATAATAGTTATATATGTTGCAAAAAAGATGAATTATGAGTAAGGAAAATTCATTGTTATATTATTATATAGAAGGACAAGATTGTATTCAACTAGATTTCGTGTGATGTTAATGAAAAATAAAATGATGTTTTTTTTTAAAGAAGTCGGAAAAATTTACAACTGTTGATTTTTTTATTTTTTTTTTCATTTTTAACCAATATCTTTTCACATTACCCTTTTATCATCTATAAATTGAGAGGTCTTCCCTCGAATTTAACGCATAATTTTTTAATTTTTTCTCTCCTAAAATATTAATAACTTTATAAGATAATCGAGTATTTATACACTTCGGCCCCATCATCTCTTAGCAAGAGAAAATGGAAATATTGTTGAATATGGGCCAAACAGATTGGGCTTCTTTGGTGGATTTCTCATATTGGGCTTTGATGGTCGATTGACCCTCAAAGCCCAACCCATTACAAAGGGAATATTAGATCTCAATTTATTACTATATAATTTTCATAATTATAATACTATTGTATCAAAAATTATACTTTGGGAAAAAAAATTCAAATATATCATCAAACTTGATAAAAAAAAACTTATCTATGTCATCCGTTAACAGTTTGGTTCATTCATGACATTTCTGTTTGAGAAAATACTCATTTTTGTCATTATTTATAAACTAAGAATTTTCCGTTTTGCAGAACTATTTTTTACACTCGGTCATTTATGATTAAATCACATCATTAATTAAATCATTTTAAAGGAAAAATGTTTAAATATGCCATCGAACTTCGAAAAAAGTTCATTTATATCATCCGTTAAAAGTTTGACACATTTATGTCATTTCAATTGATAAGTTATGATATAAAATGAGTCTTTTCTCAAACGAAAATGACATAAATGAGCCAAAAATTTTATGAATGATATAGATAAGCCTTTTATCAAAATTTGATGACATATTTAAGTCTTTTTCCTTTATTCAAAAAAGAACTGCTTCGTAGCTTAGCTACCTGAAATTTCTTTATCATTAAAATAAACTCGAAACTTATAATTAAGGATAGACAAATTCCACCCGTCTCATCACATACAAAAACTTGTTAGTAGTTGGGAATAAATTTTTTATAAAACTAAATCATGTATAATTTGAATATATTGGCAAGAACTATTAAATCTTCAACCAACACTTTATGGCAAGCAATAATTAAGGTAGAATTTTTACCAAGAACTTTATCATCTATTATGTAACATTATTTTCCTGTCTTCTAGTCCCACCTAAATTATGTAAAGACTTAAATATTTATTGAATTTTGAGAAAAGACTTATTTGTGTTATTCGTAAAAAAATTTGACTCTAAGTCATTTTGTTTGAGAAAAGGCTTATCCATGCCATTATTTGTTAATGAAAAATATTATCGATTTTTCATTTTTCACACGCGGTCAATTATAATTCGGTTGTGTCATTAATTAAATTATTTTTAAAAGAAAAAAAGTTCAAATACGTCATTGAACTTTGAAAAAAAACTCATCTATGTCATCTGTTAAAAATTTGACTCATCTAAGTCATTTCCATTAACAAAAAATGGAATGGATGCGTCGTTTCTCAAACGAAAATGACATAGATGAATCAAACATTTAAAGCCCATTTATTAGTGTTTGGCTGATAATTCTGTTTGGCACAAAATAATTTTCATATGTCATCATCACATATTAATTGTAGAACAATTTTTACAATTTGAAAGTAAGAGAAATTTTCAAGAATTGTTTGTTTGTTTTTTTTTGAAATATTTTTGGACAATTTTAAATTAATTAAAATCTAAGTAGTTATGAGATGTCAAATGACAAATTAAAGAATAATGACTTGACATGATATGAAATGTTGATTGAGAAAAGTTGTAATTATTTAGCTAATGGACTTGACAAAAACTATGGTCCTTTTTGCAATTTTAGGTAGAAAATACTTTCTAATTTTTTTGTCTTGTTAATATATGATTAAAAATACAATATTCAATGAATATGTCCTAATTAAATTTGAATTATACTCAAATCTTAAATCCCATATCATCTCTATGATCATTCTACCCAACAAGGTCCTTTTTCACGAATCACGATTAATTCATGTTAAAACCCTTTTCTAAGAGTAATACTCTAGATTCTAATGCTTTAGAATCAAAATACAAGTTGGGAAAGTAATTAATTTGTCTATACCGGAAAGATTAATAGGAAAACGATTTTTTTTTTTGTCTTAAGTCTCTCTTCCCAATTTTAAGAATGAAGTTATTGAGAAAATAACATGGTTTTGAGACTTTTCTGTGTATAAACCCCTGGCCAACAACGCTTTAGCAGTGTCGCCATATCGGTCCACCCGCTATAGTGGGAATTAATTCATTCCTCTATAGCAGTGTGACACTCGCTATAGTGGCTTGCACGAAGACAAAGATTCTAAGTCCTTCCCCAAGCTCTGATTTTGCAATTCACCTTAGAATCTTACCTTTCTAAACTAACCTCTATACTTCAAGTTCGATATCACGAGTTCTACTAATCCAAATTCGATTTCGAAAGACCATATGAATTTCTTAATGTCTTAGATACTAATAAACACGATCCAAACTTAGATATGCCACCCATAAAGTTTTATAGCCCAATTCTTTTACCATTCACCTCCCCATAACGAGTGAAAGAGGTCGTTACAACCCTCGAATTAGTGCCGCAAATAGGGATATATGAGTAACATATATTGTTTAAAAATGACGTAAAAGTAATATATATTACAATAATTAAAAAATTAAAAGACATTAGAAAATTAAGTTGATCCTCAAAATTTTATCAGTGCCACATAATTGGGAAAATGGAGATTAACATCTATTATTTTTTTAAAAAAGTAAAAAAAAACAACTAAAAAATCACAATAATAAATTGACATAAAAAAACACATATATACATGAGAAACTACATTTTTCTTAAACAAATAACTTCATAGGGAAACCCTAACATAAATAATTATTATAAAATAGAACACTAGAAGCAATCATGCCCACATTTAAGGGTCATGCTTTTTTTCCCACTAAAATAAACCAAATTACTCTAAATTCTTTAAAACATAGCCACTCTAAACTTTTTCAAGAACTTGATCAATCTCTTTTTCTCCATGATTGCTATCTTCAATGTTGATCCCTTTGTACCACTTAGCAAAGAGCACAAATGCAACCAAATCAACCAATGCCAAACCAAATAACAAGAAGTAAAACCTATCAATGTGGCCATTATTTAAATTTTCAGGTATCCAACCATGTCTAGTCCCTTTTGCTGTGAAATGCATAACCATGTTGACAAGCATACTACTAACATAATTTCCAAGTGACATTGATGCCATACAAAGTGAACTTCCTAGGCTTTTTATCCCATCAGGTGCTTGTCCATTGAAAAATTCAAGTTGTCCAACATACATAAACACCTCTGAGGCACCAACAAGTATGTATTGTGGAATTTGCCAAAATATACTTAGTGAACTTGTGTCATTTCCGTGGATAACTCTTCTTAACCTAAAAATTTCTGTTACACCGGCTGCAACCATTGACAACATACCGATGATTAGTCCAACTCCCATCCTCTGGAGCTCAGACAATCCTTTTGGATTACCACTTATCTTTCCGGCTAATGGAACCACCATGAACCTACACATATAGGGATCGTAAAATTAGTTCATGAAAAATAGCCCTTTTAGGGTTAAATTACACAAATAGCCACTTTTGAACTATTGTCTTTAAGTTTAAAATCTTACATGTGACAATTCAGGACATTCTCACGTGGATTGAAATTCTATATGACAGTGACTTTTTTTCAATTTGAGACGTTATTTAGTTAAACATGCTCATGAACTTATATGTCATTAAATTCAGTTTAACTCACTCATTTGACACCCTTACCTGTAGAGAAACGTGCACGTTAGCACGCTACATATGTCGAATGCTGACATGCTAGCTGCTGGTAGGTGGAAATTCCCAATTGTGGCATCCATGACTTCACCTTGCTCAACAAATAAAGAGGCCATTTGTGTAAAGATGACAGAGTACATTATGGTGCATAGCCAAATTGGAAACATTCTTAGTATGCACTTTGCTTCTTCAACTTGTGTTATTGTGCATAGCCTCCATGGGTTAATCAATGGCCTTTGTCTATCTTCATCTGTCACTATTGCTGCCTTGTCTAGTTTCCTGGCCATTTTTTAAATAATGTGATTAGAAATTAAATAGTAAAACTTCATATCATAGTCAAATCAAGAATAAAGAATCGAAAGTCAATATATTCATTACATAGGTGAATCAAGAATCTAAGCCCTTCATTGTATAAAAAATCAAGAATCTTTATTATAAACAAATTAATAATATAGATTCGATAGGTTCATCATATCATAGATGTTCATTAAACAGGTGAATCAAGAATGATAATCGAGTGTCCATAGGTTCATAAAAAGTGCGAACCAAAAATCTTGACTTAGTAAGTTCAGAATAAGTGCGATCTAATTATATGTATAAATAATTGACATATCTCAAGCTAGGCCCACTAGGGAATTAGTTTCAATGACCGTTATACATATAAATATGTATATCTCTAAGTAGAGTATTTATTAAGTGAATCACTCAAAAGACAGATAATATGAATCGAAAACTACTTACTTGAAATCACTACTATGAAGTATCTTCCTTGTTCCTTTAATGGATGATTCAGTCCCATTCAATTCATACAACTCTGTCTCATCAACATTAGGCACTCTCCATTTTCGGAACGCGGCAACGAATACCTGACCGACACGTGGCAACGGGTTCCCAAATGACTTAACATATCTATATCCAGGAGTACCCAACAAGAAAACAAATAGGCCCAAAAGCCCAGAAGCAGTGGAGGCCCAAAAACCAAGTGTCCATTTACCACCATCTTCATAATATACCAAAATTGTATTGGAAATTAAAGATCCAGCATTTAATGCAAAGTAAAAATAACCAAAATAGGCAGCCTTTGATATTTTTCCTTTAGGATTTGCTTCATCAAATTGGTCTGATCCAAATGTTGCAATTGTGGGTTGATGACCACCATAGCCTAAAGCCACTAAGTATATGGCTAAGTAAAATAATGAAGTGCCAATAGTTGATGGGGGTACACAATTTTGTATACCATCTCCACATCCATTTGGTTTAATCAAGAATAGCCAAGATGTCAATGATATGATCACAAGTCCCTAGTTAAATTCAAAAAAAAATCAGAGTTAACTTATATACACTGACAATATAAAGAACTGTAACACTACTGGTGTAATGTAATAACATGTTCTACTTGTTATGAACGACTACTTGTAGTTATACTTTAGTGACAACATCGATCCATTCCTTTAAGTGAGAGATTTGATAACATAAAAATTCTTTTATACTGTCAATGTAAGAAGCTTAAAACTCATTACAATAGTCAAAACTAGTATGATATTGATATCCTCTACTCAAAAGAGAAAAAAGCAAAACTAAATTTCTCATTAACTAAAGGTCAAGTAGTCATTCACGTCTCGTTTTATATGACATTTTTTTTTGGCTAATTAAACATATAATTTAAGAAAAAAAGAATGACTTTTACCGCATAACAAAAGAACTCTTACTACTTGCAATAGTAAATATGTCATGATATTTCTATAATTATTATACAATAAGTAGTGATCATGTGATTAGAGCTTTTAGTGAGAATATTCAAAATATGAAAAATTAAACAGATGAAGAAGTCATAGGATTAATCTAACATATACTATATCTACATAACTTTGACTTTATATTTTTTTTTAAATTCGAAATAAACCTCGTACGCCTCCTGAGCTCCGTCTTGGTTATAACAATAGTCAATATGTTAGAATGCACGTATTATTCTTTTCGAAACAGATTAAAAAAACGAACGAGTAGGATGATATAGTGATAATTACCAGGATGAGAATAAGTTGAAAAATGGCACATGTGATGAACCTTCCCCAATAAGAATCACTTATAAAAGCTCCCAAAAGTGAACACAAATAAACAGTTCCAGTCCATTTGCTAACATTATTAGCAGCAGTAGCATTATCTTGTCCCAAAACTCTTGTTAAAAATAACACCAAATTCACACCAACACCAAAAAATGATAGTGTTACAAGTCCTTGGTTTACTGCATCAAAAAAAAAAATATTTCACATACATATTTAATATCAATATATATGTGACATTAAACTATTTTTATTTACCAATTGACATGGAATGCACGTACAACGCATGAAATACACATATGACACATGTTGAAATACACATATGACACATGTAGAAGCTAGTTTATCGAATATACTACATACGTTAGGACACAAATTCTATTAAGCTTCCCCTGTCGGGGCTGAATTCAAAATTTAGAGTCATCACACTTTATTTAAAATATTATAAAAAGGATAGTCAGATGCATGAATTCGAGAAAAAAGTTATATGTTCAGTTAACCTCACAAAATTTAGAGTCATGTATGCAAAATATTATAATTATACTTCAATCTATTTTAATTTATATGATATAGTGTGACACAATACAAAATTAATGGTGTGGTTATAAAAGCTACTCGTTAGAGTAAAACGAGATGTATATTCTAGTTAGATGTATATAAATATAAAAATAGGTCACTTTTTTTAGTAAAAATAATACGAAAATAGTATCACGTAAACTGAAACGGAATGATAAAATTATAATTACCTAAACAAAGAAATGCTGAATACCATCCACCAGTTTTTTTGCTTCTAAAGACTTTAAGCTTGTTCACAACTCCCTGCTTGATGTCTTTGTTTACTCCATCTGAATTATTCTCTTCATTTATCTGTACAAAAATGAAAAAATAAAAAAAATAAAAGTATGAACAAGTAATTATGTAAAATAATCTTTTTTTATATTATCAGTGTATTTTAATTTGTTATAACAAGTTAATTACATAATTTGTAAGGTGATTTTGACTTAATATTGCTAATAAAAATTTATATATTGTCAGTGCACAAAACGTCAATTAGAATATAATAAGCTAACCTTTGGCATGACTTGAGTTGTGTCCATTGTAGCCATTTGGGACATTCTCTGCAAAAATTAAATGCAAAAGAAATTATTTTACTGATCGTGTATATAACTTAAACTTTACTATATGAGAAATACTAAAAAAAAAAAAAAAGTATCATTATAGCTAGGTTTGGTTTCTTAATTTTAGTATGTATTAATGTTTGTGAATTTCTTTGAATTTGACTAGTCGATAACATTTCTAATGGTTTTAATTATCGACAAACTCCTTAATGAGCTAACTCCTTAATGAGCTAAATTCTGACAAGACGTTCATACAAAACGATAATTTGCTATATATAGTGTCACACAAATGCATTTTTTTTAATGTATGAAGAACTAGATTGTATGCACTTTGAGGGAGAAGAAAATTTACTTAGAGTATACTTGGATATTATGAATATAATTATGCATGCAATAATAGAAAGGTTGATGAAAATTTATTGAAGAAATAGCTTAATATATAGACAAATATAAATAAAGGGTCATTTTCAAAAAATATGTTTCAATAGGAGCAAATAATAATAATATATCTAACATATTTTTCATAAAGAATAAATTTAAAAAAAATAGTGCCACAAAATTTCTCTATTTTCATTGGAAACCCTTAAAAGTGGATTTTGATTTGATGACATAGGTTGAAAATGATTTGTTTTTTTTTTTAATTTTAATTCGATATTCGATATATCTACCTTAGAGTGACTCAATACGTCTTATAAAAAAATCTATTTCTAGATGCAACACTCCTCATTATGATTTTTTTTTCATTTTGAAATTCGAACACAAGATCTCGGATTAAGAGTGGAGAGACTTCAACCCTCTATGTTATGTCTTTTCATGGTATTTGATTTCTTTAAATTCATGACTCACTAACAGTATAAAAAAATCAATAGTTTCTAACAGTCCTTTCATAACAATGAAATAAAAATAAAAAAATAAAGGGAATAACTTTGGCAAAATTATGATGCAATATATAAATAATTTACAATTAATTTTATTTCTTTACCTAAAAAAAAGGATAAGTGTTCCACTTCATTTCAAATACAAAATTCAGTAACTCAAAAAAAAAAAAAAACTCATATTAATAAAATTTTAAATTTTGAATCTACCTCGTAACCCTACTTAACAAGAATATTAAGGGTTAATAGACAATGTCATCTTTTAGTAAAATTAGTATAAACGATATACACATAACATCTTTCGATGTGACAAATATAACACAAAATATAAAGAATTTAAGTTATATATACAGATAAATACAACATTATATCAATATAAGAAATTCGAATTACCTTTTTCGGAACTTAGTAGCTGAGAAATTAACCGAAAACTTTGTGATAGTATATGATTCTGGTGAAGGTGAAGAACTTGTATCAATGAGAACAATAATATAATTACTAGTAAATTTTTTTGTCATTTATGGTGAAAAAAAATTAAGAAGAAAAAAAAAATTGAATTTTTTACTCTTAATCTTCTCCAAAATATAAAAACTTTTTTTTTCTTCTAAAATAATATCAATGGATCGAGAAATCTCTAAAACAAAAAAAATAATTGTAAGACATGCAAGAACAAGAATTACTCCTAAATTAATTTTGAAGATTATGAAGAATGGAGATGATTAAAGAAGTGATTAGTGAAATTATGATTAATTAAGTTTAGGTTTTTATAAAGATTTGAAGTTAATAAATGATTAGAATTCTGTTGAGCAACAAACTCCTAATAAAATTCTAAATAACTATTAACTCTAATTCTACGCAAATATAATTGGTAGATTAATTAATTAATTAATTTAGTTTTTTCTATTTTTTCCAATTTACAGTGACATAACTCAAACAAATTAATAAAAAAGTATTTGAGCAAGTTGAAAATATTCAAATTAAAAAAGGGTAAATTTCAACTTGAAAATCTATCAACTAGAATAATGTTTTTCGAACGAAAATATCTATCGCAATTTTTTGTTTATTTTAAGTAATGGGTAAATTTTTTTTCTTCATTCTCGTATTATTAGTCTCAAGTCTAGTTTATCTTCTTACGGTACATAATGATATTATAAGTGACGATTCGATCCCAATTTATTTGAAATTAGATATATATTAATTACTAGTAGATAGTGTAGAATTTTTATATAAAATTATAGTGAAATAATTTAATTAAATTCCTTCAATATTACATGTTAATTATACCTAATCCTAATTTAGAGGCTAATTAATAGAGAATACTAACAGTAAAGATAAACCAACCCACTTATAATAAGTCAACTTTTTTTTAATTTTATATTCAACTAATTAATTATATTGGAAATTAGGAAGTCTAACAGAATTTTAAAAAAAGTGATAAGGACAAGTCCATATATTATACTGTTGAAATTTTAATGACTTATCAAATCACATTTTTTTTTCTAAAAAAAATTTAGTCATTTTCAAAATTAAAATAAAGTTGATAAGTTGTTCCCCACTCATATATATTACCAAACAAAATTACTATGAACTATTTATAGGGAAAACTGTCTTCCACTTCTTGACTAAAAGGATAAAAAAAAAAGAAAAAAATTCTAAATAAATAAATAATTTTTGGTTGTATTAATATCTTTTAAAATAATTACATGAATTGGTACATTTATTAAATAATTATTGAGTTTAGTAATACTTTTTATTTATTACCTATGTTGAATCTGCAATATGTATTAAAAGTGAATTATATATGCAATATATTTGAATTATATATGAATTATAATTGTTTTCTAAAATATATTACGTTTGTTTGGTAAAAATTTGACGCATTATATTAAAAGTGTATTAAAATATGTGATAAATGAATTATCTATCACTAAAACTTGTATTATATGTGAATAATAAATTGTTCTTTATAATATGTATTAAACTTGTATTATAAATAAATTAAAAGTGATCGAGTAAAAAAGATATTATTACTATAAATAATAAATACTTTTTTAATTATAGTATATTTATGTAAATTTCCCTATAAATAAGATCTCAATTTTTATTCTTGAAGATATACTCATTTACTAGCTTTTAACATCTTTTCTAATAGAGTAAATGTTATCTTATCAAACCAAAAATAAAATTAGAAAAAACAATGGCATTCATTGATTGGATAATTACTAAAGTCAATTAATCCATCTTTGTAGAATTAGGTCATGGTCGGATATTAAGTAAAATTCATTAATTTCAATTATGATTTATATGACACATAATTAAGAGAATAATAGGCATATAGTTACTTTCAAGACCACTAATTATTTCTTATTATTATTTCAAATTAAACTTCTTGATATACAGTCACATTAGATAAAGAAGACGATTTAATTCTCAAAATAGGTTTTCAATTCAAGTTCAGATGAATCAAAACGATATGACCATTACAAAAAAGAATTTATACCAAATCTTGAATTAACAAACCATATGGTATATTTAATGTTTCTTATTGCACCAACATGTTTCCATTTTTTTTCCATATTATATATGTGATTATGACATATATATTATACCAAATCTATTCACAAATAGCTTTATAAATTATCAAGTGAAAGTCCTTATGGTGAGTCCATCCATTATAAAGAGACATAAAATAGAGACGATACACTCTAAAAGTCAGAGTACTTACTTGTTAGCTAAGATCAATTTTAAATATCTATTTACGAATTATGTATTTTATTAACTTCTAATATTATAAAACTTTGTTCAAAACACCAATAACATGAAAATAGCATCTATTGGTTTTCATGTGGAAAATAAGTGTAAATGAATGGTGCCAAGAAACATGTCATGATCAAAGTCTTTAGTGACATTATATTATTCCCTCTATTTTCTTCTTTACACTATTTAACTCCTTGTGATGATTTGCCACTAAGAAAATAGTGAAATTAAAGAAGTTATGCTCAAGAATTGTTATGAATATTATACCATCCACATAATATTATAATTGTACTATAGCTTATAAACAAAAGTAGGTAACAACTATGCATATTTTGAGGCTTTTGATGGAAGGAGAGAGGGGATTGTCAATGTCACATAGTGGCTTTTCAGAAGTCTCGAGTTCGAGCTTTGCAATAGTCAATTTTGATATAGAGTGTTTTATCGTTGTAATGAGATTTTTTGATAGATACATTAAGATTCAAGATTTGAGCTCTGTGAATTTTCACACATGAACTACTTCTTGGCATGAATTTGACACGTCTACGAACTTAAGAATAACTTCAGACATGCTGTGTAATTTTCTTATCGTCAAAGCTGAGGCAAAAGTAATTGAATTCAATTTAACTACATATGATTGAAATTCACGCAAATTGGCTCAACTTCAGACACATGTACATAAATTTCAACCATATGAAACTTTCGCCACACTTCGGTTATGACATAAATAGTAGTCCTAAAATTAGGTATATGTACATATCATCCCAAAAACAACAATGAAATAAGCCCAATATCATTCTATAGGCCCAAAAGTAGGCCCAAATTTTTTATCACCTTTTCATGTCCCTCTTTAAAGCCCAAATGAGAAAATAGAACCATAAAGGGTTTGTTTAATTTTGTTGATGAACATGTTATCCCAAGATTGTTATCGCATCACACCCTCAACGTGGGATAAAAACAACAGTACAATCTTAAAATAACTTATCTCGTAAGTTTATCCCAACCATTCGTGATATAAACTCATTCTAAATTTAATCCCGAGAATGAGTATCCCTCATCCATTGTACCAAGCAATTCTTAAGTACTTACACCCAACAATTTCATCAACAAAAGGCCCAATAACATCTTATAGGCCCATAAAATCCTGACACGTCTACACACTTCAGAATAACTTTAGACATGCCGTTGAAGTTTCATATCGCTGAAGTTGAGTAAAAAATGATTGAATTCTAGTAAAAGTTGGCTGAACTTCGACCATTTGAAACTTTCGACACCGCATGTCTGAAGTTGTTCCTATATACTAGATTTCGTAAATTTTTACACACTACATGTATGACTTAAATGATGACTCCAAACTCGGGTGTCGATACACTTGGGCCCAAAAAAGGAGCTAAGCCCAATAACATTCTTTAGGCCCAAAAGTACCAGGCCCAATCAAATCTTCATTTCCCTCTTTTAAGGCCCAATAACAACACTACAATCTCGAAACACGATTTTATCCCAACTAAACATGGGATAAACTCATCCTAAAGTAAATCTCAAGATTAGTCATTCCTTATCTATCGTAGCAAACGATACCTAAGTACTTAGGCCCATCAATTTCATCAACAAGAGGCCCAATAATGAGCTAAAGCCCAATAACATTTTGTAGGCCCATAAATATTAGGCCCAATAAACAGCTATTCATTTCTCTCTTTAAAGACTCCCAACAGAGACAACTACAAGCTATTACTACTGCTGTTAATGCTGACACCAAATTTGTTTTCTTTAAAAGGATAGAAAAAAAAAAAAAAAAAAAAGAAAACCCAAAACCCCTTTGTACCCAAAATTCTACTTTGTCACTTCAAGGTATTCATATCTTTCTCTTTTTATTTTAATACTGTAATTCAAATGTGATACAAGTTTCAATTTTTACTGTTTTGTGTTTCTTGTGGGGGTTTGTTTTCTTGAAATTGTGTTTAGTTTTGGCTACATTTTGCTATAATTTATAAAACATTAGCTTAAATTGTGTGTAAATGTTTAAAGTTTTGATCTTTGAGGTTTTTCTTTTTGTGGGGGTTGGATTCTTGAAATTATGCTTATTTTTGGCTACATTTGGAAGAAATATTAGCCTAAATTGTGTGCTTTGTTTAAAGTTTTTATCTTGTGCTATAGACATTAGCTTAAATTGTGTGTTATGTTTAAAGTTTTGATCTTTGAGTTTTGAGGCTTTTGTTTTTATGGGTGTTGGATTCTTGAAATTATGCTTATTTTTGGTTATATTTGCAAGAAATATTAGCTTAAATTGTGTTTTCTGTTTAAAGTTATTATCTTGTGCTATAAACAGCAGCCTAAATTGTGTGCTATGTTTAAAGTTTTGATCTTCGAGTTTTGAGGTTTTTGTTTTTATGGGTGTTGGATTCGTGAAATTATGCTTATTCTTGTCTACATTTGCTATTAACATTAGCGTAAATTGTGTGTTATGACTTATGCGTAAAGGTAATCTTTGAGTTTGAGGTTTTTCTTTTTATGGCTGTTGGATTCTTGAAATTATGCTTATTTTTAGCTACATTTGCAATAAACACTAGGCTAAAGTGTGTGCTATGAGTTAAGTTTTCATCTTTGAAGTTGAGGGTTTAACTCTATAGGTTTGTTTTGGATGAGACACTTTCTTTTTGCGATTTATCGTTTTGTGGTATTTTTTTCTTGAAATCATGCTTATTTTTGGCTACATTTGCTATATACATCAGCTAAAATTATGAGTTATATTTAAAGTTTTGATCTCTGAGTTTGAGGTTTTCTTTTTCTTTTTCTGGGTGTTTCTTTCTTGAGATTATGCTTTATTTTGGCTATATTTGCAATAAACATTAGCCTAAATTGTGTGATATGTTTAAAGTTTTTGAGTTTGAGGGTTAAACTGTATAGTTGTTATGAGTTTGTTATGGATGAGACACTTGTTTTTTCTTTTTAATAATACAAATGTGATTCAAAAGTTCCAGCTTTTTACTGCTCATCTTTTTTCCAGGTATCGGTTTCTTGAAATTATGCTTATTTTTTGCTACATTTGCAATAAACATCAGCCTAATTGTGTGTTATGTATAAGGCTTTGATCTTTGACGAAAAGTGCAATCTGCTTTCATGTTGTTCATCTTTTTTCGTCAGTTTCTTTGGAAACCTGCATACCATTTGTATATTCCCGAATGTACTTACTGAAATGAGGTTTTTGGATTTCTGAATGTTCCTGTTTTAATTTTAAATCATTCTCAGGTTACAGTTTCTCTGCAAATTTTTCTATAGAAATGGCAGCATCTGCAGCTTCAAGCTTTCAAATAACAATAGCTAGGCCATCCATACTCTCTACTAAAAGAATTTCCAGTTTCTGCTCTACAAAGTTTGGCGGTGAAACTCGAAAACTGTCATGTAACAGACTTGCCAGTAGCTGTCATGTTTCATCCATTCAACACTTTTGGCGCAGTTTCACATCTACGACTCAAAAGTTACAGAAAGTTGTCACCAAAGCAAAATCGGAAGCTGATGATAGCAAGCCCGCCTCTGTGTTGCCGATTGATTTGAGAGGTTAGGTTCATCTGATGGTGTTCTTAAGATTTTCTCCTGTGCACTTTAAGATCCCGAGGAATGAACGGAAGAGATGGTGGATGTCAACAGATCTTTTCCTCACCCTTTTAAACTTGTTGATTTTTCCTCATTGGCTGCACGAGTCAAGAAAAGCGAATATATAATCACAGATAGAGAAACATAGTTGGAAACATTTACTGTGCATAATATCCCTTTAGAATTCCTATCTTCTTTGGATTATCATTTACTATTAATGCATGATAAACTACTTGTGTGTTTGTGAACCAAAAGTAACATTAGAGAGGATGTTTGTCGTGTTGACGCGCATTAGAAACGTTATCTGCCAAAGTGGAGTTTTTGACAGCAAACACTGTGATAGCACATTATTTTGCTGCTGAACTCGGACGATAGATGGAGTGTGTAATGTAACCGACAGAGATTTGCAATCTCATTCATGACATATACTTTTATGATATATAACTTTCTTTCACCTATTTGTTAATATGTTTTAATTTGGTTTCTTTTCGTGTAGCCAGCCCTCTTCCTTTTGAGAAAACTGTAACTGCTGTTTGCAGGTAAAAGGGCTTTTATAGCTGGTATAGCTGATGATAATGGATATGGGTGGGCTATTGCTAAGTCCCTGGCTGCTGCAGGGGCCGAAATTCTAGTTGGAACCTGGGTGCCAGTAAGTGAAATTTTCAATTCGTTTGAACTCTCAGTTTATCTGCAAACCTTTTGATGTTTTTGCATTTCTTTACAGGCCTTAAACATTTTTGAAACAAGTCTTCGACGTGGGAAGTTTGATGAATCACGCGTGTTAGAGTCTAAACTTGTGTTTCTTTTATGCCACTATAAAAATGGCTGTATGACTAACCTCCTGCTAAATATATCTTTGTCAGTCTGCCAGATGGCTCTTTGATGGAGATTACTAAAGTATACCCCCTCGATGCTGTTTTTGATAGTCTTGAGGATGTACCTGAAGATGTAATTTCAAATCCTATGGTTGTGTGAAATTTTTCCTGTGTTTCATTTGCATTTTCCTAATACTATTTTTTTCTCACAATGCAGATAAAAACAAATAAGCGTTATGCTGGTTCTTCTAAGTGGACAGTTTCGGTGTGTAGTTCTCCCCGTTCACACTTCTTTGTGCATGCTCAACAAAATGAGTAATTGCCAGAAAGTAAAATAAGTAAAACACGCATCGTGATTGTTCTTGGGGCACCTTTTCAGGGCTTGATTATGCATACTGAAAGCAATTGAATCAACATTTCTTAAAAGTCTCGTGTATCAATAGTATCTATCATATTTTCCTTATGTTGTGATCTTCAAATTCTGCTTGTACTTGAAACTGTAGGTATTCTCCCCCCCACCCCCCCCACCTCCACCCCCACCCCACCCCCTTTTAAGAAACTACAGGCATTCATGATGGAAATATGCGCAACATGTTGTGCATGGCTGTCGAGTGAACTGATAGGTGACCAATAATATCAGTTTACCTCAATTTAAGCGTTCCAAGTTCATCTCCCTATTGCTTTTTTCTCTAGTATACACCGAACTTCTACTAATGGTTGCGCTCTCACCCACCTTCTGCAGTGCCATGGTTGTTAGTTATTACTCCCTCCGTTTTAATTTGTTTGTCCTACATTCCTTTTTAGTGCATTTAAAAAAGAATTCTCTTTCACTTTTTGACAACTCTGTAATTCTAACTTTCCATGTCATGTTTAAGACCACAAGATAAAAGGGCATTTGGTATGTTCTACGTATCTTCAGTTTAAGACCACAAGATTCAAAAGTCTTCTTTACTTTCTCTAACTCCGTGTCAATATAAAACTAGACAAACAAATTGAATCGGAGGGAGTATTATACATGCATAAAGCAAATTCCAGTTATCCACTTTGCTTATCTCTGCTGCAGTTATTCTTTTGTTTGTGGTGGCTATCATATTAGGCTTTTATCAGGATGTCTTCTCTTCTTGACATTAATTTTTCGACCTCCGACGTTTGTATCAGTGTTGCATTTTCTTCACACCTGGTTTCTCTTGTTTATAGGAAGTTGCAGAATCCGTGAAGGAGGATTTTGGCAGCATCGACATTCTTGTCCATTCACTTGCTAATGGGCCAGAGGTATCATCTTTCGTAATTGTAAAACAGTGCTTCTTTATCGGTGATCCTTTTTCACGAAATCGTTCAACCATTAGGTGACTAAACCCCTTTTGGAGACATCAAGGAGAGGATACCTTGCAGCAATATCAGCATCAAGTTATTCCTACGTATCTTTGCTAAAGCATTTCCTTCCAATTATGAACCCAGGCATGTATTTACTTTCCATCTTATTGTCCCTTGTTTGTCGATTTTTACAGTTACGTAATTTCCCAAAATATTCCATTTGAGATCAATAATGGTTTTATAACAGGTGGTTCTTCGATTTCTCTGACCTATATTGCGTCTGAGAGGATCATTCCAGGGTACACATTATTCTTTCGCCTTTTCTTGTTTTGTTGTTCATTACGACTTCAAATTTTAAATGTTGCCCCCCCATGAAGAATTATCGTTTGAAATGTGTCATGTACAGATATGGAGGGGGAATGAGTTCTGCCAAAGCAGCACTTGAGAGCGACACCAGAGTGAGTTGTTCTATATTCTCTACCAGTCGAAAAAAGAAAATCAGACGAAAAGCCAAACAGTTTTCGCCCCTTGAATCTCTACTAGCCTTCATTTTATTGCATCTAATCGTTGAAAGGGATCATTCTAATGATGTAGGTACTTGCTTTCGAGGCTGGAAGAAAACAGAAAGTTAGGGTGAACACAATATCTGCCGGTATGTGGTCTGTTAGATTATCCATAGTTACTACTGTTACCTATAAATCGTATTAAGGTATTTTTTTTCTGTAAGGATGGTTACATATATGATGGTTATTTTCCGTTGTCTAACAATATAATAAACCCCATTTGTTATCATCTCATACATCTATCTTCCTGTCAATAGTTGTTTATCTAGTCAAGCAGAACGTTTTCTCGTTGACGTTTGTCACCATTGTGTGTGAGGTCTTAATACAATTTAAACTTGATATTGTTTCGTATGTCGAGATGCCCGGATTCTAGTTTCTACATGAAAACACCTTAACCAACAGAGTTTAAGCAGGTTTTTTTATAGTCTTGTTATCTTAAACTAAAGATGTGTGTAATGTACCAAAATACCCCTCAAATCTTATGGTCTTAAATATGACTTTTAGAATGTTGAAATTTGAGTGTTACCAAATATAGAAAGTGGTATTGTATTTGGAACAGATTAAGAAGGAAAGTAAAAACGGAGGGAGTATACAATAATCTCGGAGGGATATAGTTCCAACTCATCTTTTCGTGCATAATCTTTTATTGATAAGAGAAGCATATCACTGTCCAGGCCCTTTACGAAGTCGAGCTGCAAAAGCAATTGGTTTCATAGATATGATGATTGACTACTCGATAGCCAATGCGCCTCTGCAGAGAGAATTATCAGCAGGTAAATATCATCCACACAAGTTATTTCTCACTAAAAATGTTTTCTTTACCGTCTCTTACCTTATCCTACTTGTATGTTGTTAAATATACCTTTCGGGGAAAAAACCTTGTCGTAGATGAAGTAGGAAATACAGCTGCATTCCTAGCATCGCCACTCGCTTCAGCAATTACTGGTGCTGTTATATATGTTGACAACGGTTTGAATGCAATGGGCGTGGGAGTCGACAGTCCTATATTTAAAGACCTCAATATTCCCAAGAGCACGGAATAGAAGATATCGTGTGTTAGACGAGTTTGTATTTGTGTTTTTTCCATAACATTATTATGGTCAGAGCCAAGAGTTCTCGGCCATCGGCTTTGGTGAAATTATCTACTGCTGTATGATTGATATTTTTATAGAGTAAATAGAAGTAATGAGTTTCCAGATATGAATATGTCCCTACTTCTCTTGTGTTGATAAGTTTGACAAGGCGTCAGCAAAACACTGTCGTCTATTTAAAGAACGAAAACCCCTTAGCAGCCCGTTGGAGGCTGTAACGAGAACAGGGGATGGCCCTATGCACACACAACAACACTCGATCTATGAAGTAAAGAGTCGAGTTTTTTTGTTGGCTTTCTCAATTCATCTCTGTGTTATAACTCGAGGTGTGAAGCAAGTACTTCTAACTGTTTTGTTTGAAAACCCCTAGCCTGTTGGCTGAGATGATTTGTGTTATGACTCGGGGTGTGAACCAAGTACGTCTAGCTGTTTTGTTTGAAAACCCCTAGTAGCCCGTTGGAGGCTGAGATGATCTGTGTTATAACTCGAGGTGTGAAACAAGTACGTCTAGTTGACTTGTTTGAAAACCTGTAGCAGCCCGTTTGAGGCTGCGATGATCT
Source organism: Solanum sitiens (assembly GCA_016801875.1). Classification (NCBI taxonomy): domain Eukaryota; kingdom Viridiplantae; phylum Streptophyta; class Magnoliopsida; order Solanales; family Solanaceae; genus Solanum; species Solanum sitiens. The sequence goes on along the minus strand of JABWTJ010000350.1, from coordinate 741,003 downwards.
GTGTTATAACTCGAGGGGTGAAGCAAGTACTTCTAGCTGTTTTATTTGAAAACCCCTAGCAGCCCGTTGGAGGCTGAGATGATCTGTGTTATAACTCGAGGTGTGAAACAAGTACTTCTAGCTGTTTTGTTTGAAAACCCCTAGCAGCCCGTTTGAGGCTGAGATGATCTGTGTTATAACTCGAGGTGTGAAGCAAGTACTTCTAGCTGTTTTGTTTGAAAACCCCTAGCAGCCCGTTGGAGGCTGAGATGATCTGTGTTATAACTCGAGGTGTGAAGCAAGTACTTCTAGCTGTTTTGTTTGAAAACCCCTTAGCAGCCCGTTGGAGGCTGAGACGCGAATGGTGGATGGCCCTATGTATAGATAACAACAACACCGGCTCTATGAAGTTAAGAGTCGAGTCCTACACACAAGCAACACTATAGCCCAGGCTTTATGAAGTTAGAATCGAGTCTTTCTGTTGTTGACTTTCTCAGTTCATTCATTAGTACTAATTCAAGGGCGTGGAGCGAGTAGACATCTAGCAAACCTAATTATTATGTTGGCTATGTTTTTCATCTCGAAAATGAACGTAAAGTGAGATGAGCGTGCCATTTTCAAAATTATAGATAGATAGCATATCAAAATCCGGTATGAAACACACGTATAAAAGTGAAAAAAGTCATATATTGTAAACAATGAAAGAAGAGAACAATAACAACAATAAATACTACGATAATTGAAACAAAGAAAACTATAATTACACTACTAAGTTAACAAAGACAAATAAACAACGCTCGACTATCTACTAACTCGACAACAAAAGAACTGATCCCAAGACAGTTAGAATGTATACAATTTCTTTATGTACACCAAAATGGCCTATATATAGACAGTTTAAAGCACTATATCTTCATAGCAACTTCCTCTTCACTCTCCTCCCATTGCCAATTTCAGGTGAGTTATCGACATCTGAACCTTCGCGTATAACCTCACCATGGTTCGTTGACAATGTTTTGACTCGAGTGATACGTAATCTGAGTCTAGAACCATCAACTGGAACTAGTTTATAAGCTTCAGTATAGACTGAATTCGTCGATATGTCCTTGTCTGGTTTATTAGCTGCAGCAAAGACTGGACTCGCCGCTATTTCCCTGTTTGGCATCAACTCTTCTCCTTCTGCTACTGCTTTTTTCATCAGCTGTATGAACAATGCCATATGGTAAGTTCATCGAGTGCTCGTTTAACAAAGAAATCAATCTCGCGAACTGTTAAACTAGGTTGGCGTTTGGACATAGATTTGATTTTGAAAAATGAAAATACGAGTTCTTAAGGTACGTGTAAAAGAGAAACACGACACAAATGTAGTGATGCCTTACCTCCCAATCAGCAAAATCCAATCTGAAGACAAAGTGACTGTATTTAACTTCACCAGACTTAACTAAATTGGCAGCAGGACCATTCCTTGGAGCTGTAAAGAGCAGAGAACATTAGAAAGGGAAAAAAAAAAGGTTATGCGTGGAGGTTTGGACTATTAAGAGTCTATTGTACGCAGCCTTATCCTGCATTTCTGCAAGAGGTTGTTTCCACAACAAAAGATTCGGAGAGGTATCTTACTAAGAAAGTGAGCTCCATTTTCATCCACGTCTATGACAACTCGTCCATCTTTTACTAGAAAAGATAACGCGAATAAATTCTCTATACTTTGCGCGAAGGATGTTCTGTTCAGTATGATTTTCTCAAGCTTAACTCTCTTCTTCTTCCTTAAGATCTGAAACATGGTTGATATGTTCTTGTCTGTGTCTGTTATCTCCTCCGCGTTAACATCAAGCTGCGATAGAGGCAGAACACGTAAATTACATCATACTGAATTATTAGTTTCTCGCGAGTTCCATACCTCAACTTTACCTACCTAAACTATCACACCTCGATGCTGAGGTAGCCAAATATTTGTTCTCAATCGACAACAAGCATGTAGGCCAACTTAACATCGAGATGTGTTTTAGTACAAAAGAGGTGATAGTTAAAGCATGAAATTCGCGAAAAGGTGATGGTTTAGATAGGTAAACAGATGAAACCATCAAGACGATAGTTAGAATCCAAATTGGACACCAAGTTAGGGAATTTGCTAAATGCACTCATAACATCAATTGACAACAGACACATGTAGGCCAACTCAGCATCGAGATGTGTTTTAGTACAAAACAAGTGATAGTTGAGGTTTGAAACTCGCGAAAAGGTGATAGTTTAGATAAGTAAACAGAACAATGAAACCATCAAGACGATAATTAGAATCCAAATTGGACACCAAGTTAGGGACACTCATAACATCAATTGACAACAGACACATGTAGGCCAACTCAACATCGAGATGTATTTTAGTACAAAAGAAGTGATAGTTGAGGCATGCAACTCGCGAAAAGGTAATAGTTTAGGTAAGTAAACAGAACAATGAAACCATCAAGACGATAACGAATCCAAAAATGGACACCAAGTAAGGGAATTTGCTAAGTGCACTCATACATGAGTACTACAAAACACACTTTCACAACAACAAAAACATGAGAAACAACATACCTCCTTTGGTTGATCGCGCGAGTACAACTTTGAACGTGGTTTACGCGTATACTTACGTTGCTTAACTTCACGATCCATAGGTCCAATCCTTCAAGAACAAAGCAAAAAAACCATAAAAATGCAAGATCACAAGTGAAGCAAAAAGAGAAGTTGTGAATACAAAAACTCACATGGTGTGAAAAACTCTAATGCCATTGCTAAAAACTGGCGAAATAGAACGCCCAATTTTCTTCCAATGTAACGTATTTTCTCCCCGAGAGTGTCTTTTGGGACTTCGCGTCCCAAAGACCCCGAGCAACGAGGAGATGAACATATTCAGTGTAATTCCATCAGCAGAATGTGATCTAACAGAAGACACTAATGTTTTGGCAAGATCAAACAATGTCTCTGCATCTGCAATTTGCTCTCTTGGATTTTTAACTAACAATCAAACACAACAAATGAATAAGTTAGTACTCCCGCCGTTCGTCTGGTTTTGACTTTACACGGATTTCAAGAAAGTAAACAAACTTTTTCATGTTATGACCTTAAACTAAAGATATTTATCAAAATGTCCTTTAATTTTGTTTGTATTCTGAAACAAACAAGACCAGACAAACAAATTTAAAACTTTTTATGGAGCCCACATTAGAGTCCCGACTAAATCCATATTCGAATGGTGACACTCCCAACAATATTTTTAAAAACAAGATTTTTTTTCAGTACCCGAGACCTCTCGTTAAGAGTGAAAATTTCCACCACTGCATCACAATCCATGTTGGTAATAAAACGGCCAAAATCGATTGTATACCAAAAGTGAGACGACAACATCACTATGTCATGTAAGACGCGTGTATACTTGTTCATAACTAAATTTTGCCAGCTGAGATCAAGTTAAATAACTCGTTTATATATATATATATATCAAACAAAACAGAGAAAAATAAGAAAAAAATAAATAGAAAAAGTACCTTCATTATGAGAGCTTTCAATTTCTTTCATAATTTTCTTAAACTTCTCAGAATTAACACTTCCAATATCATCTTTTCCCTCTGTATAACACATCAAAAACAAAATAAAAACTTATTTACAAAATAATAATATTAATTAATAAAAAAGGGGACCTAATTAGCTTATTTTAACATAATCATTAATAACTGTTTCCACGATTCAAACTCATAACATATAAGTCACACGCTAAGCTGCATACAACTTCAATTCTATAAAATATCGAGAAAAATAACACAACAAAAAAATACGAAAAAATTACCAGAAATACTATTTTGAATTGCAGAATATTTGCAACGAACACTTCTTGTTTGAGATTTTGTTTCATCAATTAAATCATCAAATTCAATTTTTGCCATTCTTTTCCTATTAATTTATTAAACTTTGTGTAAAAATAATGATGATCAAGAATATTATGTTTTTTTGTCTTCTTTTATAAGAGAGGAAAAATAAATAAATAAAATAAATTAACTTATCGTTTCATTATTCCTTGTTACGGAAGTTACGGACTTATAAAAAAAAAAATTAAAAATCCTTATCCTAAATAAACTGAGTTTAGTACATCGAACTGTTCTTTATTTTTATTAATGTAATAATTTTTTATATAACTAAGATATGTATTATATAGTGCGTAATATATCCTTATCCTACGTATAAAAAATAAAATAAAATTGGAATATCATATATATGGGAAATTTGAGTAATTTGATGTTTTAACTTTTTTTTCCTAGGTCAAAAAATAAAAGGAGTTGATTATCCTTATCCTACGTATAACGGTAGTTTAGTATATCAGACTATTTCTTTATTTTTGTTTCTATAACGTAACTTAGATTATCTTCTACATATCTCTATTTTACTCTCCATTCTCTATAATTGGAGAGTAAAATAGGGAACGTCCTCTCCAACCCCTTATATAAATGTGGCAAAAAGAAATAAATGTTTTTTTCTTTTTTTGCTATCTATTCATTATATATGAAATTACTTTTTTTAATCAAATTTGATTGTTTATTTTAATTAGATAAATTAATCAAGTTTAAAATATTGCTCATATTTTAAAAAATTTATGATCAAACGCCTCTTTCAAGTATTTCAATTTGATGCATAAACACATATGTGAAAATATATTAAATATTAATTTATACCAAGTTTGAATCTATTATTTTAAAAGCATATGCAACAAGTACAATATTAAAAACTTTAAAAGTTAAATTCATCAAGTTTGAATTTTAAAGGTGCATTTATATACAATTCAGTGCACCTAATTTTTGCTAGCAAAAATTATAGAAGAATTTGATCACAAGAGTCTATAATACACAATATATTATTTTTTATTTTTTTATTCGTATAATAAAATTTTATATTATTAAGACATGTATTCTATAATTAATGTGTTATAGTAAGTAACTAATTTATCCTTATGCTACCTCTAATGAGTATTTAGTGCACCAGACTATTTTTTATTTTTTTTAGTGTGATAAAATTTTATATTATTATGTGTTATAGTACGTAATTTATTTATTGTGAAGTATATATTTTTATTTTCCATCAACGGTTTAAGAAAGTAGAATTTGGGGCGTTATGAAGTAATGAGTGTAGTTGTTACCGCCTTTAAATATTAAAAATATTATCCATTTTCCGTTAAAATCAACTCATGAATAAAAAGAAATTGACTACAATATTGAAAAGTTCCCTAATTTTTTTCGTATAAAAAATTATTATTATTATTTTTCACCGATTTAATTATATTATATTAACTAAAAGTTGACTACTTATTAGAAAGAGGCGTGGTTAAGCTTAGCAATCTAGCAGCTTAATTCTGCTCAATTACTCTAAGATTTGTATTTTCACAGTGTATTTTTTATTTTATTTTTTGTGATTTCATATATATTAAATGATATGATATTTGTTTTTTTTTCTAGGTAAAAAACAAAAGAAGTTGATAATTTTTTTTTGGAAAAAGAACACTTTATGTTGTACTAATTAGAGAAAAAAAATGAATATTAGCACATGAGCTCACACACCAAACTATTTTTCAAAGATTATCAATTGAATTATGCAAATTCAATTATGCAACAATTTTTTTTGGTTCAAATTAAAACACACATAGTTTAAGATAAAAAAGAAAAAGATAGTTTTGATCTGTACGGATAATAAACTGTGAAATATTATCGTACCAACAAAATAAAAGAAATTCAAAACACCTAACTAGCTAGATCTTCAATTTCGAAGCCTCACTTAACCCTCCTCTTGACACATATCTTACCATCTACTTGAGCAGGTAATGCAATCACAATTTCACGACAAAATAAGGGTTTCTTACCCATCTCTCTCACAACAATGGCTTTGAGCTCAAACGCGGCAGAGTATTGAAGAGTGTCTTTTGAATAGTAAACGATAGCATTGTTGAACATCAATAAGAGATCTCTGAAGAAGTTGGCAAATTTCATGTTTGAATAAACACCTTGTTCTAGCTTGTTTTGAATAATTTGTAAATCCATATGCTGCTTAATTTGTTTGGTATAACGAGATTTTGGATTATTTTCCTAAAAAAAACAATAAATAATTAGCATTAGTAATAATCTATAATAACCTAAGTTTTATAATCTTAATATTGTACAATTGATAATTTCACATTTCACAATGAATTTAATAAAGAAAAAAAAAGACTTTTGGTCTTAAATATGTTAGATATTCCTTTTATTCAGTTTATGTAATATATTTTACTGTCAATTTGTTTAAAAAATGACATAGGTATATAATAATCAAGATTTAAACTTTTCATTTTATAATTAGTGAAAAAATTATAGTTACATAAATATTATAATGCATTTAAGATTATAAGTTTCAGAATTATTTTCTTCGTGACAAGTTAAATTAATTAATAAACGGCTATAAAAAACATGTCCTTAGAGGTGAAAAGATGTGGAGTTCAAAGTTAAATTATTTCTAAAGTTTAAATAAAATATATTTTTTATAATAAACTAAAGAGAAAAGAATGTCACATGAAAGTTTAAATAAAATATATTTTTCATAATAAATTGAAGAGAAAAGAATGTCACATAACATAGAAGAAAAAAATATTCCTTTTAAAAGAAGATTCACTTTTGTGAATGAAATATATATGTATCCATCTTTTATAAATCAAACACTAAAAGAAATATAGACGATATAATTTTCGTTGCTAAAACACTAAGAATTTATTGCTCTACTAGATATGTAAAATTTAATGATAGATAACAATGAATTTACTTGACTGTGAAATCGAGATGCTAAACATTAAGAATGTATTAGTCTACTAGATATGTAAAGTTTAATCATACATTAACAATGAATTTACCTGACTGGGAAGTCGAGATTCAAAAAGCGAGCAATGCTTATGAGATCTCAGCACATTAAGAACTCTAATAAAATCTGGATTAATATTATCCATTTTGTCATTAGATGTATCATCTCCTTTTTCCTCATCACCAATTCTTTTTTCTGCTTCTAATATGCAAAGATTGTGTAGTGTTTTCCTATATACACACAAAATAAATATATATATATATCAATCATCAAATTGTCTTCTTTCTTGTTAATCTTGTAAAAAAATAAGATAATTTCAACCTCTTCTTATAATTGAAAGTTAAAATACTGGTTAGAATCATCGAAAAGAATAATACATGCATATAAAGAGAGACGATAAATAATTAAACACAACAAAGAGTAGCTAGTTTAGAAAAGGCACTATTAAATATATGAAGTCTTTTATTTAAACAAATTAACTTATTAAACTTTGATTTTTCCTTTTTAGCTTTCACCTAAAAAAATAGATCTACAAACATAAACTTGGATAATAAAAGAAGCCAAGACTAATGCATAATTATATTATTTAGGGCCAATTTTTTAAGCTAACAATTATTTAGTTTTTTTATAAGAAAAAAATTATGAGTTAATAATGAAATTTGTCTTCAAAAAAATCATAATTAATTCTACACTCAACAAGAAAGAAAAAATAATTTTTTAGTGGTAGATTGTACCAATTAATGATATTTTATTTGTGCTCTATAAATCCTAAGATCTAGAGAAGATATATACCTTAAATTTATGTCCCCTATTAATCAATTTATTTTTTTAAAAATCCATCATACAAATGAGGATCACATAAAAAATTAATAATGGAAAAACCACAATTCTCCAAGGATCATAAACAAAAATTAAATCAAAAAAGAAAAAAAAGAGTTTTTTTTTTGTGGTTGCTATTTTTAAAAATAAAAAGATAGATCTTACTCGACTGAAGCCTCATGTAGTTTGAATTCCTCTTTCAAAATATTTTCATAAGTCTCTCCGAGCACATCTGTCATCAACTTTACGAATGCACTTTCATCGTCAGTTTTTTCATTAAAATTTATCTGGTACAAATTCTGAAAACGTTTTTTGAGACTTTCGTACTTGATCTGACATTCTAGGGGCGATATATTCAGAACACATCCACGATAATTTAAAATGGCTTTGGAGAATTCACCAGCCACCATTTCCCACTTGTCTAATCCATGCCTTCTCATTGAACATGCAAGCCAAATATCATCTTGGACTTGAAGTTTCTCCATTTTCTTAAGATTTTTTTTTTTTTTTTAGAGAAATTAAATCAACTGATAAATAATGATTCAATTTTTTCTTCTTTTTAAAATGGTCACACTTTTTTAAGGAATATTTATTAGAATTTTGAATACACTTTTGTTCATATATGGATTTGAATGAAACAAAGCCATCTAATGTAAATGTGGCAAAAAGAATTAAATATTTTTTTGTTTTTTTTGCCATCTATTCATTATATTTTGGATAAAATTTGATTTTTTATTTTATGTAAATTAATAAGTTTGAAAGATTTGCTATTTTTTTTAAAATATTTAATATTTATGGTCAAATATCTTTTTAAGTATCTTAATTTAAAGCATGAATACATAAGTGAAAATTATATTAAATATTAATTAATACCAAGTTTGAATTTATGGTTTTAAAGGTATATGCAATTTAAATTTTGATAATGCATTCACATATAATTCAGTGTACTTAATTTTAGCTAAGCGCGAAAATTATAGAAGAATTTAGCCACAAGAGTTTATTACATGTATACGTTTTTAAGAAATTATTTTCTACAATCGAAATTCATAACTTGATGATTACGATTATAATTTTATTTATTAGGTCAAGACTTCCCATATTATAAGACAACCAATTAATTAATTAGTGATATAAGACAACTATATGTGAATGAACCATATTATAACTTCTTATTATTTTTTTCCATATTTATAGCCATTTTTTCTTTTATAGATTTTCATAAAAACAAAAATAACATGGGAAAAAACATGGTTTTGTTGGGGGAATTCATTTATGATTCTAATTTTCATTTTGTTAATAATCAGTTTTAATGATTTTCAGTTGATTAAATTACTTAATTATATGATAATCATAATTTTTCTAATTTTTAAACCTAATTTTCCTAAAATTCTTTGCCATCTTTGCTTCATTTTTAGTATGAATGTTTGCACAACCATCATGTAAGATGCCATATAAAACGAAATGTGTTTATTTATGTGCGTATTATGGTCCTATATAACATACTATATATATTATGTCACGTAAAATATAAGCGTCTAATTATTTAATTAAATGTAAATTTAAATATTCACTTGTGTATGTATAAAATTAAGGGAAAATTGTAGAACTACATTTAGCCTATATTAGGTACTATAACTATTGTTTAAGAAACTTGTAATTCGCGGCTATAATTTCTCCAATTTTTGCTATTCTTCAAATTTATATAATTTCAGAGTTAGTATAATTCAGTCCTGATTGTATAAATCCTGAATTTCGTATATGTTTAACGTAACTATTTGTATACGATTTAAAAAATTATATTAAATTATCATGTTTGTATATTGGCAAACAAAACATACAAACGGAGTTCTTAAAAATTCTTGAATGTATAAAATACAGAATTCGTGTATACTTACCTTATTCATATATTCGTACATAAAATATACAAACGAGCAGAAATATACAAACCTCAACCTCCATAGCAAATAAAATTATAACTATGAAGCGAAATTATCGAAACTATAATTGTAAAACATTATTATGACTATTGTGTTAGCTATTTCTAAATTTTCTTTAGGAAAACGCGCATATATATATATATATATATTTATATATCAGATGAAACCAAGTTAAAAGTAACTTATAAAATTAGCAAAGATTGACCCTTAACTTTTCCAATTTGTCATTTTGACCCCCCAAAACCTAAACAGGCAATTGGCCTGTCCAATTCTTCCCCAAATCATCAAAAATGTCAAGAACTTCTACTATAGATTCTTGTATAGTGGAAACAAGTGATGGGGTTAAGCTCCATACCACAATTTTCAAACCAAACCCATATGAAGATGAAAAAGAAGAAGGAATAGGTGAAGAAATAAGCAAAAATAGCTCATGGGGTGTGGTTTTAGTTCATCCATATTCAATATTAGGTGGTTGTCAGAGTCTATTGAGAGGAATAGCAAGTGGGTTATCAAGAAAAGGGTATAAAGTTTTGACCTTTGATATGAGAGGTGTTGGAAGATCAACTGGGAAGCCTTCTATTACTGGGTTTAAAGAAATTAATGATGTGGTGGCTGTTTGTAAATGGGGTTGTGAAAATCTATCTGTAAACAAGATTTTGTTGGTGGGTTCTTCTGCAGGTATATAGAATTTTAAATTTGTTCCCTTTTTTTAGTGTAAAGATGTGTTTTGGGTTTTTTTAAGTTTATGGGGTTGTCTGTAAATTAAGCCTGTTTTGATGTTTGATTCAATGTCACTTATATAGTATTCCACTATTCAAAAGTTAAGGTAGTAGGTTAGGAGGTAGTAGAGTGTCGTCTTGCTTATACTTCCATGCTAGTAGTTGTAGTATTACTCGTGCAGCTTCATTTTTTGATGTTTGATTCAGTGTCACTTATGTAGTATTCCACTATTTAGAAGTTAGGGTAGTAGGTTAGCAGGTAGTAGAGCGTGTTCTTGCTTATACTGCCATGCTAGTAGTCGTAGTATTACTCGTGTAGCTTCTTGTTTTGATGTTTGATTCAATGTTAGCAGGTAGTAGAGTGCGGTCTTGCTTATACTTCCATACTAGTAGTCATAGTATTACTCGTGTAGCTTCTTGTTTTGATTTTTGATTCAATGTCACTGATGTAGTATACCACTATTTAGAAGTTAAGGTAGTAGGTTAGGAGGTAGTAGAGTGTGGTCTTGCTTATACTTCCATACTAGTAGTCGTAGTATTACTCGTGTAGATTCTTGTTTGCTGCTTCTTATACTTCGATTATCATTTTTTTTTTGTAGTTATGCTTTCTATATTGTTGTGCCATGACTTCTTCATTTATGTTATTTACTTTTCCGAACTGCTTTGATTTGTTTTTCATCTAGTTGAGGGTCTATTGGAAATAGCTTTTTCTTCCTCCAGGGTTGGGGTAAGGTTTCACTTGGTACTTTGTGGAATTACATTAAGTATGTTGTTGTTGTTGTATCGTCGTGTTATTCCAAACAAGGACTGCATTGTTTCAGTTCATTTAACAGTTAAACTACACTGATAGCGTAGATATTTTTGTATTTTTAGCTGAGTTGCATGGACTCTTCACTTTTAGTGCCTCACTCGTGTTGGATTCTCCAAAAAGTAGGCATATTAGAAGAGTCTAAGCAACATAGACTTTTAGATTTTAACAATGGTTTTTTGGTTCTTCGGAATGATGGGGTTGTTTCTGTATTAAGCGTGTTTGATGAATGTGTTTGATGTTTGATTCAATGACCTTGATATAGTATTGCCACAATTTAGAAGGATTTTCCAAATTTTTTGTGTCATTCTTGTGTTCTCCAAATAAAGAGTGCAATTGTGTCATCAGTTCATTTAATTTTAAGAGAATTACTGACTGTTTTCTGGTAGCTTTAATTGTTAGCTAAATACTCTAGTTTAGTGTAGCAGACAGCTAGATGCGTTGAGTTTGTTAGATTACAAGGATATATAAGTTGATTCCTACCATCTAGAAAGTTAGTTTTGAGTCGCATTTGATAGGAAACTGCTGCATGCTTTCAGTAGAGAAGGTAAATGTTTTCCTTTTCCTATTGGATTTAAGATTGAAGGTTTTGTATCCTTTAAGGTGGATCTAGGATTTGAAGATTGTGTGTTCTGAACTTGCCACCGAACCCATAGCCTATTTTAGGAAAAGGAAGTGGAAAAAGCAGTAGGAGAAGAAGGAATCAAAGAGAACTCATGGGTTGTGGTTTTGGTTCATCCATATTCAATATTAGGTGGTTGTCGAGTTTTTTTTTTTAAATTTTAAAGCTGGTAACTTGTGATTGTCGAGGTCTATTGAGAGGAATATCTTAGAAGTTTCTTGTTCTTTTAAGTTGAGTTTTCTTGAGGACTTCATGTTATGTGCTCTAATTACACACTATTAGGTCAAGTAGACTGTGCTTTCTTTCAGAATGTTTTGTCATGCTTGCTATAGTAGTTTGCCACAATTTCTTTGTTCCCGTTATTTCTTTTTCGATCTTCTTTGATATTCTCTTCCTTGAGCTGAGTATCTATTGGAAACGGTCTCTCTACCTCCCAAGGTAGGGGTAAGGTCTGTGTACACTTTACCCTCTCCAAACCGTACTTGTAGGATTACACTAGGGATGTTGTTGTTGTTGTAGAGCTCTATTTTGCAAATACTTGGTGTCTTTAACATCCCTCCTTCACGCACACGTGATTTGCTACTCAAGTTCCATACTTGTTATTTTCTTTTGCTGCCACTTTTAATGGCATAGATGTTGGATGTTTCATTCTCTCTTTCTTGTTCATGAAAATCGAGGAGGTGCTAAAGTAGTATACATTTAATCATGTCGTATCAAAAAAAGGAAATGCTACCATAAAACATTCAGATTGATGAATTATGAATAGTGAGCTTTAAACTAGTTTGCCTTTTAATATTTCTGTGGTATCCATATGCAGCAGCAAGCGATTCTCAAGAACGTTAGGAGTCTAAAATCACGTCCCTGGCAGAGTTGACTCATAACTTTCTTCTGTTGGCAATCATTAATGACCATGAATCATTTATAGAAAGCTTTGCCACAAAAAATGCACACAATGGCAATAATAGATAAAACTGTTTTTTGCTCTGTGATGATGCATGTCTTTTCCTTTTTCTTTCGGAAGAAGGGAAATTTCTGAAGATCACTGCTTTCCCATCCTCTCATATTTGTTTATCTCGCTGATCTCCTTACTTTGAACTGTCTCCATTGCCTTTTCTGAATAGTAAAATCAAGGTTAGTTGTCGCCTAAATTTAAACATGTGTAGAACAAAAACTTTAGTCCTTTATGGTCTTTTCAAGCCTGTCGTGATGTAAGACAACGCAAGTATATATAGCATGAGATTGTAGTTGTCTATTTTAGTATCGAAGGAGGGAAAGAAGAATGGAAGTAAGACCATTTCTTCCGGTTAAACCCGATCAATTCTTTAGTTTAAAGTGCTAGAAGTAGGAAGAGAACTTGAAGAGGAGGAATAAATAGGTTAATGAGTTAGAAGTTAGAGGCTACCTATCATTTTCACTTCTAGAAAATCCAGTCGAGCGTTTAAAATGATAATTCATTCAGCTCTATTTATAAATTCTCCGATATATATCCCCTTTGTCGTTAGTTTATTCCTTCTAACACCTTCTCAACGAGCTGCGTGACTCATCTAAGTTCTCGTTGCATTGCTTTGGTAAGCAATAAAATCACATCTCTCTATCATATTCTCCAATATAGCATATCCTATGTTGCTCGGACTCTTCTAAAATGTCAAGGGGTGCGTGTCGGATTCGTCAAAAGTAGTGTATTTTCTGGAACTTGCCGTGTTGATAAATACAACCAACACGGACTGGTTAACAATTGTCGTATTATTTGTTGTTGCTGTTTTCCACACGGCTTCTTGCTACTGCAGTTGCTTTTCATTACACTCTACCGCCTCAGACCTCACGTTGTGGGACTATACTGGATATGTTTTTGTTGTTGTTGTTATCTCATTATCGATATACATTTTGAACAGGTGCACCAATAGCAGGCTCTGCTGTAGATCAGGTTGAACAGATTGTAGGCTATGTAAGTATTGGTTACCCTTTTGGTTTATTGGCATCAGTCCTCTTCGGGCGACATCACAAAAACGTATTGAAGTCGCCTAAACCAAAGCTCTTCATCATGGGGACACAAGACGGATTCACCACGGTGAAACAGCTGAACAATAAGCTTAAATCTGCAGCAGGACGTGTCGAGACTCATCTAATTGAAGGTATTGGCCACTTTGAGTTGGAAAGCTCTGCCTATGATTCCCAGATGGTTATTTTTATTGCAGAGTTCATCAACTCTTTGTAGTCCTCACGACGCTGGCGTTGCACGGTAAGAATTTACGACATAATGTGATTCCCTATCAACGACATCCAATTTTCTAAAAACGCGATGCAGTAACGTAAACTGGTGCTTTCTAGCTGAATGAAAAATGAGAAAGATAGAGTTTTGGATAGAGAACATATATGGTAGAGATTCGATAGAACTCAATAGCTTTGGCCTTACCATGGTCGTTATCTCGTTGAATTGTCGATTTGTTTATAACTTGCTTTTAGTTTAGGATTTTTTGGTGTGTTCAAAAACAGATTGATCGTTACATTAGATTTTGTTATAATTTTCATTATCAAGACAAGATCGAAAAAGAATAATTAATAGCATTGCTTATGTGTTTCTTTTTTGTTCTTTGTATCTGTATATCATCTTTAAGAATGGATTTGATAGAATGATTACTCTTTTTTTTATTATTTAAAATTGAAATATATAGAGTTAGATTAATGGTAGGTTCGATTAACGTATCATCTTTGGGTTTCACTGAGGTGATTGCATCTCAATAACGAGTAAGTATTTAAACTAAATAAATTATCGCACGCCTACTAAGCCCACAAGACGCCCGTGATGTCCGCCTGCCTTCGCGTCACTTGCTCCGCCGACGTCGTCGACGTGTTTTTGTAAAATTCTTTCTTTTAACACTTAATATTTTATTTTTACATGATTTTGAAAGAGATAACATGTGCTTCCTCAGTGCTATTTTTGTATCTGTCTCAAGCTCATGTGTAGTCCTTTTATTCTTTTTCTTGTTTTTTCCCTCTTTGCCCCCCCTCCCCCACCCCCCCCTCCCCCTCCCCCCTCCCCCCCTTCTTTTTTTTTTTTAAGAGTGTCATGATTCGTGTCTATACCCTAGTCGATACACGATATTCAGAACAGTACGAGTGGTCCCAAGCTAACCCTTGACATAATATCAAATCATAGTATATGAAACTAATGCAAAAGTGGAAATATATGCTTAGTAAGTCTTAATATTACGATGAATGACGTTGTTGAAGAGAACCCTTGTTATGATTCGACTTATTTAAATTTGGGTTGCATAGAACTCACAAAAGGAAGATCGAAATTATACTATGCAAAGTGATGCGATTATACTAACAGTAACACATTGCATAGGCTCATTTAAGGGACAAACCTCAAAATTGAGATATCTGATTAAGAATTAAGAGAATTTTGTTTCCATCTATCTCATCGAACCTTTTGTATACTTATTATTACTTATATTATATGCTTTTTATAATAATATTTTACTTTTTCAGCAAATTGTACTAGAGGATCTCATCCTATATAGTAAAAAATACAATAATATATCTTTTCACTTCATTAAAATTAGAAAAAAAATAAGAAAATAAGGAAAGGAACTCCAACAACAATATAAGTATATATTTGCATATTCATCAATGTTATACATTAATAAAAAAATGTCATTCCTACCTTAATCAATTGATTCACAATTTTAAAATTTCATAAAAACAAATAAGAATGAATGAATATAACACTCACATATGACACAATCATATCAACTTGGTATTGAAAAAGTTACCGTCCAAGTTCATGATACGTATTGTTTGCTTCAGCCCAACAAATCTTATGAACTGTACATTGGATTACACCATCATAGAACTCGTCTAAAAATACACATACCGAATGAACTCCTGTTATGCCTTGTAAAATCTTTCACTTTTCTCTTCCATTCTGAAATGAATTCTCGTAAAATGTCATGTGCATATATGATGTATCCTTCTTCGAAAGCGCTTACTAGCTAAACTAGAAGTCTGTAAGTCCTTCTCCATAAGCGTCATAAAAATAAAAATATATGAAAAAGACTAATTTACAAAAAAAAATAATCAAAAAGAGGAAAAAATGTTAAATTCTCTTTTTTCATTGTATCCTAAATTGTTAAGAATGAAAATAAAAGAAACCAAGAACAAAAAAAAAAGATAATAAATAAATAAAAATATCAATGATGTATTTTATTTTGAATTGGATTTGAAGAACTTCTAGGTTTTCTTCTTAAATCATTTTTCAAAGCTTTTTTCTGATTCACTTTGCCAATATTTGTAGAAATTGAATTGAAAGAAACCATTAATCTTCTTGAATATTGAGATTTTATTTTTTCAAGAATTAATGTGTCTTCAAATGAAAAAACCATGATGAATAAATGAGAGAAAAATAAAATTAAAGTAAGAAGAAATAATGTTCTATGACTATTTTCCATTGTTTGGAGAACTTTAATTTCAAATGAAAAATGGAGAAGTATATTTGGTTTTTTTATATAAAAAAAAGAGGAATCCATTCTTGATATATAGTCAAGTTATGGCTTGTGATTAATCTGACAAAACATGTGTAAATGGATAAAATATATATAAAAAAATGATAGTTATATTTAATCGATATAGTCTATAATTTTTTAAATTCACACTGAAAAGTCTCACATCTTGAAAAAATAAAATACTATTAAAAGATTAACGGAGAAAAGTTTCATAAATGAAGTACTCTTTAATATTGAATTTATGCCTAGAAGGGAATAAGTTCATTAAAAATTGAAATCGTATTTAAATATAATTTATAATATATGATACGAAAATATAAATTTATATCGAAACAAAACTTTTAAGACCACCACATGAATATAGGGGCAAGATGTAAATTGACTCCATAAAAGTAACAAAGACATGTGAGACCTAATTTGACTAATATTAAGTAGATCTCTTTGATTCAAATAATTTTTTTTTGTCTAATTTTAGGACTATATTATATAAAATTAAAGAACATGTTCATGTGACTTTTCACAAAATACCAAATTAGTCCACTTTTTTTTATGTGTACTTTTTCTTGTATTATATTTTATGCATTTGAATCTATGTTTTTTCAAGATCAAACAAGCACAGCTAAAGTTAGTTGGGAAAGAAAATATGATGTATGCTTTTAATTAAACAATAATAATATAATATGAAATTATATTGTTTGGACTTTTCAACAATATCGACGAGTGTGTTGGATCTTATTAAAAATAGTATATTTATTTGAAGAATTCGACATGAGTGCAACAATATTTTTGCTAAGTTCAAGCAACTTAAATATGCAGTCAAACTTGATCGACAATCGATTTATGTAATAAACTTTGACTATAACAAATAACGACAAAGAAGATGAGGATACTCAGTTGAATGTATGAATATACCAGAAAAGATAGGAATAAGAACAAAGTTATACAAGATAATTAGGTGAAAATGATCTCAGTGACGAACAAGATGAGTGAAGCAGGATTGAGATAATTAGGGCATATTGTTAAGAGGACGTGCATGGATGTACGATTAAGAATGTTTGAGAGGTTGACTATACCAGGTCTTTAGAGAGGTATATGTAGGTCGAAGAAGAATGGAGAGGTAATTAGACAATACATGACACATCTTTAGCTTACTAAGGACAAATTCTTAGATACAAAGGTATACAAATCGAAGATCTTTAGCTATTTTGTTATCATTATAATTTCATTCATCCTAATTTGATTCGATCAGATCTTGTTATGTCGTATTTCTTAGTCATTTTCTTCCTATTCAAACATCGACAAAAAAATATTATAATCCATCATAAGTAAGACAAATGTATAGAAACGAAGAAAATACTTGAGGTAAATAGAGGAAACTGAAATAGAAGGGTAAATCGATCAATTTAACTTTTAAATATTCTTTAAAAAACATTATTTTTTTTTAAAAAAAACTTTCAAATATAACTAGGATGAATCAGTTTAGTCTTATATGAAAAAAAAAATACCTATAAATCATTCTATCATTAATTACTCATACGTACTCGTGCGATACGCGGTTATTAAAACAAAATAGTTATGTAAAATTATTATCTTACCTATTTCAGCATCTTAAATCTTATTTTGTTTTAATAAAACTGTAACTATGATTTTACTTCCGATGCAATATATGTCAATTATAAAATTTTCACTAAACAAATCATGCTTTGATTTTTTTTTCCGTTTGCGTACATTCTATCCTCTTTAAATTCCACTTATAAAATTATACTAGATATGTTGTTGTTATGAGCATATACTATAACGTGTAAAGCTCTGTTGTATATGGTAGCGATATTAACAATCGGAATATGGTCGAAAGAAAAAATCTGAATTTGTTGGAAGATTGATGTTACAACAATAAATTTAGTTTCCTAATTGTGAAACGTTTTAATTATTGGGATGTATCAAAATTCTTTTATTATTATTATTATAGCGTACGCATTTTGTGAAATGATGTGTTTGCATGTAACAATTAAATAAAATCTAAATGTCAAATATCGATATAGGTTTGTAACAACCACTCACACTAAAATAGGCACAAAGGGAAGTTAGAAAAAAAAAATTGGAAAAGAGAGAGAGCAAGGAAAAAGAACATTTTTTTAAGTACGATAATCAATCACTATTACGTTCAAATTATGAATCTGTATCTGCACAATGCATAAAGTGCATGTAGGTATGAGAGATCTTCCAATCTCTAATGAAGGATATCCGCAACTTGAATAAGACACGAGAATCGAACTCCTTTCTAGGTTTGTAATGTCAAAATCGCGAGATCTTTACTACTAAGACACACGAGAATCGAAACCATCTTTACCCCTTTCTAGGTTTGTAATGTCACAATCACGGCCTGTCGATCTTCACTTCTAAAACACACGAGAATCGAGACCATCTCCACTCCTTTCTAGGTTTGTAATGTCACAATCGCAACCTATTGATCTTCACTTCTAAAACACACGAGAATCGAGAGCATCTCCACTCCTTTCTAGGTTTGTAATGTCACAATCGCAACCTATTGATCTTCACTTCTAAAACACACGAGAATCAAGACCATCTCTACTCCTTTCTAGGTTTGTAATGTCACAATCGCGACCTATTGATCTTCACTTCTAAGACACGAGAATCGAGAAAATCTCTGCTCCTTTCTAGGTTTGTAACATCACAATCACGACCTATTGATCTTCACTCCTAAGACACAAAGAAACGAGACCATCTATACTCCTTTCTAGGTTAGTAATATCACAATCGCAACCTATTGATCTTCACTTCTAAAACACAAGAATCAAGACCATCTCTACTCCTTTCTAAGTTTGTAATGTCACAATCGCGACCCATTGATCCTCACTACTAGTACTTTTCAATGAGTTCAAATCTACCTTCGCGAATAAGTAAAAGTAGAACATCGAGCTTGCGACTCTATCACTCTATCTTTCGATCGATACACAGTTTCTTACGCGATGCCTTTCAAGAGGAAATGACTGATCAATGCTCAAAACAAACAAGCTAATTGAATTTATATTGGTATGGAACTCGCGAAAAAATGCATTTCTCACACAAAATACGCGTAGAAATGCTATAAACCCACCCCCATCCTTACCCGCACCCCACCCTCCGAAAAAAGGCGATATAAAAAGAGAATAGCTATACCTTTTACACATTACTACAAGAACTTTAAGCTAAAATTTCTAATGCATATACAAGTTAATATCTTGTATCATATAGTAGAGAACTTATGAAGAACAAGAAAGCATGCCTACACCAGGACGATAAGCCCAAGCTGGAGGCAGACGCGCATACTTCTCCATGCCAGGTTGTTCGTCAAATGGACATTGCATAACTTTCAGTAGTCGTTGGACCTCCCCAAAATCGTCTTGTTCAGCTGCATCTATTGCACTTTGGCATAAATAGTTTCTAAGGATGTACTTTGGATTAACAGAATTCATCGAGGCCTTCCTCTCATCGTCTGATACACCACTAGTAGAGAGCTGTAGAGTACAATAGTGACTAGTTAAGTATCTTGCATTACAGAGAAGGAGAAGGGGCGGAGTCGGATAGGGCCAAGATTTCACCCAAGCCACCTTCGGCAGAAAATTCTATTGTTTATACGTGATTACAATTTGTCATTCGAACAAAATAACAAATTGTAAACCAAAGAGATGGGTTCACACCAGAATTATCATCGTCAGCACAAAAATAAAAATTACAACCACAGTTGCAATAAAATGAAGTTGTGTATGTTAAGAAACGGGACTCAACTTGCAAAGATGATATGACTTAGTCGTTATGATTTACGATGCACTACGAGTCTACGACTGAGCTCGAGAAGAAGATGAGTATTGACTCCTAATTCACAGAAAAGAACATACCTCCTGTATGTAGGATTTCACCCAGCTTGTCCAAGCTTCCTTGCGCTCCTGACCAATATCCAATAGCGCAGCTTTCAGAGGAATCAGTAACTGGTTATCTGGAATTGTAGGATCGGCTTTGATGTTTGATAGTAATCGGAAAAAGTTTGTGTAATCAACTTTATCGACAGCCATATTCTTAAGTAGTTCACCAATCATTTGTTTATTGTACTTGACCAAACCAAGCTTTTTGGTCATGATAACTTGATAGTCATCCATAAATTTGATGCCATACCTAAAAAAGTGGATAGACGAAACGTCACTCAACAGTATAAAGATGAAGACCAGCAACGGAAAGAATACAATCCAGCAAATGGTAGTGTTTTTCGTCACCTCTCCATGGCATAATTTGCCTCCTTATCGTTTAGCAACTGCGCTGTAGATAGAGAAGTAGCAAACTGAGAAACATTCCATAAACCTATATCCGGCTGATTCGCAAAGCAGTATCTTCTGCCAGGTAGATCAGTGGTATTTGGTGTGAAACTGGGATCAAACGCGTCTAAAAATCCAAAAGGGCCATAATCAATGGTGAGGCCTAACACACTCATGTTATCAGTATTCATCACTCCGTGTGTGAAACCAACACCTTGCCACCTCGCAATCGTGGAAGCAGTCCGCTCGGCAACTTCCACTGCCCATGCTGAACAAATGGACCCATATAGTAACGCATGTGAGAAAAGTAATTTGTCAAAATATGCAAATAAAAATAATTTTTCTTCAGTTTCATAACAAAAATGCACAATAGATAACACAAAATGTAATGAAAATGAAGTTAGAACTATGTTACAAGAATACATGTAAACTCCAAGCCCATTTTTCCCTGTGTCAGATGAACTAAAAATACTAACAAACAGAAATTAAAACGTATGATTCTTCTCTCTTCTAAGACCAAAGGTAGCATCTTATTACGACAGTAAGGCACTTCTTTTCCGACAACAACAACAACATACCCAGTGTAGTCCCACAAGCGGGAATTGGGGAGGGTAGAGTGTACTGCTTCCAATAGACCTTCAGCTCAAGGAAAATCATTAAGACTTTGCTGATAAAGGAAATACTGAGACAGTTACTATCCACAAGAGGCAATTACTTTCACTGACATTTAGCGCATAAACAATCCATCAGTATATCCACTTCAAGATAATCAATATTACCACATTGTATGGAGACCCAAAAGTAGAATCTTTTAATGACAATAAATTCCTTCCTTTTCTCGACACTAAATGTTTTAGATTCTGACAATAGAGGTTTGCCTCAAACTAACCACCAGATGGATGTTAGAAGCCTGACAAATCACTACCAAGCCCGTAGAAGTGGCTGGTAAAGCACATTATATCATATACCTTCCACCTAGACGTGGGAGGACATAAAGGACCACTAGCAGAGGCATATAAAAACATTAAGAGTCATGCTGACAACTGGAATGTTGAGACAAGGACTACTCATCAAGAGGCAATACCATCACTCTCTTAGGCCACACCCAATTCAGCATTGAAAAGGAGAACAAATTCCACACAGGCATAAACAATCCACCCCTATTATCCACTTAAAGAACCCAATACATTACCTGCATATTTGTTTGAAGTTAAATCCACAACTGAATCATCTTCTTCGCCTATGCTGAATGATATGCTTTCGCTCTTACTCATGTTCTCTAGATGGGGGAAGTGATGTCTAATTGTGTAATCTGCTAAAGTACGCACAATCTCAAGGTCCTCTTTACCCCTAGAGGCATGTAGTTGGTAAGAGCCAAAGCGAAGAAAGGATTCAGCAACTCTGCAGACAATGGCACCAGGCTCATCCTTTGGATTCCCGCTGCATGAATATGAATATAGTCATGCATAGAAAGAACAAAAACAGACTTGAATGGACTAAAAAACAGCTTTACGAGCATAATCCTATAACATGGCTCCCTATACATACTCCAAGTATACAGTGAAGATACTATATAGTTGGATAGGTGGTTTTCCACCAATTTTAGCGAATAGATTGCAAGTATCCTTGCTGATTAAATGTCACAAAAACTATACGGAGTAACATACTCGTAAAACATGTCCCTGCTGACATCTTTTCCCGTCATTACAAGACAGAGTGCTCTTGTAGTTGGGATTCCAAGACTATGCATTGCTTCACTGCAGAGGAACTCCCGGATGCTACTCCGAAGAACTGCAAGACCATCAGCAAAACGGCTATATGGGGTCTTCCCCGCACCCTTTAGCTGCAGCTCCCATCTTTCAGACTTTGAATTCAAAACCTCTCCAAGAGTTATTGCTCGACCATCACCTAGCTGACCAGCCCACATCCCGAACTGATGTCCTCCATAGTTCTGGGCATAAGGCACACTGCAGAAGCAAATTCAACTTAACATGCTGTCGGACAACTAAAAGTTTAAGCAGATCCAAACTAGTAAAGTGACACTTACGCTCCGACTAAAGGTGATGCCCCTGAGAACAGAAGTGGAAAATCAGGCCTCTCAAATCTGAAAGGTTAAAAGAACTCAGCGTCACTTCCATCACAATACATTAGAAAGGACAATCTTCAGCAAGCATTAAAACCTCACTCTTTAGGATCCAACTCGAGTAACTCAGCTACTGAGTCTGACCACACAACTAGCTGAGGATTCTCCACCTCAACAGAAGGCAACATTTTCGTATAGCACGCATGCAATACCTACATAAGTACAATAATTGACTCCAATAAATAGCTTGCGACATAATTCCACACCTCAAGGCAACAATATCAACGTCGTCACATTATCTTTGAAGTCAAAGGAAACTGCAGCACTTACTAAATATGTAAAACCAGGATTTAAATTTTCTTGCTATGCAGACACTACTAGCAGAAGAAAAAAAATAGACTTGTAATAATAAATCAAATAAATAAAAGCAGTGGCATTAATTGGGTAAATGGGGGTGACTATTTTCATATACCAGTACAATCTTTATTATGATATTATCTAAAATATATCTTTTCACATACCAAACATTTAATTATATGCTTAGTTCTTTGAATTTCTTCTGTTAATATCATTTATGGATAATGTTTAATCTATAATTACTTCATATAGAAAAAGCAAGTAAACCTAGAAATAGGGCTGTTGAACTTCTTATGTAATCTCCCTAAAACGAGTAATTAAGTCTTCAAACATTTAAAATTTTACTATAAACCCTTGAGGTAATTTTATTTTACTATTAAATTAATTAGATGTTTGATTATTAACTCATCCTAGAACTGTATTTAGTCTTAGTTAATTTAAATTTTACTATATATTATTTAATTAATTAAATATTATTTGATTTAGTATAGGGGTAAAATGATAATCTAACTTTCACTTTTAAAGCTTCTCACTTATAATAATATATGATGATATGATATATGATAAAGGTTGTAAATCATTCCAATATTTCCAAATGGGAATTGAATTCACAGAACTTACCTAGTACCTAAAACGTGGGGTTGAAGAAAGCGAACCTCAACTAAAACGTATTTTAATCTATCAAGACAATTGGTGGAAGCACAACTTCTACACATTAAAATTGAAAGAGACTACAGCACTTATTACATATACAACATCAAGATTTCAACTTTTTTGCTTTACGACCAAAGAAACTGTCTCATAAACCATCAGTAGATAAAGTGATGAACCCTATCTGTTAGAGCTCAAAGCTGTACAAGGCTACAAGCTCCACATCAGCTCCCCATCTAACCGATATGGGACACAAGTCCCATACCTTGCTATAGGATCATAGCAAACCACAACGCTCCGCATCCATCGTCCTCGACAACTCCACACTAGGTAGCTTTCACTCTACCACAAGTAGGTATCTCTTTCCCAGGTACCCCTTTTCGAGTCAGGTGCCGCCAGGCACGAAGGGTGGTAGATGGTTTTGATACCATTGATACTACTCAGGGAGAACCACACCCCAAAAGCTAGCAATTAAGGTGGGAAAGCCTAAGGCTATATAAGATCCACATCAGCCCCCATTTAAACCATGTGAGACTCAAGTCCTATACCTTACAATAACATCATAACACATACTCAAAATCAGCGAAGAATTCATGAAATTACAACTATTCACTCCAATTTTAATTCAACAGAAAAAACACATATGTTCTTCAGTCAGTAGGCAAATCACAAACAAAAGTATGATGGTAGGAAAGTAATAATATTCATACTGATAAGGGAACTAGACAACACTCGACCTTCTACCATAATCCTCGACCTCCATATCTAGTTCTCGGTAAGCTACACGAGTATCATTCATTTCTAATAACCTCTTCCCAAGACTTCTCTAGCCTACCTCTACCTCTCCTTATACCCACTCTAGCTAACCTCTCATACCTCGGACATTTTTGCATCTTCTCTTCATACGCGCAAAGCATCTCACCCTCAAATCCCTCATCTTGCCCATCACACAGGCCACTCCTACCTCACCCCAACTTGAAATCACACTCCTCAAACAATTCAATTTACAACAACAATCCAATAAAGATCATAAATTTAATCAAAACCCAATCTCATACAACATAAAAAAAAACACAAATACTAACAAAAACATAAAAGGGGGAATTTCAAAAAAAAAAAAAAAACCTCTCTTGGAATGGTATCTGTTCTTGGATCAGCAGGCAGTTCACGAACAAATGAATGATCCCAATTGAGCTCTTCAAGTTTCAACATACGTTTACTGTTACTTCCATCATTTCCCAAACTCTGCTTCTTCAATTTGTCAGCAACTGAATCAACCGTCACAGCAGCTGATTCCATTGACGGTGAAGAAGAAAACAACGCACGGCGGCGATTGGGCTGAATTGGGTATGAAAAGGGTTCTTTTGGTGATGAAAAAAATTGGGTCGAAGAGATTTGGAGAAGAGAAGAGCGGCAGATGAAGAAGAAGAAGTATGAGAGAGTGAAACTGATATTCTGGAAAGTATTTGCATACTTTTTTGTATGTTTTAAATTTTATGAGGACTGAAATGAAATAATACTAAAGTATGTTTTATTATATTTTGAGAAAATTGAAACTTTGGTCTCTCAACTATGTTGAAAACACACTTTGTCCCTATTTAACTTCTAAATCGAAGTATTTATTTGTTCGGAATAGATTTTAATCGTTAAGATATTGAATAAAGTCGTAAATATTTTTGTAAATAATTTTTGACTTTTCGTCGACACTTTGTGCATAACTGTCAACTATCACTACTAACCACTTTTGTAATCATAGTCGATGTCAATCATGACCACCATCGTCTATATCCATCATCATACCAATTATCTATGTCATCACAACTATCATAGATGGCAACGACTGTTGTTGGCCGCTATTATATTTACATGCTCCGTCATTATAATTATATTCACTGTCGCGATCATCACCATCATCATTATCAATCACTAGGCTTACTGCGATCAATTCCTACTATCAACTATTTCCACAATCACAATTAGCACCATTGTCAACTACCACAAATAGCACCGTTAATCACTAGTTCACTATACATTCTTTGATCACCATCAACATTGTCAACCACTAATATCAACCAACTCCATTCTTATAGACCACATCTATCATCATAATTACCAGCATCAACCTCACCAACAATCAACCACCTTTGTTATCACAATCAGCATTGACAATTACCACCACTACCAGTCGCACACTTATTACCTCTATTATTATTATAATAAAATACACTATCACCGTTGTTGTTGTCACCTCCGTCATCACCCTCAGTAACTACCACTACTATGGTCAATCGTTACTACAAATAATCTTCACGACTGCTAACTACCATCAACACCTTATAATTCACCACACAGTTTTCAGTGATCACCATCAATATCGTCAACTATTAATGTCAACCAACTCCACCATCACAATTATCATCACAAATCACCTATGTCATCATAACAACCATAAAATCTAAATCAATTGTATTTGTTACCTCCTCATTATTAGGTTGTCAAATTAAGGACTTCCTTTGTCTCTTTTGAACACATTAGCATTTTTATCATTACATTGATTTGAATAGAAAAATATGACCAATAAAAATATTTATAGTCGATCCTAACTTACTCGGTATTAAAGCTTAAATCACAAAACAACTACTACAAGAAGAAAAGGTATTGTGTCATTGTGTGTTCAATCTATAAGATGAGGACTAAAATTGCAATTAATTACTTTTTATGTTTTCTTGGAATTTACTAGTTTTTAGAGTCATAGTATTTATTTATTTTTATATAATTTTCTTCTTGTGTTTGAGACTTTGACTTTTCATTGTTTGTCATTATCATACTTATTGTCTTGGCAATACTAATTTTTGGAATTTGAAAAAATGATTATGGGATTATGTGATCCATTTGTTCCTTATTAGTATTATCTTTCTTTCTTTTTCTCTCATTTTATTGTCTTCTTTGACTATTTGATAAAATTATAGCTAATACAAAGAAATTTAACACACAATTTATTGTCAATCTCTAAATCATTATCTAATATGGATAAAAATGTATTGATATCCTATCTTTATTATGTCAAATCAAAAAACGATATATTTATTTGAAAATACTCAAAGTATATATTTACCATCTAGCCTATCATTCAATGTTGGTAGATAAATAGAGTAGAGTTTAGGGGGGTCCTCTAATAAGATTAGAATTTTGATATGTTGCTAAATGATCTAGATATTACTATCAGGTGAACTTGTTCATATTGCCGATTTCAAATTCGAATGAAAGAAAAGATTATGAGCAATATATAACTCTAGAGCTATGTTATTCGGAATTTTCAAAGAATGTCATCAACATGCTCATCTTGCTAATCTCAAATTCGAATGAAAGAAAGGACTGTGATAGACTAACGAGAAGAAATCAATTGGTGTTGTCGCAGTTTCCTAAAGTCAAATCTTTGTATTTGATAGTGGTATATATTGATTTAGTTACAACTCTTTATATTCTTTAATTTAAGATTAAATGAGAAAACTTCAATTCATGTACTTATTTAGAATTCTAAATACCCTAATTGACTCTCGTCCATCCGCACTTCCTTTTTAATAAATAACTTACAAGTAAAAAAATAATTAAAAAGTAAAGTATTATTTAATTAATTAAAAAAATGAGAAAACCGTACTTATTTAAAATTCTAGAAATTCTAATTGATTCTTGTTCTTCTACGTTCCGTTTCTAATAAATAACTTACAAATTCAAAAAATCACTAAAATAATATTATTTAATTAATTAGATGTTTAATTTAGTTTAGGGGTAAAGCGGTAATCCAACTTTTCATCTTTGGAGCTTCCCACTTTTAGTAATCCTTTGATTTGATATGATATGATAATCATTTGATTGCTGTCCAAGAGCTGCAACTTCAATTGAGCTTCAACATACTGTGAAGCCAGAGTTTGTGACATCATTGAGTGCTCGTCTCCACCGCGGTCCAATTCCAACTGAAAAGAGCAAGAAATCCAGTTTTAGAGATATCGAAACACTGTCAAAAGTTAAATTCTATCTCAGAGAAGAAGAAAACGAGTCGTTTACATGAAAACGAAGACAAATAATCAGCAGATGCACAATGCATTATTATCTCAATATAGTGAAATACCAAGGATGTTTTGCAAATATCTTGTTTAAAAGAGTTTGTGGAAATTCATCGGTATGCATTTCGAGATAATAAGTTGATAAGGGAAGTTCTCGTTAGATGATGTACAACAGAACTGGTTGCATATCAAAGAACGTTAAAAAATTACCTGATCGTTTTCGTTGGTGATGTTTGCTGACAGCATCCGGTTCAATGTTAAGGCCACCAAGAACAATGTCTTTCAACCATTTCTGAAGCCACTTACAACAGTGGCTCAGAAGTTATCTGACCAACGAACTTGTGAAGCACAAAGTTACGTTTTGGCTCATTGCTATTGCTCGTCTTTGAACTATGAAGCTATCGTGCCTTCTCCAATGAGGCAAGTGTGTTTCGGAGCTCTGATGCTTTGTTAGTCATTCCATTTACTGAATATGCTTTAATCATACTTCTGTATGTTATCTTATCTGGCTTACATCCACTTTGTTCCATCATCTCGAGCACCCCTTTCAACTCTGTGAAGCATCCCATCATCCCATATGCATCCACTAGGCAGTTAAAAAACACGGTGTCAAGTGCCACGTCAGAATTCTCAATAAACCGCAAAACAGCTCCAAGTTTTTCAGCTTTCCCACCTTTCCCATAAGCTCTTACGAGAGAACAAAGAGTAACATAGTTCGGTTTTATCCTCTCAGACTGCATCAGCCTAAAAAGAAATTCCATTTGCTTTAAATCTCCAGCCCTTCCAAATGCATCTATTACGATATTGTAAGTAACTATGGTCCATGAAAAATGATATTTCTGCATAAACTCCATCACAGCACCCATTTTCTCGTAATTTTCTGTTTTCCCGTATGAATCTAAGAGTATGTTGAATGTCTTGATACTAGGTTCAATTCCAGCACTCTGAAACTTCTCATAGCATTTTTCCATTATTTCTATTTGCCCGCTGCCACCAAATGCTCTCAGTGTTGAGTTCATGGTCCACACATCTGGCTTACAGTCTCTTCGCCGCAGCATTTCAACAAGTACGGATTGCATCTCTTTGAACCTTTGCCGATCAAAGAAAAGAATCAATTTCCCTATCATAGAAACTAATGGCAGGCACCTGCCTCGAGAAAATGATAATCAAAGGATATAAAAATATTTTCTCAGCAAAGATGTCACAAAACCCAAGTTAGATATGATTGTCATTTCTGCAGCTTAAGGTTTTCGACCTGATAATCTACATAATGTGTTTCAGTTGTTTCAACTCCCATTTTGGATTTCGTAAGTTGATAAAAACTCATTTCTAGTTGTGTTGTAATTAGAACTTTCAATGAATAGAACCATAACAATGAATAACAATCAAACCTTTTCGCTTTGCCATAGGAATCAATGAGAGTATTATATGTTACTGTATTGGCCTTGATCCCCATACATTCCATGTCGGAAAGCAGAATTTGCACTTTGTCGAAGTCATAAACCTGCAAGCAGGATTTTATCAGGATGGTATATGTGAAGACATCCGGGAGGCAGTTCGGAATGTTCTTCATCTCTTCCAGGATAGAAAAAGCTTCGTGAAAGCGACCACTACGGCTATAGGCAGACAGAAGAGCAGTGTAAGCTTCTTGATTCACGACACAGCCTTCCTCCACCATCATCTCGAATAAAGATCGAGCTTTCTCAGGTTCCTTACATTTCCCAAGCATGACAATTAATTTGATATAAATACCCGGATTGGGCCTGTACCACAACTGCTCCTGGAGGAGTTCAAAGACCTGACGGACAAAGAAAATCACGATAATATTGGATGGTCAGGTTCTTGCGAGTCTCTACAGAATTTAGTAACACCGCCAAAGCAAAAGCAAATATTTCTGAACTATCAAAATGAATTTAGAATACATTGTTTTATTTGGAATCTAAAAAACGTTTCCTCTAACACATGAACATACACCATCAACAACAACAACATATCCAGTATAAACCTTACCTCTACCCTAGTGGTCGAGAGGTTGTTTCCAATTTGGCTCGATAAAAAACAGATCAAAGGTTGGACCCATGCTTATTAATTCCCGGAAAAACTCCAACTTAGGTTCTTCACATGTGTTGGAAAACGTGCAGTTACGATAGTACTTTCCTTAGTGCAGACAAAAGATTGCACTATGACTATCAATTCCCATGAAGATTCCAACTTTGGTTCCAAAATTAAGAAACAAAGAGCACAAAAACTCAATATTTGCTTCAAAGGTGCTGTACAATATGCAGTTACACTAGTACCTTCTCAGTACAGACAAGAAATCGTACTAAGCTCCCACTATGTGCGTTATCCGAGGGAGGGCTGGACCACCAGGGTCAATTGTACACAACATTACCCTTATACAAGAGGTTCTTTTTTCTTCCACAGCTCAAAACCGTGAGCTCGTGATCACGTGACAACAACTTTACTAGCTGGGCTGGACCACCCGGGTCAATTGTACACAACATTACCCTCATACAAGAGGTTTTTTTTTTCCTTCCACAGCTCAAAACCGTGAGCTCGTGATCACGTGACAACAACTTTACTCGCTGGGCTGGACCACCAGGGTCAATTGTACACAACATTACCCTCATACAAGAGTTTTTTTTTTTATTCCACAGCTCAAAACCGTGAGCTCGTGATCACGTGACAACATCTTTACTCGCTGGGATGGACCACCAGGGTCAATTGTACACAACATTACCCTCATACAAGAGGTTTTTTTATTTATTCCACAGCTCAAAACCGTGAGCTCGTGACAACAAACTTTACTAGCTTCATCAAGCTCCCATTCCAAAAATTCAAACTTGGGTTCCAAAACAACAATCAAAAAGAGCAAAAAAAACACAATATGCAGTAAGAAACTACACCCTGATTATCAATTCCCAGAACCAAAAACAGACAAAAAAACTCAAAATCCCCATTTGGGGTTTCAAAATTAACAACAAAAAGAGTGAAAAAAAACTCAAAATCCCCATTTGGGGTTTCAAAATTAACAATGAAAAACACGAACCTTAAGAGCAGATTCCCAACGCAAAGCAGTAATACGTTCATGAAGAGCTTCAAGAACAGTACGAGGTAATAATTTCTTCGAATTCCCTTTCTTCTTCTTATACTCAATCACTGCTTTAGTAGCTTCTCTTCGAAGAATAATCGATACAGCTTTCTGTGAAGCTATCTTTTTGTTCGTTTCCTCTTTCCTTTCCTTTGCTTCCTTCACCTTCAGCTTCTCAAACTCCATTGAAGAAGAATCCGGTATGGGTTCCGGTACGCTAACTTTCCGGTGGGTTAACGGGTCATTCCGGCGGGTTAACGGGTCGGTTCTTGGTGGTCCGAATGATGATGGAGGAATTGGATTACAGGGTCCGAAGAAGGAAGCCATGGCTGAAAATATGAGGCCAATTTTCATATCATTGGTCACTAAAAAAAGATATTATAATTAAGTGAGTCGGGTCGGGTTTGAACCCGTCATAATAAATCAGAACATCGAAAAATGAGATTACTTTTTTTGTTTACGCGGTTAAGATGGGTTGGAGTTTTTGCGGTTTATGTGGCTATTGTATCATTTCTAATTGTTAATTGTCGAGTTTTAAGTTAAATTCATCCTTCAAATATAACTCAAACTTAGATACATTTTTATAGTATAATTGTGAATGAATCGAACCCCTTGCCAACGAAAGCAAGGAATGCCTTCTGGATCGAGTTTGTCAGCCTGGTGCGGGTTACCTCTCTCACGTGGTTTGCGAGCTATTGTATAGGAGGAGGTTTTTTACGTGTGCGTACCCAAAGAATAGCGGCTATAAACTTTTCTTGTCTTCTTTTTATAGGATAATTGTGAACGAATCGAAACCCCTTGCCAGCGAAAGCAAGGAACGCCTTCTGGGTTGAGTTCGTCAAGCCTGATGCGTGTTACCTCTCCTATGTGGTTTGCGAGCTATTGTATAGGAGCATGAGTTTTACCCTGTGCGTACACAAAAAATAGCAATTTTGAACTTTCCTTATCATCAAAAAAAAATTGTGAACGAAAAATATCTATTCAAGAGTGATGTTTCTAATAAGATTATTTTATACCAAAACTCAAATTTAAACCTTCTCAAATAAAACAATCTCATCATTACACCGAATCTTGGCCACTTCCAAACTTAACTTGAGTGGCATCCATTGAAAAAAAAAATGGCACTAAACTAAAGACAAAAAACCAATCTTTATCTAAACAAAAAACCATTTTAGTAATGCCCACTGAATTGATTTTCACAAACTTTGAGTATTTTCTTCTTATCCACGTTCGTTCAATAATATTCACAAAAAACTACACAAATTCACCTAAAAATTGAAATCAACAAAAAAAATCAAATCTTGAAAACCCCTTTTAGATAGAAGAGCAAAAAATATCAAATCTTGATTTGCCCGTTTTGTTGTTGTTTAGATAAAAGAGGGAAAAAATCAAATCTTGAAAACCCCTTTTTTGTTCTAATGGGTAAAGGAGGTAGTGATGAAAACATGGCTGCTTGGCTGCTTGGTATTAACACCCTCAAGATTCAACCTTTCAGTCTCCCTGCTTTGGGTATTTTCTTTAAACCTACTCTTTCTTGAACTTATATTTGTTGTAAATGTTAATTTTATCATAATGTCTGTGTATACTCTATCCTTATTAGACCAGTGTGAAAGTATGTTATTGTTGTTGTAATGATAAATTATATTGCAAAGATTTGACTTTGGGAGCTTAGGGTTGACTTTTTTGGTTCACTATGATTAGATGTTTTGGTCAGGTTGGGCGAGTTGAGTTATGACCCGTATTATTTAATTGGTCAAACCCCATTTTGATAGGATGAAGTTTATAAGTTTCTATAACGATCTCAAGTTAATATATTATTATAACGTGTTCATAATCAATTATTGAGTTGGAGTATGTCTCGAGTATAGCTCTCTTGTTTGATAATTTGACCAAATATAGCTCCTACGTTATGCTTTCTATAGCAATGTTATCAAAAGCAAAAAGCTTAGAAAAACTTAAAAAGGTTTGTTGGATTTGGGGGCTTTAAGTGCAAAGACAGATAAAGTGTGAGCGTTAATGTAAAAGGCGCAAAGGGAGAAAAAAAATGCAAATATGTATGTTTAGTCTAGGAATAATAATTATAAACATGAATGGCAAATATACAAACAAAGAAATTGAATAAACTTTAAAGTGAAATGTCATTTGTGTACCGTCGACTCTTTAGGAGAGGCTCTCTTGAAAACAAAAAGTATGTCTTGGAATCTTGATGACGATACTAAAGTGCTCAACATATTTTGAGCCTCGTTTCATAAAGACACATAGTGAATATTGTGGGATCAGAATGAATTTTGGTTTTAATTTTACTGGTTTTATTTCTGTTCAAGCATTAGTGTTTACGTACGGATGCTGGTTAAGAACACTGGGACTAACATTTGTTACTTCATAGGACCCCATGATGTTAGAGTTAGGATGAAGGCTGTCGGTATTTGTGGAAGTGATGTTCATTACCTCAAGGTAAAAGCTTTCTTCTGATTCTCTATTTTGATAGCTTGTCTTTATGATCAATAATTCTTGTCGGGATTTAACCTTGGTGGGTGCGGTGTGGTCTATATTTTGGTTCTGTTTCCATTCACTCTACAACGATGGCATATGATTATGGTGTATACCTAGTGAAACGTGTAAAAAGAATGAAGAAACTAGCTTGTTGGGACTTCCATTGTTCAAATGTAAAAATTTATGTTATATGGATCCAAACGCTATTATGCTTCTGGTATCGGTACGATCACCATCAATCTCTTTGGAACGATACAAAGAAGATTAGCATGGCCCCTGTGTAAGGATGACACGCACAAATCGAGAAATTGTCCAATTTTTTTTTTTAATTGTTTTAAATAAATGCCCATACCTATATCATATACATGTTTGCTACGTTGCTCAAACTCTCCAAAAATATTGTGCACTCGTGTTGGTATTTTTGGAGGATCCTACATGCACCCAACGTCATTTTTGAGGATTCCTAGTAATGTAGCTGCTTGCGAAGAAAAATGAAGTATCTTTGTAACACGGGTGAAGTTCTGTTACATTTTCTTCGGCTATTTTGGTACATTGATTCTTGTCAAACAAAGAAGTAGGTTGGAGGTTCGAAGCATTGTTGAGGACAATGGCAAATGCACATACTCTGGCGGGTTGCTATACTCGATGAGTTCATATCTTCCTTCATTCAATAACATATTATCGTAATGTGAAATAAGAGTCTCAAACTTGAGAAAAATCAGTTAAGCTTCTAATTGGAAATAGATATTTTGAACTTCAGACCATGAGGTGTGCGGATTTTGTTGTTAAAGAACCAATGGTGATTGGGCATGAATGTGCCGGGATCATAGAGGAAGTTGGCGGTGAAGTCAAGACATTGGTTCCTGGAGATCGTGTAGCACTAGAGCCCGGAATTAGTTGTTGGAGATGTAATCTTTGCAAAGAAGGGCGATATAATCTCTGCCCCGAGATGAAGTTCTTCGCTACTCCCCCTGTTCATGGTTCTCTCGCGAATCAGGTAAAAAGTTTCCCTACTTCTATTAATTTACTCACAGTTCGAAAATTTTCCCTACGTTGAGTTCACATTTTATACAAAGGCACTCGTGGCATAAGTCATGCGACATGATGGAGTCTATCTATCAGTAGTTTTTAAAATCTTGTACCTTTTGGACTTAAATATATTTACATAAACGATAGAATTGATATTGAGCTCGTTCGTCCCTCAGAATATGCCTGTTAGTGTACTCAAAATAAGTTTTGACTATACTAAAAGCGAAACAACTGATTTCTTTTCGATCACCAATAGGTAGTCCATCCTGCAGACCTATGTTTCAAGCTACCGGATGATATAAGTTTAGAGGAGGGAGCAATGTGTGAGCCACTTAGTGTTGGTGTTCATGCCTGTCGGCGTGCGAATGTTGGTCCCGAGACAAACATATTAGTGCTGGGAGCTGGACCAATCGGGCTTGTCACACTGCTCGCTGCTCGTGCTTTCGGTGCCCCAAGAATTGTTATTGTGGATGTAGATGACTATCGTCTTTCTGTTGCAAAGAAGTTAGGAGCAGATGACATCGTCAAGGTTTCAATCAATATTCAGGTGAGGATCCAAATTTCATAGTTGTCGCTTTTAATCTCCCATGTTTCATGTACACACTCTCGAGACTGAATACACGAGTTTTTTTCATGTATGATCACTAACTTCGTCCGTTGTAACAATAAAGTCACAAAACTATTGTCTCATTAAAATAACTTAACCAACTGAACTTTACCGACTATAACACTAATATAAATAGTGACTTTACCATTATATCAGTAAATTTCTGTGACAAGATAGTATTGTGACTTTAATATTATAGGGAGTAAAGTTCGGTTGACCGTTACGTGAAATTTCGTGAATACACAAACATCAAAGTCGAAGATGTTGCGGATTTTCTTCCCATTTCCCTAACTGATACTTTTGAACAGGATGTAGCTACAGATATAGAAAACATTCAGAAAGCGATGGGAGGTGGAATCGACGTGAGTTTTGACTGTGCTGGCTTTAACAAAACTATGTCGACCGCCCTTGGTGCAACTCGTCCAGGTGGCAAAGTTTGCTTGGTTGGAATGGGACATCATGAGATGACTGTTCCTCTCACTCCAGCTGCTGCAAGGTACAACAACTATACATCAATTTAACTAAGTTGGATTTAGTTATATGAATCCTCACTGACCATCTCGGTTTGTTTGAGTTCGTCGTACACCAGTATTATACAAAATAAAAAATAAGTAGTACTAGAAGTCCTTTATGTTTTCTGCTGGCATATAAATCTCAAACAAGACTAATAGACTACTAAAAATCATAGGATCTAAAGTTAACATACTAGCATGATTATAAAATATACTCGGACTCTTCAAAAATGTCACCAAGTGTGTATCAGATCCTCCAAAATAGTGTTTTTTTAAGGATCTGGCACGAGTGCGACAATTTTGTTGAGAATAGCGAAGGCCTATATAGATCTTTTCCTGACTAAATCTTGTTACGTTACGGTTCACATGTTTTTGTATCCTTTTTGCCCTTATATTAATTTACGGGCAAATTGTGCTCACGGAGGCCGATGTCATTGGCTTATATCTTTACTTAGAATGCATGGCCTCGTATATCTCGAGTTCTTGAGAAGTGGAAAATTGGGTGTGAAACCTTCTAACTTAGAGTCGACTATATGAATCCTCATTGATCATGTTTCTCTATTTTAGTTCGTCGTAGACCCAAAAAAAAAGAAAAAGCACTTGAAGCTCTCTTTATTTTCTAGTTGGTATTGGTCATATTTATCGTTTTTCGAGGCGTTGTACGGAAACAACCCTTCTACTCTATACAAAGGTAGTGGTAAGCTATGTGTATACAACCTACCTTCTCTAGACTCCACTTATGGGAGTATACCGAGTACGTTGTTGTTTGTTTTCCCGATTAAACTTTGTTACTCTCACACTAATTTTCGGGGCGTAATGTCTTCAGGGAGGTCGACGTGATCGGCATATTTCGCTACAAGAATACATGGCCATTGTGTCTTGAGTTCTTAAGAAGTGGTAAGATTGATGTGAAACCTTTGATCACACACAGGTTTGGATTCTCTCAAAAAGAAGTTGAAGAAGCTTTTGAAACAAGTGCTCGTGGTGGTGATGCTATTAAAGTCATGTTTAATTTGTAAAAATAAACTTTTTTAAATTTGAGAAAATAAGTTTTTTTACCAAATATGTTTGAAAAATTTATATCTAAAAAAAATGTTTTTTTATGCTTTTGAAAACTACTATGTATTAATTAAAAATGGTGAAATGAAGTAGATGGTTAACTTATTTATGATATTATGCCGCATATGATTCATGTGTTTAGTTCAATTTTATGTAAGTTTAAATGTCTGTTTGTGGACGTCGTAAAGTAAAAAAAAGACATAAATATGAAACGAGATTAAATTAAAGGATATATTTATATATTTTATAATTATTTTTTGTATTCAAAGTGTGAATATAGAAATTTCAAAGTCAAGGTCACATCTACTTTTTCCATTTAAGTTTGATGTTTGTGTCCATTATTAGTTTGGAGTGTATGAAGGGGAGAAAATACCATAAATGGTCCCTTATACTACTTTGGTCCTTTAAATTTAATAAAAATAAGCACTTTTAGTCTTCATGTAAAGATATAGACCTGGAAACCCAAACAAGGTATTAGAGCTAGGTCTATCCTTGTTTGGGTTTTGAGTTCACGTTTGGCGTGAAGGAGGTGTTAGAGCGAAGTAGAAAGTCACATTAATCGGGGAAATGGACTGATGGTCTACGTGTATGGACTTGAGGGATCCTCTCCTCATGAGGTAGCTTTTGGAATCGATAAATCTGACTTGTATTTCCAAAAGAAATCAATCGGAAGTTAGATCGGCAATGTATTCATACACACACACGAAAAATCTAAGAAAATCGCATAATTCTTGATAAATAATGGCGCTTAAATGCCAAAAATATGTCGTGGATCATGGTGATACTAAACTGCTCTCCTAACTAGACACACATGTCATACATGACATTCTACATGTAATTTTTTGTTCTACGTGATGTCTTACATGTATTGTGTCACGTAGGACTAATGTGTCTAGTTGTTCGAGTTTATACAAGTTTAAGTGTTTACTTGTGCATATCCAAAGTTGAAGGACATAAAATGTAAAATGAGACAAAGTTAAAGGGCACATTTATGTATTATTCCTAATTGTTATTCTTATAGATGGAGAAATATGGTTAGTGAAGATTTATACAGCTAACTCCAGTTTCAATGAGCCAAATGGTCAATTGTTAGAGCTGAGAGTATGATTTTGATGATTTAATTATATTATATCTCGATAGGTAGATTTTGTCTTTGAATAATATTCGATATCTGTATTAGAATTTGATTGTTTCAAATTTATCATTGTAATGAGTTTAGCTTCTTACGTCAACGTTATAAAAAAAGAATTTTTATGGTATGAATTCATTAAATATAAGGGAGATATCAAGTCATTAGTGTTTAAACATGCAATTTTTTTTATTTTTTTTGAGTTCAACTTCGAATATATTTAGGCATAAACTTGTGAAAAACTCTTCTTTCACTTTTAATTTTTCTTTTAGAATTTCAAAAGAAAATGATTTTTTTTTGAAAATTCAAAATTATGAAAAGTTGTTTTCACTCCAAATTACTCATAAAAAATTAAAAACAACTCCAATTTATTTCATGACCAAGCACAGTTAGGCATTTGTCCTTGTTTCATTATGAAAATAGAAAAAAAATATTATTTATAAATATGTTTTTTAACTCGGTTTCATTTCACATTTATGCCCTTCAACTTCAGAGGGTGCACAAGTAAACACTGACATTCGTATAAAGTTGAACAAATAGACACACATACATGATAATTTATGTCCTACATGGTATCCTAAGTGTATTATGCTGTATATGACTCATGTATTTATTTGTTTAATTTTATATAAATTTAAATGACTGTTTGTGCACACCAAAAATTAAAAAATGTATTCTAAAATTATTTTTGTTCTCAAAAGTGAAAATAGAAATTTCAAAGTCAAAGGTCAGATCTACTTTTTCCATTTAAGTTTGATGTTTGTGTCCATTATTAGCTGGAGTGTATGAAGGGGAAGAAAATATCATAAATGGTCCCTTGTAAAAAGGATAGAAATATTTAAAATTATTGTAATAATATCGAACTTTAGAAATGATCATTTATCACTTTTCCTTTCGCACAATTTAATAGTATATTTTAAAGGTATATATATGTTCACGTGAATATTATAAATACTGTATTATTATAAGTAATAATGTGTTTACGTGGGCACATATATATCTTTAAAGACACTATTAATTAGTGTATGGAATAAACAGATGCCGATACACACCATATGGTGGGGGTGCACGTGCACCCGATAACTTCCGAAAATGTATATATGTATATCTATTTTGAAAAACTGGTAGAACTTAATATATAGGTAACAGTGCACCCATAAAAAATCATAGAAGTGCTCTAGTGCAATTGGTAAAAGCTAGAGTTACCAACTTTCAGACCAAGGTTCAAATTCCACTTTAAACCTATTTTTATTTAAAGTTTAGCTTAGACTTTATATTTGAACTATGTTTATATTAGTGCACCCAAAGCCTTCAAATCTTGGGTTCGCCTCTGGGGATAAAATGTCTTTCATAAAACTTGGTATAGTAACAATAATTTCTGCTAAAGTTAAAATATTTTTCAAACCCTTTTCTCAATAATTAAACAATTTATTTCTGTTCTGATTAAAGGTGAAAAAAAGGACTTAACATGTCCATTTGCTAGAGTTAACAAATCAAGAATGTACATTGAATCATGTTTAAATTTTAAAATCTCCTTTCTTTCTTGGAAAATAAAAACAATTTTTTTTCCTACTTTACAAAGAAACATGGTCAAACGCCTACGCACATTCAATTTTACATTTCTTGATTTATTGACTCATAGTTAATAGAAACACCAACTTCTGAACGATCAAGTCATAATGAGATTAAAAATCGATGCTTCCTTGGCCGCGTCTCGTGTGAAACACTTGAGGACTATATAAAAAGCAGCATCAAAGACTAAAAGTGCTCATTTTTGTCAAAAATAAAGGACTAAACTAATAAAAAATAAAGCTAAGGGTCTACTTTGAACCTACACCTAAATATAAAGGACCATTTTTGTTATTTCATAGAAGTTGACTCTGAAGTTTTCATATATATATATATATATTTCATCACATAAAACTCACACCACATATTTAACAAAACACAAATTAATTTTATGTTCTTGATTTGTTTTGTTCAAACAAATCATATTTTCTCTTACAATGTCTAATTCTTTTTATTATTTTCTTGTAATATTTCTTCTTTTTTACTTTCCATCACACAATTTATCTCAAAATAATGGTAGAATAGCTACTAGTAGTTCTATTAGTGCAACAAATGAAAGTACCCCATGGCTTTCACCATCTAATGATTTTGCATTTGGTTTCAAAAAAATTCAAGAAAATAAAAATGAGTTCTTGCTTTGTATATGGTATGCAAAAATTCAAGAAAAAACTATAGTTTGGTATGCTAATATTAGTGATTTAGTGCCACAAGGATCAAGATTGAATCTTGATTCTCAGAGAGGTTTAATACTTAATGATCCTCAAGGGAATACACTTTGGAGAAGTGATTTGGTTAATGGTACTATTGATTATGGATTGATGAATGATAATGGGAATTTTGTTGTAATGGGAAGTGATTCTATTGATCCATTGTGGGAAAGTTTTAGAAATCCAACTAATACTTTGTTGCCAAATCAAACATTGGAAAGAGGAAGCTTCCTTTTTTCTCAAAAGTCACAA
Organism: Solanum sitiens; assembly: GCA_016801875.1. Classification (NCBI taxonomy): domain Eukaryota; kingdom Viridiplantae; phylum Streptophyta; class Magnoliopsida; order Solanales; family Solanaceae; genus Solanum; species Solanum sitiens. Next base: position 700,852 of record JABWTJ010000350.1, on the reverse strand, counting down.
AATAAGTTCACTCAAGGTACGTACGCGTTTGAACTGTGTGACCATCTCATCTGGTTGTTTGATTATGTTATATGTATTCTCTTTTCTTTTTTTTGGGAGTTGTGAAAGTTGTTTTGTTGTTGGAATCATTTTTTTGTTCAAAGTAGATTATGAGGATTCATCAATAATTGACTAGTTCTAGTCATGGTAGTGCATTTTTTCTTTGTGTCCTATGCTTTTTAGAACGTCACGTAGGATACACAATTGCCATGTAGGACGCTAAGTAGGACGAATGTGTCTGTTTGTTTAGTTTTATACTTGTGCACAGTCAAAGTTAGAGGCTATAGATGTCTGTTGAAGCCAAGTTAAATGACACGTTTATGTGTCTATATATGGAGAAACATGGTTAGTGAGGATTCATACAACTGACACCAAATTGTTTGGAATTGAAGCGTAGTTGTTATTGTTATGTCTTAAAACGCACTCTCACGTGTGGTTTGATTCTTTTCCATGAGCCAAAATAGTGAACTGTTAGAGCTGAGAGTATGGTTTTGATGATTTGATTATATTATGTCTCGACAGGTAGATTTTATCTTCGGATGCTTGATAATGGAAATCTGGTGCTTGTTACACAAAGTGTGCCTTCCAATACGGATTATGATGATGAGTACTATAACACTCAAACATTTGACTCAACGAATGCAATCAATTCTGGGGATAAGTTGGTGTTCGGAGAGAATGGCGTGTTGTATGTATTGAAGCGAAACAATGAAACACAAATTCTTACTCCACGATCCAGCCCTTCAGCTTCGGACAACTATCATCGTGTGACACTTAACTTTGATGGAGTTCTTAGTCATTATTATCATTCAAGGATTTCAAATGACAGTGGTTGGAATGTTCTGTGGTCTCAACCGGATAATATATGCATCGAAATTAGAGGAAACAATGGACCTGGTTCTTGTGGTTACAACAATGTATGCAGTCTTGGTACAAACAATAGACCAGTTTGTAACTGTCCGAAAGGATATTCGTTGGTTGATCCGAATGATGCTTATGGTGATTGCAAACCAGATTTTTCGATAAGTTGTGATGAAGTTGGAAGGGGTTCACCTCAAGATTTCTACAGTTTAACCACGATTCGTGATATTGATTGGCCGCTATCTGACTTTCAGCAAATTAGCCCTTCAACTGATCAAGACTGCCAAAATGCTTGTTTGAATGATTGTTTTTGTGCTGTTGCCATTTATAGAAGCAATAGTTGCTGGAAAAAGAAACTGCCCTTGTCGAACGGGAGAAAAGACACTAGTTTGAACGCGAAAGCTTTTATCAAGTTACGGAAAGATGGTGTTGTAAGGCCTCTAAGTCCTCCTAGTCCCGGCCTTCCAATTCCGGAGTCACATCAAAAGCAGAGTTGGCGGATTTGGACAATCTTGGCGTCCACGCTCTTAGGTAGCTCCGTTTTTGTTAATGTTCTGCTCATTGGTGTATTCTGTTGGGGATTCTTCCACATTTATAAGAAGAAAGTGAACGTATTTCACCCTACAAGTCACGTGACGGACTCTGTCTGTCATAGTTTTACGTATAAAGAACTTGTAGTAGCCACGAATGAGTTCAACGAAGAGCTAGGCAGGGGTGCATTTGGGATTGTTTATAAAGGGGTAATGTCTATCAGTTCAAGAAACGTAGTCGCTATAAAGAAGCTCGATAGAGTTGCTCGTGAGGCAGAGAAAGATTTCATGACAGAAGTAAATGTGATTAGTCAGACTCATCACAAGAACTTGGTCCGCCTGATTGGATATTGTAACGAGGGAGCTCATCGTTTGTTGGTCTACGAGTATATGAGTAATGGCACTCTTGCAAGTTTCATTTTTGGTGATCTGAAACCTACTTGGAGTCAGAGGACAAGTATCGCGATGGGGATTGCAAGGGGACTTGCATACCTCCACGAAGAGTGTAGTACACAGATTATCCATTGTGATATAAAGCCTCAGAACATTCTCCTTGATGACTATCACGTTGCTCGAATATCAGATTTTGGATTGTCTAAACTGTTGATGATCAACCAGAGTCGAACGGATACTAATATTAGAGGGACAAGAGGTTATGTTGCTCCGGAGTGGTTCAGACATAGTCCAGTCACGGTTAAGGTGGACGTTTACAGCTTTGGTATACTACTACTAGAGATCATTACATGCCGTAAATGTTTGGAGAATGAGGAAAGCTTTGGACTTGAGGCGATTCTCGTGGATTGGGTTGTTGATTGTTTTCAACAAGGAAACTTGGAAGCTTTGGTGAGAAGTGATATCGAGGCCTTGAATGACAAGAAGCAGCTCGAGAGGTTCGTGATGGTTGGTATTTGGTGCATTCAGGACGATCCGTTGACGAGGCCTACTATGAGGAAGGTCTGTCAAATGCTTGAAGGATCTGTTGAAGTGACAATGCCACCATGTTCATGTAATTTTAGCTTAACTATTTAGCATCATAAGCCAAATTTACGCGCGATTTCCTCCTTTGTATAGTACTTTTGAGTGGTTTAGTTGTATGTTGAATTCTCTTCGATAGTACTAATGATCTGTATTGCTCAGACTATTCGAAAATGTCAATCAGGTCTTCACATTTCCATCTGCATTTACTAGTGAAGAATTGTAATTGAGACATTTACAAGCAGTTTTTGGGCATTTCGTTTAAATATAACAAAGAAATCTATTGGGAACGGTCTCTCTAACACTAGGGAGGGTTAAGTCAAGGGGCAGAAGGTGAACTCCCTCGGCAAAAAATTACGTTGTATATTTAAGGCATTTTAAAGAAATTTTATATTTATATACTGATTTTGAACCTTCTGAATATAAGATTAGAGGTCGGCTTAGTAATTTAAGGGTTGAAATCACTACTCTATTTTTTTTCCAAATCCTCTTAATGAAGATCCTGAATCCGCCACTAGTTAAATCTGCATACACATCATTTGTGGGGTACATAAGGTATATTTTTTTTTTTGTTGTAATCGAGAAATCTCCCATTGGTTAGTTGACTCAACCCCAATGGGCCCACAGGTTTGAATTTTTTCAGGTGGGGGAGGATGGGGTCCACATATCTCTCGTTGAACGAAAGTTCAGCGGTAATAGTTTTTAGGCATTTTAGTAAGATCTTTCCAACCTTTACTAGAGATCTTGAGTTCGAGGGAAAAACTCGTAACATAAGAGCGTTTCTCCTTCAGGTATGTTCTATGTGGTGCAAATCCAAATTAGTCGAACCATTTCAGATACCAAATAGTTAAACCAATAAAATTTAGATACATAAATCCATAGATGGCTATTGCCTATTAGCTAGTTTCAATGGACCAAGTCAATTTTTTTTTTCTTTTTTGAAAAAGAAAGTGACATTAATTAACTTTATTTGATTGTTCTAGATGTAGCTTGGAAATCCAAATTATTTTAATTTATATGTTCCTATCCACAGTAAAAAAATCTGTTGACTATTCTTTCCCATTATCTGATTTTTTTGACTAAAAAGTTTAAATAATATGTCTTTTCAAGTCTATTGCCAAACTCTTTTTGAAAAAATGTCAATAAAAATCATTTTTCTCGAATTTAATTTTTGCTCATATATTTTTTAATTTTACAAATAAAATATTGTATTTCGTTTAACATTTGTAATTATTGTTTCACGTAAAATTTTCAATTTGCACATAATTTTTTTTTTTTTAAAATCGCGATCTAAAAATTTATAAGTTATCAGAGAAATAAAAAGAGAATCGTTTACTAAATAATTTTCTTAATTACAACTTACAAATGGATAGTTTTCTGTTAATTACTTAATTAAGTTCCTTGTAGACTGATAATACCTATGTTGTCATTCAAGATTTTGGTTCTTAATATTCAAAATCACCAATCATTTAATATTAGTGTTTTAAGTGTAAAAGTATTGACTCTCCAATTATTGAATTCCACTTGTGAATTCAACAATTTTTCTTCAATTAAAAGACTATAAAGTTTGTTTGATTAAGTTTATAAACCGATCAAATAAGCTTATAAATCATTCAGAGTCTGTTTGAATTAGCTGATTAAAACATCAAATGTCGATAAACACTTTTACGTGTACGAGATAGAAGTATCGAAACTGATATTTAACAGTTACGTGTTTCATAGAAAGATTAGGCATTAACTTGATCTATGCCCTCCAGCTTCGAATGTATACAAGCAAGACACTTAAAACTTGTATAAAGTTGAACAACCAGGTCGTACGTACGTGACATAATACATGTCGAATGTAACGTAGGACGTAAAATCATCATGCATGACGAATGTGTCTATCTGACAATACGTAAAGGTTATCAACTATTTACGATCAGCTAATCCAAACGAACTCTATTTAAAGTTAGTTACTAATGAAATCTCAAAACATAACACAACAAAATGTTCAAAGTGAGTTTGTTACTTTCTCATTTCTTACTAAACTTATTGATTCTTAGTCCAAATTTTGCATTTTCTCAAACTAAAAATGATGTGAAAATGATGTGAAAATTTTGAAAATGATGTGAATATCGCGGTGGCTGTAAAGAAATTGAATCGGATAGTACAAGACGGGGATAAGGAATTCAAGACTGAAGTTCATGTGATAGGACAAACTCATCACAAGAATTTAGTCCGTTTCATCGGATTTTGTGATGAAGGTCCTCATAGATTGCTTGTATATGAGTTCTTGAACAATGGTTCATTAGCAAGTTTCCTTTTTGGTGATCTAAAATTGACATGGAACCAAAGGACTCAAGTGGCACTTGGGATAGCAAGAGGGCTATTGTATTTGCACGACGAGTGTATCACACAAATCATTCATTGTGACATCAAACCTCAGAACATACTTCTTGATGATCAATATGAACCAAGAATATCGGATTTTGGATTATCAAAGTTGTTGAGGATGGATCAATCGGAGACTCAAACAGCGATAAGAGGGACAAAAGGATACGTTGCTCCTGAATGGTTTCGAAACATGCCAATCACATTGAAAGTAGATGTGTATAGCTTTGGTGTTTTACTCCTTGAGATCATTTGTTGTAGGAGAAATGTGGACTATGAAGTTGGTGAACACAAGGCAATTTTAACTTATTGGGCTTATGATTGTTACCAAGAAGGCACAATGTATCAACTTGTTGAAAATGATTTAGATGCAATGAGTGATGTGAAAAAGTTAGAAAAATTTCTAATGGTTGCTATTTGGTGTATTCAAGAAGATCCTTCATTGAGACCTACAATGAAAAAAGTTGTCTTAATGCTTGAAGAAATTGTTGAAGTTCCTAATCCTCCATGTCCAAATCCATATAGGAGTGAGCATTCTCTTGTAGACGCGGTATAATAGAAGATTTCATCAGTCCAATGCACAAAGCATCCTGCATTCACGCTAGTCTGGCGTGGAGGAAATATCGCGCCCTAAGGGAATGTAATGTTGATGCAAGCATTAACGGCTCGAGAATCCGTGACCTATAGGTCATACAAAAACTACCAATTTTACTGTTGCTCCGAGTCTCTCCTGAAAAAAATCCATCAAGAATATTTATAGCTTTTAGAACAACAAATTAATTAGCTCCTTTTTATTCTTTCTTGTTTGTATTGCCCTATGGATAATAATAATATTAATTAGTATACTTTATTGATCATTTGTTGTATACATGTATATTTTACTATATAAAAAAATCATTTTAAAATTTTATTGAAATGATTACTTTTTAGCTATAAAAGTTATTAATTGCTAATTCATGTTTTCTTTCATAGTGATATTGTGGTTTTGTAATACTTGTAAACATAAAATTTCAATCGCGATATACATTATTATTCGAGTACGCATAATCTCTCCCACAAGTTGACGTAACAAATTCATTTAGAAATAAATTCGATCTCATCGTTGAAATACATATAGACAAGCCTCCTAGTGCCATTTCTCTCATCTATGAGTTTCGAGACGAATCAATTGCAATAAAATATAATAAAATATATCATATTCTTTAATTGTATTCTATTTCTGAAATGAATTTAATTATATTTTAATCTTGAAACAAACAGACACACTTTCCGTTTGAAGTTTGAAAAAAACGTGTTAAATAAGTTATTTACTTAAAATATAGGCATAATATATAAGACCTTAGTTATAACAATGTATACAGTGCCATATATAATCAATGTATACTATATATACACTGATTATACATAAATTATGGCCAGATTTTGTAGAAGATGAAGATTGGAATTATTTAGTTACAATAAACCATTTCTGATTTTATGGGATAATGCAGAAGTACCCCCTCAATCTATGCCCGAAATCTCAAAGACACACTTATACTATACTAAGTTCCTATTACCCCCTGAACTTATTTTATAAATAATTTTCTACCCCTTTTCGTCCTACGTGGCACTATCATGTGGGCCCAGCGTGTGTTGACATTTTTTTTCAAACTAGTGCCACGTAGGCCGAAAATGGGTAAAAAATTATTTATAAAATAAGTACAGGGGGTAATAGGACCTTAGTATAGCATAAGTGTGTCTCTGAGATTTCAGACATAGGTTGACGGATACTTATGCATTTTCCCAATTTATATCATGCAATATATCTTATTTAGTTACCCCAAACCATTTCTGATTTATATCATGCTTTTTATGTTGACTCGAAACATAACTTATAATATATCAACTTTTATTATAAAGATATATAATACGTGTGAAGATATATATATATATATGTAATTTCAAATGTCACGTGTAAAGATATTATTCATTAACAACGTAATTTTTTATTATTATTATTATCAGTATATTTTAACAAGATCAAATTATACATCAACCCTAAATATACTTTTTCCTCCGTAAAAGGAATTTTTTTGATATATCAATAGGTATTTTTTAAGTAAAAGAAAGAACTTAAATACTAAACACTATATTTCAATGTTAATGAAATTGTAACAATTTTTTAAAATTTTCTTTATAATTTTATATTTGTTTCAATCATATTAATTATTTTATTAGTAAATACTACAAAAAAAATCGATCTTTATACTATTTATTAATCCTATGAAGTAGCAATAATGTCCCTACTTTTAATATTACAAAATCAAATTGAATTCAGAATTAGAAAATTTATTCATACACAACTTTGAATATGAAACCTAATTAAACACATATCAATAAACTATCAAATATCAAAATCCAAAAAAACATATACTCCAACAAAAAGATTTGAAAAAAATACATGTCAAATACATGTGAATTTATTATATTATTTATGAGTTTTAAGTAAATGCAATAACTTTACTCTAATTTGGTATTTTATCAGTATGAAATTACTTATTATATATTAATTTAGAATTATCGTTAGGAAGTTGAAATTCACAAATTTTAAATCTTAAATTCATAATTGTTATAAAAATAAGTGTTCACACGGTTGATTAGAACTCTGGTGGATCAAACACCACCACATATTTGTTGGGTAACACCAATATCATAGGTACAAGGCTCTCGATGGGCTGAGATATTTCAGATCGAAATCTTGATTGAACATACGTGAATTTATTTGATAACTTAGTTAAAAGATAAATTTTCGTTCATGTTATCGATCATAAAATCAAATAAACGTTTAATACTAACTATGTCATTTTTTCTAGGGATAATGCACAAGTGCCCTCTCAACCTATGCCCGAAATTTCAGAGATACACTTATACTGTATTAATGTCCTATTATTCCTTGAACTTATTTTACAAATAATTTTCTACCCCTTTTCGTTCTACATGACACTATTTTGTGGTCTAGCGTGTGTTGACATTTTTTTTTCAAACTAGTGCCACATAGTTTAAAAATGGGTAAAAAATTATTCATAAAATAAGTTTAAGAAAATAATAGGACCTTAGTATAATATAATTGTTTCTCTGAGATTTTAGACATAATTAGTTAAGGGAATATTTATGCAATTTTTCCTTTTTCTAACTGGTCCCAATTCAAAATCCACCAAATCTATTTTTGGCCTTTAAGAATATAGCCAAAAAAAAAAAAAACTAACTTCAAATAAAAAATATGTCACATTTAAAATATTTTACCAGAAAAAAGATACTTTATGATTTGTTACTATATCTACCTAAACTCAGCATGTGGATCTAAATCTATGCAAAGATTTTTTTGCTCAATAATTGCTGCCTGAATATTATCGTACTTATAAAAAATAATTGTTTCAAAATAATTATAAGTTTTTTGAAAGTTAAAAGAGAAAATGCACAAGTATTCCCCTCAATTTATGTCCGAAATCTTAGAGACATATTTATACTATACTAAGGTTTTATTATCCTCCTGAACTTATTTTACAAATAATTTTCTACCTTTTTTGGGCCTACGTGACACTATCTTGTGGATCCAGCGCGTGTTAGACATTTTTTTTCAAGCTGGTGCACGTAGGCCGAAAAGAGGTAGAAAATTATTTATAAAACAAGTTCATGAGGGTAATATGATCTTAGTATAATATAAGTGTGTTTCTGAAATTTTGAAAATAAATTGATGGAATATTTATACATTTTCCCAAAATTAAAATATAATTGATTATTACTTTATCACTTTCTTCTTTACTCAATAAAACATGAAGACAATCAATATGGTGAAAAAGGATGTAGCATCAAATTGAGATAACATAATAAATAAAGATAATTTGATCAAATAATCTTTTTAGTTAATTTTCTTAAAAGTCGTATAAAAAAAATATGACAAATAAATTGGATGAAATTAGAGGAAATATCTCTATCTTTATCGCATGATGTCAATGGATAAGTGTTGTATGGACCAAAAAAAATTATTTGAATAACTAATTTGAAACGAAAGAAGTACATGTAGCATCGCTTGACTATTAAATATTTAAGTTAATGAGGTAATTAGTAAACTCGATAAATTTAGAAAGTAATTGTGGTACTTACATATATGCATGCATGTAATGAAGACAAATAACAGGTGGTGTTCATTACACTATTATGTTAACTAATGACGATGTAATTCGTCGCTAAAAAATATAATTTCAATACTAAAATCTATCTTTTGAATAGAATTCAGTATTTCGTCACTGAATTTATAAATTGGTGGCAAAAACAATTTTGTAATTGAAAACCATCATCTCAATAAAAAGTTATTTAATATGAAAGTATATAATAATACATGAATATTGATAAATTTAAAAGACAAAAATATGTTGCTTCACTAATCTAATAGTTTTACGCTTAAATTAATTTATCCATTATTCTACCTTTGTGGAAAAAAATATTAGTATACTTTTTAACAAAACGATCAAAATAAAATATATTTTTCAAACATTAATAATTATTAGTGACAAGAAAAATGTGTCAATAATAATTGAAAATTTGTGCCTAATGCTATTCAATAAATGACGTCAATTCTTTTTTGATGGGAAATTTTAGTGGATAAAATTTTGTGATAAAATCTTATATTTCTTCACTAAAAGTATGTGGCTCGTGTATTTACTCACAAAAAGTGAATAATTAATAATGATAAATTTTATATCGTAGCTAATAATATTGTAGATAAATTCATATTTGTTGTGGAGTATTTAACATGGGAAAGGAAATTCGCAGCAAGCTCAAATTTTTAATACTCCTCCGTCTCATTTTATGTGGCAATATTTGACCGGAGCAAGCTCAAATTTTTAATAATCCCCCGTCCTATTTTATGTGGCAATATTTAATCGGACACGGAGTATAAGAAATAAACGAAGACTTTGAAATGTTTACCAAATTGCCCTTAAAAAAAGTCAAAAAGTAATCTCATTTTTCTCTCTCCTCATAAATGTATTAGAGTACTATTTTTAAAATTAAGTGAGATCAAGATGAATTATACATTTAAATGCTTACCATATAAAAAAAAAATAACATTCTTTTCGGGACTGATAAAAAAAAAATGATCCCACGTACTATAAGACAGAGAGAGTATTATTTTAGTCGTATGTGTGTATGAGTTGTGAATTGAAAGGAACAATAGAATATTCGTGAAGAAGAATAGACATATTAAAAGTATGGTAAAAAAATTAATCTATATAACTATTGTTAGAGCCCAACCTAAAAGTAGAAATATTTTACTTAGCTATAAGTACTTAGCAATAGAGATATTATTATTGTATTTTTCTAATAGAGTTATATTTATGTTAACATTACTTTTATATATATATATATATATATATATATATATATATATATATATATATAATTTAATAAAAACTCAATACATTCTTTACACTTTTTAAAAATAAATAAATATATATCATTTAATTTTTAGTAGATATTTTTATTTTGGTATGATTCCAGAGACGTTTTTTCAGGTTTTGCTCTATAACACTCACCTTCCCTGTGGTTTATGATATCTACCTCCCTTATTTTCATTTTCTTGTAACCATTCTATAAACCTATTTAAAATAAATATAAACTAATTTAGATTTGACAATTTTACCCTTCTATATACAAGATTAGATCTAATTTTCAACGATATATCTATATTCGTTGGGTCATGTTTCTCTTCGCTCGTGAAAATATTTAACTAGAACAAAATCCAATGTTCTTATCGAATTTCTCTCTTGTGGAGTTCATTTTTATCTTCTATTTGAAGAAATTATTGCTGAAAAATGATGGGTTGTTGTAGGAAAAAAATCTATGTGAATTGGTAAAGGTAAAATGGAGATAAAGAGTTAATATTTAGTGAAAATGTGGGTCACCTTGAATGAATACTTTGATATTTGTTTGATAAAAAAACACATATTAGTGCTGATTTATTTTTTAAAATATTTGATAAATGAGTAAAAATTTTAAATAATATTTATTAATATGACGAAATTAATATAACGTTGGATATAATTATCAAATCTAAATTAATTTATATTTATTTTAAATAGGTTTAAAGAATAGTTACAAGAAAATAGAAATAAGGAGGTAGACGTAATATCGTAAACCCAAGAAAAATGAGTATTATAGAGCGAAATCCAGAATAAAAAAATCTAAAAATAGTTAAAGAGATCTCAATTTAACTTTAACACATTAAGAAAATTAATTATTATCCACCCAAGGGGAAAATATCTCTAGGACGCAATTTATTGTCTCCTTAAGGCAAAATTATTTTATTAATAAAACTACTAATTAATTGGTATAAATAGTAATTTAGATTAAAACAACTCTAAGAATAAATTTCTGAAATAATAAGCTTCTTTTTTCTGTCAATTTATTATTGCTACATATTGTATTTATTCAATTTTAAGTGTCACATGTTTTTCACAATGTTTTTATTTTTCAACATATATACATTAAAAATATAAATTTGAGTCTGAATTATTGAATTATGTTGGATGTGTAAACAATATTGTGGCCCCGTCATTGAATAGGACAAATTCAATAATGTTTTTATTAAATTTTATATCTACAAGAAAAGTGCGAATTACATGAGTATTTTCTTGGGAAAATGTATGAAAATTTGCAGGAAAATAAGTTTTCTGTGAATTTTCAGACTAATCCCAAGGAAAATTTCCATGTAATTCACACTTCTTTTTGTTAAAATCCATTATAAATATGTATTGTTAAATTCAGTAATTAAAACGAAACGATTAATTTGATATAAAATTTAGAACTCATAAACTTTAAATTCTGGTTAAACGTTCGATAATATCTATGAAAAAGTTCCACATGCCCAAAACAATACACACCCATAGGTACCTAAGCAAAACTTCATCATCTATATAAAGAGAACTCCTTATAGACCAAAATGCAAACCAAACCATATATCAATCAAAATTGAAATAATAAAAATGTTGAAGCCTCAACTTCAACAATCTACAAAAACCCTAATTCCATCTTGGAATACTAATACATTATTCTTAGCCTCTTTTCCCATAAATATTTTAAATAAAAACTTTATACTAAAAAAAAAGAATAATTTTAGGGTTCATCATAATTATAATGGTGCAAATACCACTAAGGCTGTGCTTAATTCTACTGAAAAATCCATAGGTGTTAAAGCTGTGGTGACTGTCCAAAAACAAGTTAATTTTAATTTATCAAGAGGACTTGATGATATTGGTGATTTACTTGGTAAATCACTACTTTTGTGGATTGTTGCTGCTGAACTTGATCATAGTAAGTATATTCTATTCACTCATGTTAATTTTCGTTCGTAAATAAATAAAAGTCTGTTCTCTCTCTTTTTATATGCATTGGTCAGGGTCAAAGCAGCGACGTATCGAGAAATTTTGTTAATAGTATTGTTTAATGTCTAATATATATATATAAAGTAATTAATCTCCGACTCATATTTATGGTAATATATTCATTATAATTTTTTAGTAGTAAAGATTGTTAAACTGGTTATCCTTCGCGTAAATCATGTCAAACCAAGACCAATCAATATCCGAACGAAATTGATTCAAACTTCTCCTAGAATAATTTTTGGTGCGAGATGAAATTATAGGATAGATATGAGTATTTCAAAGGAGAAATAGTATTTGATAGGATCCGATAGCAATAAATAAAATTAATAGGATTATGCATTAGAACTGAATCACTATGCGAATCAGAACTTGTGATTGATTTATTCAAACATTCAAGATTCTCATAATAAATTTATTGTACATTTGTAAAATGTGCATTTATGACATTTATTTAGTTAGTAGCAGTAGTATTATGTTGTTTGAGTTCTTCAGAAATGCAATAACAGTTATGTGTGGATCCTTCAAATTTGAAATTTTTATAACATAACAGAACTCGTATATGTGTAATTAAATAACAATATGCATGTAATTAGTTTTTTGATGTTGAAAAATCAATATATATATATATATATATAATTATATATATATATATTCTATGATTATCTATGCAAGTTGAATGTTTAAATAAAATTTATCGATAAATTAGAAAAAAACTATTGATATATTATTAAACTTAATGAGTCACATCACATAGGACAAAAGTGATGAAAAAGGTATCCTTCAGTGTACTTCAATTTAATCATTTAATGGGATTGTCTGGTATAAAAGTTGATTAATAATGGAAGGATTATATTTTATCAAGTGTTCAATTTATTGTTTTTAATATAATATTATATTTGGTTTAAAAATTTATATTTCTTAAATTACTATGACATTTTTTATTTTATGTAAATGAGTTAAGATAGTTTTTTTTAGTCAAGATAGATAACTGTAGGTAATATTAAATTTTTGTGATTTTAAACTAGCTAGAGAAAGAATAATTTTACTGTCATATATGTTAAATTTTCAATTGAATTATTTGAGCGATAAACTCTACAGAAGTCTTCTTTTCAGCTATATTCTTGACTTTTTGTAGGATTTTCTATTTCATTTAACAAATCAAGTTAAATACTAAATAAATATGAAAAGTAAATCGTTGTTAATTTTGAGGTGTGATTTTCCACTGCGGAGATCATGTATTTTTTAATTATTTTGTTGGTCAAATAGCTGAAGCTTATTACCAAAAAAAAAAATAGTTCAATTGGTAAATCGCCAAACTATCTTTTTTTTTAAAAAATAAAATAAATAAACTAATATAGCAAACCAAACATGGAGAAAAAATATTAATTTGTGAAAGCATCAAATTTCACCGAAATGAATTTGGAGAATTAAAAAGAACATTTATAACCACTTCATTATATAATTAAAAAGGGCATCAAATTACCACAAAAAAAAATTAGTAAAAGAAATGGAGGGATAGCGTATTCAATTAAGGGTTTTATCTAAGAATTTTAAACATAGGATAAATTATCCCTTCATTTTCTAGTGATAAAATAAAATCTCACGTATAATTAATATATGTGGTGGTTTAGTATATCATTGATATGGTTTAAAATTTCTTTGTTATTATTTAAGATTTTGAGTTCACGTGCGTGTAAATAAAAAAAAATTCTTGCAAGAGATATTTACATACACAAATGAGACCTATAATACATAAATTTATATTTAATCGAACCTATGAATATTATTCGAGTACACTAAATATAAAATCCAAAAAAGGAATGTAACTTATCAAAGGAAGCAAATTTTACTTTGATAAGTTTTTTCTTTTCAAAATTGAAAACAATATAAAGTTTAAAGTCAATATTTCAGCCCCTCCTGCCCCCCCTTTTTTTTTAAACTTTCATATATAGCAAACATTATATTTCTTTTCCGCTAATTAATTTCTTCCTTCATGTTTCGTTTAATTTAAAATTTTAAAATATTATTAATATTAATATTTATTTTTTAAACTTTAAATTTTTGAAGAGACTGGACTTGAAAAGCCAAGCATTAGGTCATATGCAAATCGTGGACTAGATGTGGATGGTGACACACATTATGAGGCTGATTTTGTAATTCCTGAAGACTTTGGGGAGGTTGGTGCAATTTTAGTAGAAAATGAGCACCACAAGGAAATGTATGTGAAAAATATAGTAATTGACGGTTTTGTCCATGGCAAAGTTGAAATTACATGCAACTCTTGGGTTCATTCCAAATTTGATAATCCTGATAAAAGGATTTTCTTCACAAATAAGGTTTGATATAATTTCTTCTTTTCTATTTTTAAATTTTTTTTTGCTACGATAATAAGAGATATTAGATATGATTTTTTCGTTCAGAATAAAACATGTGTAGTTGATTGATTAAAATATATAATGTTAGATTTTTCGAAAATTATAGTCTAGTGATATATAAATTTTGAAACAGAAAAGAATAAAAATGAAATTGACTTGTGAAAAAACTTTTTAATAGATAGTGGTAGTAAGAATTATGAAATTAGCTCATGAAAATATGACCTGCTTAGGTCATAGTAAAGAAAAGAAGTTTTATTTTGTTATTAAACAAATTACAAGAAAGATACTAGGAAATATACATGGTAAGAGTTGAATGAGTTGGATTATTACCTATTATTTTGGTAATTCGATTCGATTCAGTTCATTTCAATTCAAATAACCTTTGGATAGGTCAACTAATCCCCCCACCTTGACCCCCACCCCAACCCCCAACTCGTTCAAATTTAGTATAACTCGCTTCTTTGACCTCTTAGATATACAATAGTGGGATTTGAACTGGTAACTCTGGCTATTATAATACTATGTTGAAGTATGCTACTGAGTATTCTTTAAAATGTTTACGTTATTTTTTTCATTTACTTAATTATATCGTCAAATTTTACAGTCATATTTACCATCTCAAACCCCAAGTGGAGTAATTAGGTTAAGAGAGGAAGAACTCGTGACATTAAGAGGTGATGGAGTTGGAGAAAGAAAAGTATTTGAGAGGATTTATGATTATGATGTATATAATGATCTTGGAGAAGTCGATAGTAATGATGATGATGCTAAAAGACAAGTACTTGGTGGAAAAGAATTACCATATCCTAGAAGGTGTAGAACCGGTCGACAAAGAAGTAAAAAAGGTATATTATTTTTGTCTCGTGTTTGAACTTCTGAAAATATATGAATACCCTCCTCCTTCCACCCCATCATAATTGCGCCTTATGTGATGACTTGAATCTTGATTAGTTGAGTTAATCTGTTTTAGATATCAAATGATTATATATGAAAAGTAAATTTATAATTTATCTACACAGATTGAGAAAATATACCACAAGTATTGTCTATAATAAATCAATAAAAAGTCATAAATTGGTCAATCATAATGTATAATATTTCAATTTATAAGCATTTTATGTTTGACAAAGGCTTTTATTTTTAATTTAATTATTACTTTGACCAAAAGAAAACTATTTAGCCTAAAAAGTTTTTGGAATGAGAAATTTACATAAATAGTTGTCCACCAAATTTTATATTTTAGATATGTAATAGTGTAAATATTTTTAATATATTAAATTGTGCGAATTATATTTATTTTTGGACGATCGATCAAATATGTGTAACTAGCCCTTTTGTATTAATCACAAAAAATTCTCTCAAAATGAAATTACCAACTCCCTCTATATTTCATTTTTTTCCCATTCATCACCCTTTACCATTTTTATTAGAAAAAATGCATAAGTATCCCCAACCTATGCCCGAAATTTTAGAGACACACTTATACTATACGAAGGTCCTATTACCCCCTGAACTTATTTTACAAATAATTTTCTACCCCTTTTCGTCCTACGTGGTACTATCTTGAAAAAAATGTCAACACATGCTGGACCCACAAGATAGTGCCACATAGGCCGAAAAGAGGTAGAAAATTATTTATAAAATAAGTCCAGGGGGTAATAGGACCTTAGTATAGTATAAGTGTGTCTCTGAAATTTCGGGCATAGATTGAGGGGGTACTTGTGTATTTTCTCTTTTTATTATATTCTTTTTGTAAAAAATAACTTTGAGGACATTTTAAGTCATTTTACTAGAAAAACACTTCTATTACACTATTTTACCAAATACACCAATTGCTTAATGCATGTCAATTAATTCATTTAAAATAGTTTCTTACATTTTATCCAAACACATAACTGAATAATAAATAAATTTCTATACTTTATACTGTTTTTCAACATCTGACAGTTATCAACCATTTTTAATCAGCTAACCAAATTGACTCTCTATTAATGTAATTTAACATGTCATAGAAACTTATGTTAGAAAAAAAGCTTTAACTATTAATATGTAGAAGTTAAACTCGAATTAAATTTGTATTTTATTTCCTTTTTTTTTTTTTGCATGCATGTAGATCCATTATATGAAACAAGGAGTAGCTTTGTGTATGTACCAAGAGATGAAGCATTTTCAGCAGTGAAGAGTTTAACATTCTCCGGCAACGCCGTTTACTCCGTCCTACACGCGGTGGTGCCCGCGTTGGAATCGGTTGTATCCGATCCCGACCTAGGGTTTCCACATTTTCCGGCCATTGACTCGCTTTTCAATGTGGGTGTCGATCTACCAGGACTTCGTGATAAAAAAAGTAGCCTTTTTAACGTCGTACCAAGGCTTATTAAGTCTATTTCTGAAACTGGAAAAGATGTCTTGCTCTTTGAATCCCCTCAATTGGTCCAAAGTAAGTATCGAAAAACCTCTAGTATAAATTAATTATGTTGGTTAGAATATTCAAAAATGTTAACAGGTGCGTTTTGCTTTTATATTGTTGGATCAACATTTATTTTCATTTGATGATATCATGCATCTATCACTTTTAAGAATTTTTGACCAAACTAAACTATCATATAAAGCAATTTATCAAAATAATACATTTTTTCAAAATTTTACAAAATTAGTATAAATGTATTTCACAGTAACGTTTTAGGAGTAAAATGTTACTGTGAGTAACGTATATCAATCTAACGCCGTCAACTTTTGAAAAATAAAATATACCCTAAAACGTTACTATGAAATACGTTTATACTAGTTTTGTAAAATTTTAGAAAAACGTATTATTTTGGTGAATTGCTTTATATAATGACTTAGTTTGGTCAAAACCTCCACTTTTAAAGATTAAAAAAAATCAAAATATTTTACTAGAAACCTATACTTTGTCCATATCTTTCAAAAAAATAAAAAATACCATTAAAACATTATTATTTTACTAGAAACTCCAAAAATGTTGTTATTCATGTATTTAAAAACCGCACCACGTATTTCAACAATTAGACACAAGTGTGACAATATTTTTGAAAATAACTCGTACGATTTAATATTTTGTGTTTTTTTTCCTCTTTTAATATTCATGGCAGGGGACAAATTTTCTTGGTTTAGAGATGTGGAATTTGCTAGACAAACCTTAGCTGGTTTGAATCCATATAGTATCCGATTGGTTACGGTATGTTATTTCGATAAAAAACTTATTTGTATCAGATATTTATATCGACTCATATAGTATATAGGTCACTATACGTTATTTCCTTAATTTTGATTTTTATTTATTTTTCACTTTATATCATCTTTAAACTTAATAGATAATTATTTTGAGTTCACTTATGTTGCTCTATATATAGATTTAATAAAAGGAATATTAGTATTGGGAACATAATATGATTTCAAATATCATATGCTTAACTATTATATATAGACTTTATCATAAATATCATAAAAAAATAGAATTAGCTATAAACTTTATTACTAATTATAAAATTTTATCTGTCGCTAACTCGTTACGAAATACAGGAATGGCCATTGAGGAGCAAGCTAGACCCTAAGGTGTATGGACCTCCTGAATCAGAAATCACAAAAGAGCTAATTGAGAATGAAATTGGAAACAATATGACTGTTGAACAGGTATATATATATATATATATATATATATATATATATATATATATATATATATATATATAAATTATTTTTATTTATTTATTTATTTTCAATTATGAGAAAAAAAATATTTTTTTGATTTATTTGTGGACAAACGATATCTAGCGTGGCCAATAGTTTGATCTTTTTTATTTGGGGAAAATGCACAAGTACCCCTAGACTATGACTGAAATTCCAGTAATACACCTTAACAAAACTAAAGTTCTATTACCCTCCTGAACTTATTTTTCTTGTAATTTTATACGGCTTTTGTCTTACGTGGCACACTCTGTGACTCCAAGCGATTGAAGCACGTGAGAGATATTTGAATGCCATGTAAGTCAAAAAGATGCACAAAATTACAAAAAAAAAAAAGTTCAGGGGGTATAGGACCTTTGTTTAGTTAAAGTGTATCTCTGAGATTTCGGTCATAGTCTAGGGGTACTTGTCCATTTTTCCATTGCAAGAATGACCTATTTTGAGTTGTAATATACATATATATTTATATACAGGCCGTTCAACAAAAGAAGTTGTTCATCCTCGATTATCATGATTTGTTGTTGCCATATGTGAACAAAGTGAATGAACTCAAAGGGTCAGTATTATATGGATCAAGAACTATATTCTTCTTGACACCTCAAGGCACATTGAAACCTTTGTCCATTGAGCTAACTAGGCCACCAATAGATGATAAACCTCAATGGAAGGAAGTTTATTCCCCAAATAATTGGAATGCCACTGGTGCTTGGCTATGGAAATTGGCTAAAGCTCATGTTCTTTCTCATGACTCTGGCTATCATCAACTAGTTAGTCACTGGTACGTTATCACGTCACCTAAAAGATATTTACAGATAAGTCTTTTAAAGATATTATATTTATTGGCAGACTGTTATAACAAGTAAAAAGTGATTTGTTTATGATGTATAAATTCCATATTATATATTGTCGGTGCATATAACTTGAACTCTTTGCTAACAAAAACAACTTTTAGCAGCAATAAATATACACATTAACAAAGAGTGATATGTCATTGGATCACTACATCAAAAATGATTATTAGCACGAATTAATTCTTAATTGCTGCTAAATATGTATTTTTATTTAGCGTCAATCAACACTCTATATATATGTCCTTAAAACCTTGAGCGACATTGGTTCTAATGACATTTAACTAATGTCGGTAAAAACTTTAGCACTCTTTATTAATGTCAATATTTAATGCTGCTAAAAGTTGTTTTTGTTGTAGTGGATCCAGTGTATCTATAGACTCTAGGGGCATTTACGAAGAATGATAAATACCACTAGCTAAAAATATGTTTTTAGCAGCAATTAAGCTATTGCCACTGAAGACCATTTTTAATGTAGTTACTCTTCACATTAGTACTCTATCACGATGTCAACGTAAAGATTTCTTTACACTATCAAGTTGCCTAAAAGATGTTACTTATAGATAAGTCTTCTTAAGGCATGACATATATAATCTTGAAAATAAGACATAATACCTTTTACAATAAGGAAAGTTTGACTTGATAATGTACAAATTTCTTAAACTGACGCACGGTGCATATAACTTAAACTCTTTTCTTAGTAATTATGACTAATTTTTTTTATTTTGCAGGCTAAGAACTCATTGTTGTACAGAGCCATATATTATTGCAACAAATAGGCAACTAAGTGCAATGCATCCAATGTATAGATTGTTGCATCCTCATTTCAGATACACAATGGAGATAAATGCCTTAGCTAGAGAAGCACTTATTAATGCTAATGGTGTTATTGAGAGTTCATTTTTCCCAGGCAAGTATGCAATTGAGTTGAGTTCTGTTGCCTATGGTCTTGAATGGAGATTTGACCAAGAGGCACTCCCACAAAACCTTATTAGTAGGTAATAATTCACTAATCTTCTATTATTCTAATCCGATTCGGTGTTTTGATATCTGTTTCGAAACCCTAGTAATCTAAATTGGTGTAGAAAGATCCCATTTTGGAGTAAAACGCTCCCAATTGAATGTGACTCGATTAACAAAAAGGGTAGATCTCGAGACACGTGGGGCTCATTTTAAGGTTAGAAAATCCTATATTGAAGGTAAAATGCTCCCAACCAAAGGTGCTCTTCCGTTTGCAGAGGTCGAACTTGAGACCTCTAATTGTTAAGTTTATTTTTATTGGGGCAATAGTTTTGAAAAGACAAATAACTTATATATCTTTTCTTTCATCTCGGGAGAAATACGATCGGGATGAGCTACAATGTATTCACAAGTAACTTCTTTACCCTTTAGACAACCTTGATTTTCTAAATCAAAATTTATTGGTTTGTACATTGGTATAACACAAACAGAAGATTCAACATCTACTATATACACATAAAAAATAATTTTGACCTTTGACGAAAAGGACAGAGACGAGCCCCGTGTGCCCCTACTTCTACTAATATGTTATCTTGTGCAAAATTTATAGGGGATTGGCAGAGGAAGATCCAAATGAACCACATGGATTGAAACTAGCAATAGAAGATTACCCTTTTGCTAATGATGGTTTAGTACTTTGGGACATACTTAAACAATGGGTAACAAATTATGTAAACCATTATTATCCACAAACAAATCTCATTGAATCTGATGAAGAGCTCCAAGATTGGTGGTTAGAGATTAAAAATGTTGGACATGGTGACAAGAAAGATGAGCCATGGTGGCCAGAGTTGAAAACTCCAAATGACTTAATTGGTATTATCACAACAATAGTTTGGGTAACTTCTGGCCATCATGCAGCTGTTAACTTTGGCCAATATAGCTATGCAGGTACACACACCTTACTTCTTTTTGCTTTACATCAATTTTTCAATTCGACCAAAATAACGTACGCAGTATCAGTATGATCTCACAAGTGGAGTCTAGAAAAATAACATGGTTTAGCTAGGTCAAATTTTTTGTTGATGTATATATACTATATGTCCTTTGACTGCTCTCCGATTTTGATTGTGGTCAAGTAAACACTTAAACTTGTATATAATTGAACAACTAGACACATTCGTCTTACGTGGCATCTTACATGACAATCTTTTTTCCTATGTGGCGTCTAATATGTATTGTGTCACGCAGAACGTGTGTGTCTAATTGTACACATCCAAAATTGGAGAGCATAGATGCTAGTTGAAGTCAATATGTATTATGCCTCTATTGTGACAACTGATACTCCTTAGTAAAACTTCTGGCTCTGTTACTAGGAAGAATGGGGTGTATTATACAGACCTTATTCCGACCTTGTTTGTGTGAACTAGGTCGATAGGTTGTTTTCGATAGCCGCGCGCTCGACCCTCCTCATATTAACTATTCTATTACATATGTAGGCTACTTTCCAAATAGGCCAACAGTTGCTAGGTCAAAAATGCCAACTGAGGATCCAACAGCTGAAGAATGGGAGTGGTTCTTGAATAAACCTGAGGAGGCACTACTAAGATGCTTCCCTTCACAAATTCAAGCAACAAAAGTAATGACAATTTTGGATGTCTTATCAAACCATTCACCAGATGAAGAATATATTGGTGAAAAGATTGAGCCTTATTGGGCTGAGGATCCCGTAATTAACGCGGCGTTCGAGGTGTTTTCGGGGAAATTGAAGGATCTTGAAGGGATTATTGATGCTAGAAATAATGATAGTAAGTTGAATAATAGAAATGGAGCTGGAGTTATGCCTTATGAATTGTTGAAACCATATTCTGAACCTGGAGTTACTGGAAAAGGTGTACCTTATAGTATTTCCATTTGATTTTTTTTTGTGTGTGTAAAAGACATGAATTTTGTAATAAAGTTTCATGTGTAATAAAAATGATGCAATGTATCATATGTGCTAGCTCTTTTTGCTTTTGCAAATGCTCGTTGATACAAATTAGTCGTGTTTGATGCAGAGTCTGAGCCAGAATTTTCAATAAGGGGGTTCATAATCTGTGGAAATAGATAGCCGAAGGGGGTTCGACATCTACTATATATACATATAAACTTATTTTAACCATGTATAAATAATATAATTTTTCTGCCGAAGGGGGTTCGGATGAACCCCTTTAATGCAATGTAGCTCCGCCCCTGGTTTGATGTTAACCTGAACCCAAGTACATTGAACTAGAGATATCGGGTAACTCTGTCATCCGAGATTTAAATGGGAAGAGTTGAAGGTTCTTTCTCCAACTCTTCATGACTCTGAAAAAAATATATTTTCGAACTCTGTAACTTCAGATTTTTATGTTTCCGAACATAAAGTAGAGTGTTGTATGTTTGTGTTATGATGTCATGTGAAAGAAATACAATGTCTGATTGATCCAAAGATTCAACTTTATGTCCGACTTCTGTTTATTAGTCGAATTTATATCTACATGCCATAGACAAATGAAAGCAAACTGTGATTTGAGTCTTAAATGAAGAAAAGTCATGTCTTTATTCATAGGATAACAAATACTATCTTTACGAAAACATCACAGACTATGAAAGATAAAGGATTTTATCTGCATCTTCAGAAACTTTGAAAGAAACAAAACAACTTTATATCTTAGGAATAGGACAGTCACTTTGC
Organism: Solanum sitiens; assembly: GCA_016801875.1. NCBI lineage: Eukaryota > Viridiplantae > Streptophyta > Magnoliopsida > Solanales > Solanaceae > Solanum > Solanum sitiens. The sequence continues at coordinate 678,049 of JABWTJ010000350.1, read as the reverse complement.
TAATGCATTATGTTTACACTGGAAATATACAGTGCCTTACATAGGAATTGACCTGCTGATGGAAGACAGTGAAGGAATCCATACATGGCATGTTCTTCATGGATTCAATAATACCGATTAAATTTTTTTTTTTCTATCTTTCCTGGAACTTATAGGTGAGTGTGAAACTGCTGTTCTTGTCTTCTCGGAGAGCAGAACGGAAGAAACAAATTGTTATAGTCTTCATGAAACTAACAAACTCAATCTAGTCCCAGTGGAGTACGAAGACCTTACTTCTACCTTGAAGGTAGAGAGGTTGTTTTCAATAGATTCTCGGCTCAAAGAAGGCAATAGCAACAAGCAGAAAATACAACAAGATAATACATTTTGTACTTGGAGAGAAAATATACTCCTATACGCAAAAAGGTAAATATTTTTCATTACTTCACTGTTACAGCGGATAAAGTTTAGTGATCATTTTTGAAATAGATACTATTTGTATAATACATTGTTAATATGAAGAATTTCATGACCATATTGACCTGACTATAGCAAGAAAGAATGCTTTCTTCTTTATAAGTTACGAAACTTTTGACATTGCACAAGCATGTTACACAAATGCACCAAAACAAAACAAGACACTCGGAAATAAATAAATTTCGAAAATCTTAGGAGTGGCAGAACTTTTTGTACCCTTAATTGGTTTCGAGCATAAGCTCAACAATGCGTCTATTTCCTTGGATTTTTTGTGACAGAATCTATTCTTTTGCCTGGTTCTAAAGGCTCAAAACAGTCCTCCGAAAAGATTCACATTTCTGAGATCTTCGTTTTGGTTCCCTGCAGAACTTTCCCTTTCTATTACAAAAAAAAAAAAAAAAAACGAAGAAGAAAATTTCTACTTCCCTTTATCTCCACCTCAAGATACACATGTTCTAGTATTTGACCTGGTGTTTGTTACCAAATTCAACTTTTAACGAAAGAATGAGAGTTTGTTCCAATGAAAATACCAAAAGCTCAATTCAAATGTTTATTAGAATAGTAAATGTTATTATATTCACCTGATGTCCATCGACTCTGCCTTTCAATGTGATCTTAGGTCCATTAATCCATTTTCTTTGTTCCAGAGAAAAATAAAAATGAAGGTCACTTTTTAAAATTTTCATAGTAAATTCAGATATCGACTTCATTTACTTATCTTGAAATAAAATTTACACAGCTAATTAAAAAGTTCCATAAACGTACTCTTCAAATGAAAATTACTACTTATATTATATGTATGTTTACAAGTGACGGAAGGGAAGATAAAGATTCCAATGAAAGCGACAACACAAAAAAATATCATTGTTTAGCTCTCTCCACACAAACTTGACAGAAACAAGAATTGACCTGCTGACGCAGGAGTCCAGAACATGACATGTTCTTCTGAAACAGTTGGTTTTGGTTCTTGTGGAATCAAACTAAATAAAAGATGAATTAACATGAATATTTGGTAGGAAGATAACTAGTACAAAATAAAAGTCAAAGATTGTATCTTGGTAGGTGAAATTTAGGCAAACCATAAAATGGTTTTATATTCTTAACCTTGACAATTTTGACACATAGTGATGTCATGGATGACATCAATAGGATGAATTTATTCCTATAAATAGGTAACTCTTAATTCATTTTCAAACCATCCTCTCACTTGCCTTCTCACCTTCTAAGGCATTTGTGTTCTCTCTCTTGTAGTATTTCACTTATATTCTTTGTAGAGTGAAATAAATATTGGTGCAGTTGTTCTTTGGTGGACGTAGGATCATTTTGATCCGAACCACGTTCAATATTGTTGTTCTTCCTTGTTCTTTAGTTTCACGTTTCCGCTAACATCTTCATAGGCTAACGGACAAACTCATTGGGGCCTGACCGTCTTCGGAGGATAGTGTGTACTCAGACCTTACCACTACCTTGAAGGTAGACAGGTTATTTTCGAGCTCAAAGAAAGATGTAAAAGAATGCAGTAATATAAGCAGAAAAAGCAACAAGATAATACAGTAATTGAGGCTAAATTCTACTTCCATTTTTCGTTACTTGAAACTTAAAATCCTCTCATTTATCTTATTAAATGTCTGATCCCTTTTATCGTCATTATTATGTAGCTATATATATTGGTTTCATTTAACTAAACATTATTGCATAGTTTCCTACAAGGTGTGTTGTATCTAATGTCGCAGAGATTTATTAAGAAATACCTCTACAGATCAAAGTTGAGAAGAAAAAAAAGGCATATCTTCGATTCTTTTTACATATAAACGTTTGAAATTCGACAAGTGTGATTTTCGACTAACAAGGAGTGGTGACAGAGAGAATTCTTTAACACCATAAGGAGATTTAAGCCAATTATTAGGACAGTTTTAATAGGTGTACACGTATAGTTTGCTATTGAAATTAAAAATAAAAAAAAAAAGATAATTTTTTATTAGCTGAACTTTGCAGTTGAAATAAAGTAGCTAACTAATAGTCAGGCTGAATAAATCATTACATACTGTATAACAGACTATTGGTAAACGAAAACTCGTGCTATTGCATCCCAGCAACTCAGTAGACTTGAATCCTGTAATTTTCAAAAATAAAGAGTGAAAGTTAAGAGCTTTAACGATGAAAATACATCGATATATAAGAAGAATCTTTTGAAGGATAAGTATCAAGTTGAATACCTGCAGGTATAGCTACTCACTAATTAATATCTTTTCTTGTGCTTTTTCATTCTCGTAGTAATTCTCTGTTCCAATTTTAAATCCATCCTCGAAAACCATGCTGGATATTGAGTTGACCACATTATGTATATTATGGACAGTCCAATAACAAGTCCACAACCATAACCCATGAGAACCGCCTGCCAACTGATCATTGGTGAATCTTCTTCTTCTTCTTCTTCTTCTTGATCTAGCTCAGCTGGAGTTGTCACTTGATCATCACCGCCACAATGTTTTGAGAGTGGAAATTCGCGTAACCCATCATTCCCTTGGTATGAACTGTTCACGAACGAATCAAATTGTTTTCCTTTGGGGATGCATCCAACAAGATGATTGTGAGAGAGACTTAAGACTTCAAGAAATGTGAGGGATGCAAGCTGCTGCGGAATTTCTCCGCTGATTTTATTAGATGAGAGATCCAATGATTCGAGTACTGATAAATTTTGAAATGATGCTGGTATATGACCTTCCAAGACATTATGTGATAAATTCAACGTACGAAGTCCAACGAGATCTCCAATAATGCTTGGAATACAACCTTCGAATCTGTTCTTTGAGAGATTGATAATTATTTGTGTTTTCAAAACTCGAGGAAGTTCATGATCCAGTCCCTTTGTTGTCACTATCAAAGAATTTTCGTAATAATAAGAATCTATATCTGCGACATACTCTCGGGTTCCACTGTTCTCACCAATTGTTTTCATGGCTTGAAAATTCTGAAAGATGCTCACCGGTAACTCTCTACTAAATCCGTTGGATGAGAGATCTATGACTCGAATTTGAGCAAACAAGTTGTCAGTCCTTATCGGACCATAGAACTTATTTGATCTCAAATTTAAGATCTGCAAATCAAGTAGCTCTCCCAACCATTTTGGAAATGTGTCATTCAACTCATTGTTACTTAAATCTAGAAATTCCAAATTTTCACAATTGATCAACGATGGTGGAACTCTCCCCTCTAGCTTATTGCCATCCAATTTAATGACGTCGAATACGTTTCCAATTCTAAAAGTCGTATCAATTGTCCCACTAAGACTATTGTCGCTTAAATCCAAAATATAAACTTCACTCATCTCACCCAAACATTGTGGGATTGTTCCCTCCAAATTACTACTTCTCAATTCTAACACTATCAATGTTTTCAGATTGCAGATAGATGAAGAAATATGTCCACTGATATTATTGTGTGAAAGGAGAAGAACTAGTAGGCTCTGCTGGTTTAGGAGTGAATTCGGAATAGGACCTTCCAGCTTATTTTGTTTTAGAGTAACGGTACTTAATGTTTTGGACTTGAACTCTTGAATTTTTCCACTCAAAGTGTTATTGCTTAAGTCTAACGCTTCCAGTGAAGGAAGGGAGAATATCCAGGAAGGTGTAGTCCCATTCAAGTTGTTTGATGACAAGTAGAGCCGTTGTAGGTTTTGCAGTCCGCTTACGTTGGATGGAATTGGACCAGTTAGGGAATTGGATGATAAATCTAATTTTTCAAGTTGGGTCCAGCTTCTGTTAAAGGATAAGCACTAAAGTCCGCCATCCAAATTGTTATTTCTAAGTGATAACCTCTTGAGCTTTTCAAATCTCGGGAGCTGGGGAATTGGTCGTTCAAGATGGTTATCACCGAGTAACAAAAACTCTATGTCGGTTAGATTTCATAGAGGTTTAGGGATAGGCCCTGACAGATTAGAATAACCCATGTCCAACTCATGAAGTGCAGTTAGATAGCTAAATGATTCAGGTATCCTACCAGTAAAATTCACACGACTGAGATATAACTTCATGAGTGATGCACTGCTATTCCATTTGGTTGTGGGAAACCTAACAGTGAGCTCGGGATTGAACGATAAATTAAGGGATTCTAAGTCGGAAAGGTGAAAAACTCTTTTGGGCAATTCCCCACGTAAGTCTGTGTCTCGAAGCCGTAGATTTCTTAAATAAGAGGAGAAATTCAGAGAACAGAAATCTGTCGTTAAATAGAATTAACGATGAATTTTATTATTTAACTATACAAAATTTATAATCAACCAAATCATCCTATTTTATTTTAGTAGTGATGGTTAGAACTAATATTGTTACAAAGGGCATTTACAAAACAAGAAATACACATTCGAGACGTCCATGACGGACGGATCATAGCCCCTGAAAAAGACGAACACGTTACATGTTACACTTTAGGCGAATCTTACATCGAAATGCGAGAATAAAATTAGGGATCTTATAAGAATGCGTTCAGAATCAACTGTTGAGGCACCGAGGCTCAAAGATAACAGACAATACCTTAACAGTTGGACCAGTAGGATTACAACAATTATCTTGCATTATTATATATACTTCTTTCAATTGCATTTTATTACAAAATTCAAAAATATTAATTTTTTTTTTTAAAAAAAATCAAATGGAAATGCTATAAGGTACACCTTTTCCAGTAATTCCAGGTTCAGAAAATGGTTTCAATAATTCATAAGGCATAACTCCAGCTCCATTTCTATTCTTCAAATTACTATCATTATTTCTAGCATCAATTATCCCTTCAAGCTCCTTCAATTTCCCCGAAAATACCTCGAACGCCGCGTTAATTACGGGTTCATCTTTCCAAAAAGGTTCAATATTTGTACCAACATACTCTTCATCTGGAGAATGATTTGATAAAACATCCAAAACTGCTATGACTGTTGTTGCTTGAAGTTGTGAAGGGAAGCATTTTAATAATGCCTCCTCAGGTTTGTTCAAAAAATCCTCCCATTCTTCATCTGTTGGATCTTCAGTTGGCATTTTTGACCTAGCAATTGTTGGCCTATTTGGAAAATAGCCTACATATTCGATAAACCGTAAGTACAATCAATCGTCTATCAGAAACAATCTCTCTACTCTCGTAACAATATCGTAAGATTTGCATACATTCTACCTTCCCAGACCTCACCTGTGGGATTATTATACGGGATACTTTAAATAATTTTACTTATATATATACTCTAAAGAGTACGTAGCCTAGTGTACGATGCATTAATTCACACATGATTCGGGGAATGACACACCCTAAGTTGAGTATAATATATGCAACACTCGTAACAATTTTATCGTTGTTCCAAGACCTATCCGTCCTTCACTTAACTTGTACGCACAAACAACTTATGTTGCTCGGGCTTTCCAAAAATGTTGCTACATCCATGTTTGAATCTCCAAAAAATCACTATTTTTGAAATATCTGACACACACTCGTCGATATATTTAAAGAATGTGAACAACATAGATCTATCCTTCATTTAACTTATATGTACGTACAACCTGTGTTACTCGAACTCTCTAAAAATGTTGCTATGTCTAATTCTCTAAAGATTCACTATTTTTGAAAAATCTGACACACATTCGTCGATATTTTTAAGAGTTTGTACTGATCTATCCTTCATTTTAACTTATATGCATGAACAACTTATATTGTTCGGACTCTCCAAAAATGTTGTTATGTCTGATTCTCCAAAGATTCACTATTTTTGAAAAATCTGACACACACTCATTGATATTTGTAAAGAGTTTGTACAACATAGACCTATCCTTCATTTAACATATATGCATGAACAACTTATATTACTCGAACTCTCTAAAAATGTTGTTATGTTTGATTCTCCAAAGATTCACTATTTTTGAAAACTCTGACACACACTCGCCGATATTTGTATAGAGTTTGTACTACATAGACCTATCCTTCATTTAACATATATGCATGAACAACTTATATTACTCGAACTCACTAAAAATGTTGCTATGTTTGATTCTCCAAAGATACACTATTTTTGAAAAATCTGACACACACTCGCCGATATTTGTATAGAGTTTGTACTACATAGACCTATCCTTCATTTAACATATATGCATGAACAACTTATATTACTCGAACTCTCTAAAAATGTTGCTATGTTTGATTCTCCAAAGATACACTATTTTTGAAAAATTTGACACACACTAGTCGATATTTTTAAAGAGTCTAAACAACATAGCAGACAATGTGGAAAAAAAATGCAAAGAGGCTAAGGAGAGTACCTGCTAGCTGTATTGACCAAAGTTTACAGCTGCATGATGGCCAGAAGTTACCCAAATTATTGTTGTGACAATACCAATTAAGTCATTTGGAGTTTTTAACTCTGGCCACCATGGCTCATCTTTCTTGTCACCATGTCCAACATTTTTAATCTCTAACCACCAATCTTTGAGTTCTTTATCAGATTCAATGAGATTTGTTTGTGGATAATAATGGTTAACATAATTTGTTACCCATTGTTTAAGTATGTCCCAAAGTACTAAACCATCATTAGCAAAAGGGTAATTTTCTATTGTTAGTCTCAATCCATGTGGTGCATTTGGATCTTCCTCTGCCAATCCCCTGTATATTTTTCACAAAATAACATATCAAGGTCCGAGTCTTCGTCAAAAAGATTATTTTCTTTGTATATATAGTAGATGTTGAATCTCCCCCTGACGTAACGTACCAATGTACAAAACAACATGTCTTGATTCATACATGTTTGTTAGTATGGATGTGTGATAGTAGGCTAGTTACCATTGTTACTAAGTAACTAATTTAGGTTAATTATGGAGATTTACTTGTAAATATCTCATAACTAAATAATTAGCAAACATCTAAAGTTGTGTTGAGGTGGTAATTAAGTACCCTCTATTTTTAACCAAAGATCTCTAGTTTGACCAATGTGAACGGCGTTCCCTTTAGTTGGGAACGCTTAGCCTCCAAAATGGGACTTCCTCTACAAACTCGGACAAGTTGGATCTATAGAGGATACGAGACACTAGATGGATAATAAAAAAAATAGAAGAGTAATGACCACCAAATATCACAGTGGGTGGTAAGTACCCTTTATCCTTAACATAAGGTTTCGAGTTTGTTCCCTATGAATAGCATCACATGCATTGCTTGGAAGTGTTTCACCCCCAAAATGAGATTTTCCGATGAAGATTCGAATTAATCAAACCCTAAAGAGAGAAAACGAGTGACCACCAAAGTTTGTGGTATACTAGTAAGAAAATATATGTTTATTTTTAACTACAGGTCTCGAGTTTGACCCCTGTGAATAGAGTCACCTTTGGTTGGGTGCGCTTTACTCCTAAAGTAGAACTTTGTGACGCGAATTCAAATTAGTCGAATACCAATACAGATACCGGACACCAAATAAGAAACAAACAAAAAAGAAGATTAGTAAATTATTACCTACTAATAAGGTCCTCAGGGAGTGCTTCTCTATCAAACCTCCATTCAAGATCATAGGCAACAGAACTCAACTCCATTGAATACTTTCCGGGGGAAAATGAACGCTCAATAACACCATTGGCATTAATAAGTGCTTCTCTAGCTGTACCATTTATCTCCATTGTATATCTAAAATGAGGAAATAATAATCTGTATATTGGATGCATTGCACTTAGTTGTCTATTAGATGCTATAATGTATGGCTCTGTACAACAATGAGTTCTTAGCCTGCAAAATTTTGAAGAAAAACAATTAGTCATAAGTCAAACTTGTCCTCAGCTGGCAAATAAGCACTCCAACTTTTAACTATGCACATCTAGGCATGTCAACTCGTTTCGACTGTGTCAGTTGAACTCTCAAACCTATAAAATGATCATCTAGACACCTCAAATAATCTCCACTATGTCAGTTGAACACTCCAACTTATAAAATATGATCATCTACAAACCTCTCAAATTTATGTCATGTTAGTATCGAGTGTTCACGAGACACAATCGGAACGAGTTGAGTGTTTAGATATCAGTTGAGACCAAATTGAGTGCTTAGAGATGTGGACTCTCAAAGTTGGATTACTTATAACTTGCTAGTTGAGGCCAAGTTAAATGTCTATTCATGTATTATGCTTAACTAATGACTTTATTGCTCAAACTCTTCAATAATGTTGACAAGTGCATGCGGGATCCTCCAAAAGTAATGCATTTTTATTTTGGAGCATCCGACACGGACACTACAACATGATTTTAGAAGAGTCCGAGCAACATAGCAAAGTGCATGTATCATTCATCACTTACCAATGACTAACTAGTTGGTGATAGCCAGAGTCATGAGCAAGAACATGAGCTTTAGCAATCCTCCATAACCAAGCACCAGTGGCATACCAAGTTGGGCAATAAACTTGCTTCCATTGAGGCTTATCATCTACCGGTGGCCTAGTTAGTTCAATCGCCAAAGGTCTCAATGTGCCATTAGGTGTCAAAAAGAACAAAGTTCTTGATCCATAAAGTACTGTTCCTTTGAGTTCATTCACTTTGTTCACAAATGGCAATAGCAAATCATGATAATCTAAGATGAACAACTTCTTTTGTTGAACCGCCTGCATTGATTATGTATAAACAAAGATCATAAGGGGCGATCTTGAATTTTGAACCCTCTTAACAAAAAATGGCATTTGTTGTTCATCGAGAATAAGTTCTAGATGTAATGTGCACATAAGTTAATTTTGTCTACGATCCAAGAGTTTGAGACAATTCAAGAAGTTGAAGAGAGTGAAGATAGTGTAGTGTGTTGCCTATATATTGAGCGGGAGATTTAGTTGTATTGACTTGTCAACAATTGAACAACACATGTAACTTGTGGCAAATTGAACGCGTTCACTATATTATTGAAATCTTGTCTCATAGTTAAAACCAATTTATGTTTGATGGGCAACAAAAGGATATTTTTTATGCGAGATCAAAAGTTCAGCACCACTCCTTATGAAAGTCATTCTTGAACATCGCTTTATATAATCGTGTAAATTGCACGAGCTAGTCAATCTATTATTTGCGCGGTATGACCTTTCTTGAGATCACTATTTCAAATATCGTCTCCCAATTAGTTTAACAAATTAACTAAATTTCGCCTTTAAAAGTAGTTACATGAATCTTTTCCTTTGTAAAGTCAAATTTAGCCCATTGGGCTATTGGGGGCATGATTTAAAGAGTGACCTCAAGAAGGGTCTTTGTGCAAATAAAAAAAATACCAAACTATTGGCCTGACCAAATATCGTTTGTCCACAAACAAACCAAAAATTATGTATATTTTTCTTGTAATTGAAAATAAATAAATAAAAATGATACGTTTATATATATATATATACACCTCTTCAACAGTCATAAATCCTCCAATTTCTTCTTCAATTGGCTCTTTTGTAATTGCTGATTCAGGAGTTCCATATACCTCAGGGTCTAGCTTGCTCTTCAATGGCCATTCCTATATTTAGCAACGGATCAGCGACACATAAAATTATGTTAGACGAAGCAATAAACTATATTCTTGCTCAAAATGTTTCATCCATTAGTAAAATGAAAAAATTAAGGTAATAACATACGGTAACCAATTAGCGTACGTATACTAGATGGATTGATGTAAACAATTGATGCAGATAAATTTTTTTTTATCGGAATTACATACCCTAACCAATCGTATACTATATGGATTCAAACCAGCTAAGGTTTGACGAGCAAATTCCACATCTCTAAACCATGCAAATTTGTCCCCTGCCATAAATATAAATAAAATATTTACTTTTTTACAAAAAAAATAAAATAAAAATTAAACATACCAACAATATTTCGCATTTTTGGTGGATCCGAACAACATGTAAGTCATTCTCAACAATGTTACCCCCCACATTCCTATAGGTACATATTTGATATGTATATGTCGATATTTAGTAAAGAGTCTGAGTAACATATGTATTTATAGGTTTTAAGTACTTACTTTCAAGAAATTCAGGAGTTCTAAAACGCAAGACATCTTTTCTTGTTTCAGAAATAACCCTAATGAGCCTTCGTATAATCGAAAAAAGGCTATTTGTTTGAAGTGCCGGAAGTTCTACTTCGACGTTGTAAAGTGAGTCGATGGCCGGAAAATGGGGAAATCCGAGATCGCGATCGGTGATGATCGATTGCAACCCTGGCACAACGCCGTGTAGGACCACGTAAATGGTGTTGCCTGAGAATGATAAGTCCTTCACTTCTGAAAATGCTTTATCTCTTGGTACATAGGTAAAGTCACCCTTTGATTCGGATAATGGATCTGCATACTCGAAAAAAGAGTCAGACTACAAGAATCTATCGCACTCATTCAAAAGATATTTGATATTTTGTATATATAATAAAGTGGAATGTGTATTGTGTACATAATCTTGAAAATATGGTCTAAGTTATCAGTTATGTAATCATGTCAAAAACTATAACCGATAGTAAGAGTGTGTAACTGTGTCTCGCCATGCATAGATAGGATATGTTTGTATTATCCAACAATTCCCCTCTCAACATATGTCACACGGAAAATGTCATTCATGGGAATCGAAATCATAACCTTGATTCTGATACTAGCTATTTGCTTACCATTATACCAAAAGACATAACTAATAGTCAGGGCAAACTTTTATTTATTAATTAATTTCATCAAGCAAATTTTATGTTCGAGTTCGATCATAACTCCGACCTGGACCATCTCCGGCCCATTGCCTTCATGATCAACTATCTTCACTCATAGACAAGATATTGACATTACCCAACAAACTACATGCCTAATAAATAATCTAATCATGCACATATACTTTTTACTCTGTCAATGTATATTAAACAATAAGAAAAATACTATATGTTTATGAACTACTGTCTCTATACCAATTTATATGACTCACTTTCCTTTTTAATCAATCCAAAAAAGAATGACACGTTTCTATATTAAGTAACAATTTGACTTTAAAATGTCTGTTTTACCCTTAATGAAATGATTTGTAACCACATAGACATCCATCACTTATTTTCGACCACAAATTTTAAAAGTCTTTTCCATATCAGGTCAAATTAACTCATATAAAATGAAACGGAGATGATATTTATTTACCTTTTTCACTTCTTGCTCTACCAGTTCTACACCTTCTAGGGTAAGGTAATTCTTTTCCACCAAGTACTGGTCTTTTACCATCATCATCACCATCAGGATCACCGATATCATTATAAACATCATAGTCATAAATTCTCTCAAATTTTTTTCTTTCTCCAAATCCATCACCTCTTAATGTCACAAGTTCTGTCTCTCTTAACTTCTTTACTCCACTTGGGGTTTGAGATGGTAAATATGACTTGACATAAAAAAAAAAGAATTAGAGTCTATATCGTTAAGCATATAATTAAGTAAATAAATAAAAATCCCTAATCATTTAAGTGTTTTAAAGAGATGATCATACAATTTTACATAGCATAATTAGAACAAACGAAGGTGCTAAGTTCAACTTTCACGGTCATCTAGAGGTGTCAAGATTCCACATGGTATTAGAGCAAATGAATCGGAGCAAATGAATAGAGTGTGTATATATATATATATATATATATATATATATAAATTATTTATTTTATTTTCAAAAAAAGTTAGATAAATTGCATGAATTTTTTTCTCTTATTTTTTAAAACTTTTAATAATTTATATATATCTTTCTCGTACGGGTCCCATTACTCATGTGTTAGTGTCAATATCTTCTTTTTAATTTCCTAAATTCTAACGTTAGACAAACTTCATATTGCTATGGATAATATATAATAATAATAATAATAATAATAATAATAATAATAATAATAATAATAATAAGAAGAAGAAGAAGAAGAAGAAGAAGAAGAAGAAGAAGAAGGGACCATTAATATAAGGTGCAAAATCATAAACAACACTTTTAATTCCTATGTTAAGGCTAATTTTTTATTTTAGTCCTTGTGTTATTTAACTTAGCACTATTAACCTTTAATTATATCAAGTGAGTGATTTTAATCCTTTAACTAACGGACCCAAAAAAATTAACAGAGAGTTCACTGCTAAAAGGGGTCATTCGGATATTTTAAAGTAATTAATTGAGAAAACAGATTTTTTTTTTTAAAGAAAGTCATTCGTTGCATAATTTATCGTTCGTCGGTGTGAGCGGAAGGGTTAATGCCTATCAAGTTGGTCTTTGAAACTGTAGCTCAAATCGACGGGCTTGTTCTTCTAGATAGAGATAGGGAAGACTTAGCTTGTTCTTCAAAGAGAGAAAATTAAAAAGGAAATACCCGAACTACCCCTTTTAGCAATGAATTCTCTGGTTTTTTTTTGAATATGTAACTTGAAGGACTAAAATCACTTACTTCGTATAATTAAAGGTTAATAATGCTTAGTTAGATAACACGAGGACTAAAATAAGAATATAGTCTTAACACATGGACTAAAAATGCCGTTTTTATTTGTATCTTGTCAGCTCTTAATATCTATTATTTTCGAGATCTTAATAATTATTAAGATCACGAAACACGTGCCATCATATTAAGATCACGAAACACTCTTTGTATATGTCCCTAAAGCCTTTAGCGATATTGGTTCTAATGGCACTTAACTAATGCCGGTAAAGACTTTAGCACGTTTTATTAGTGTCAATATTTAATGCCGCTAAAAGTTATTTTTGTTGTAGTGATATCATATCTCTACTTTTTTTATTTTTTAAATAAAGACCACATGTATCACAATTTTATTAAACTAATATAAAATAGGGAAAATTACACAATAAAATAAACTTATACTATTTAATTACTTATCATAGCTATAATTTGTTATAACTATCACTCGCAACTGACATTATACATTAATTACGTGGGCTGACTTTGAATTTTTATAATTAGCCACATTTGTATATGTATAATTCGCCAGAATATACAAACATATAAAGACCACATGGATCACAATTTTATTAAAATATAAATAAATAAATAAATTAAGATGTGGGGTGCCTAAGTGATCAGCCCACCAAAATAAATAACAATAAAAGACAACACCTACCAACTAATCAGAATCCAAAAATAGGCGATTTTCTTAATTTTCGTGTCTGCTAGCTTATTATTTGTTGGTGATATGACTTTGATCAATTATTTTGATAATCCTTTATGGGATCCTACGTAATGATTTATGGAATAGTACGTATAGCCTCACCATGATCTGTTACATTGTCAGGAATTCAGCAATTTTCTAAGTTTTGCCTCTGTGTTATATTTTGGTGCTATGACTTTCGCTTGGTTATTTTGAAAAACCTTTACAAGACCCTCCGTAATGAGTTGAGGGAGAAGTACGTATAGTATCATCATGAACCACGACATATTTTTGACATTTGGGGGCCATTTATCAAGGGTTTGACAATTTTTTTAAGTTTTTCGTCTGTGTTAGCCCATGAATATATTGGTGATTTGGCTTCCGATAAAACTTTTTGGAAATACAAATACAAGTTACTCATGAGGGGAGGATTGTTCAAGACCATACAAGTAGACCATGGTCCATTTCCCCAACTAATGCGACATTCTACTTCACTCTAACACCACCTTCACGCCCATACTCAACTGAAACGTGGACTTTTACTTATTGTAAAGAATGATCTTTTGGGCCTAATTTAACTCTAAAAGCTAGCTTACGAGGGGAGATTTATCCAAGTCCATATAAGGAGATCAAATTCTCATCCCTCTACCGATGTGGTATATCTTAACACTCCCATACGTCCAGACCTTAACTGGAGCGTGAACACTTCAAATGGGGCCCATCATCGGTGAACAATGAATTGGGATGGGATACCATGTAAAGACGGATCATGGACCTAACTCAATCCCAAAAGCTAGCTTATGAGGGGAGATTTATCCAAGTTCATATAAGGAGACCAAGCTCCCATCCATTTACCGATGTGGAATATCTTAACACTTATCATATCGTGGCTTTGTGTAACAAATATCTTTTTTGTGGTTACATATGATATTTTTATTTTGTTTCAAAAATGTGATAAAGAATAGATTCGAGAAATAAAAATTTTATATTCATCCTACCCTAATATGATTGTGTTCACATCTTAAATTTGTGATCTATAGACTTTATTGTTGTTGAAGTATATAATTATAATTTATACAAAAACAATTGTATCGTTACTTCAAGACTTTTATCAATGGATAAATTAAATTATACATACCAGAATTCAGAATTACCATGAGGCTAAAGTATATTAGCAAACTTTTCAAACACTTTGAGGAGCAAGGAAATTAGGAATACACAAACTCTCATAAGATGGCAAGTGTTTGGTTTTACTTCTTGATCAGAAAAATCTATGGTGGGAATCTTAACTTTGATAGTTGCCATTGAAAGAAACAAAGAAGGAATTAAAGACTTTACAATGTGAATAGTAGGGGCGTACAAAATCGATCCGCAAACCGAATTTAACAGCAAATTGAGTCAAATCGGGAAAAAAAACGATCAGTGATTTGGTTTGACTTGGTTTGGTGTTGGAAAAAAGAACCCGACTATATTTGGGTTGATTTGGTTTCAACTAAAAAAAATCAACCCGAGATCAAACCAATCCGACATTATATATATAATTTTAAATTTTATTTTATATGTAAAAATACGTATGTTGATATAATTTTTAAATATCTCTTATACTTTTTCATAGTTTTTATCTTTTAATATATTTATTTCATGTTTGAAAGTTAGAATTCTTAATGATCTAATAAAGATTATAGTTCATACATGGTGATTATAATAAAGTTTAAATAAAAATCAAATTAATACTAATGCAAAAAGAAAATCAATTCAACACTAAGAATGACAATAATATTGAATATTTATTTTTTAGTTTTAGATAAATTTAGACAATTAAAATACATGATCTAATTTTACTTTCTTTTATTATTTAGTCATGTAACTAATACTTACTAAACTTATTTTAGCATGATTTAGTACTTTAAATTATGATCAATTTCATTATGTCTTATTAATTTGCAATATTTTTTTACGCGATTTTATTATTATTTTTTTGTTGGATATTTTAGTGTCATTAATCATATCATATGTTTGGTTATTTTCTTGAGAAATAACTTAGATAGTTGCATTTTGGAGGACTAAAGAACTATTTGATGTACAAATAAATTATATGTTTGTATGAATATTTTATCGAAAAAACCCGAAAATTCAAAAATCCCGAAAACCCCGAAGAAACCCAAAAAAATCCAAAGTTAAAAAACCCGAGTTTTATTAATTTGATTTGGTTTATAGATTCAAAAACCCGACATAAATGGTTTGGTTTGATATTTGAAAAGCTCGAACCAACCCGGTCATGTACAACCCTAGTGAATAGTTAAAGGGGGGGGGATAGAGAGTATATATAGAGATAAATAAGCTAGCACTTTGTATTTTAAAAGTTGTACAATACAAGTTAACACCTTGTTTGGATGGTTTGTTACTCCTTTTGCATTGTATTTTTAGTTTAAATACAATATTAATGTTTAATTTATTCAGATTGTTACTTAAATTTAGTGTATTGTATAGTTTAAATTCGTTGTTAAGTAACGACAAAAAATTTCATTTTATGTAACGATCGATTTGATATTGATCGCGATGTTACCTTAATTTTTTTTTTCTGAATTTTGAAATCAAGAGGTGATCTTCTTTTTATAGACAAACTAGTTAATTTGCCCGCGCTCCTGACGGGTAATTGCATTGAACTTGTAAATAATCATTTACTAAATCCATACATTAAAAATAATAGAAAACATAGATTCTTTAAAAAATATTAACAATATTTCAACATGAATTTGATTATTTGTCATTATCACATTACTAAAGAACCTTTAATGAATGAATTATTGAGGAAATAGTAAATCATTAATTCTTTAATTAACATTAAAAGAAATAAAGAAGAAAATAAGAATATATATACACACATGAAGGATTCAAAAAAGAAACTAAGCTTGAACATGAAAATAATTATAGCTTTTGAACTTGTATAATGAATTTCTTAAATGGATAAGTGAGAAATTTCATATATGTAAAAATAGATAATAAGTAAGTTTATATATAGTACTTTTAAGTTATAGAATTTTATATAGAATATAATATCAAATTGGAATTGAGTACAATAATTATTTTCTCCACACTGAATATACCTATTATATGTGTATATATTCAATATAACTTGAGACAATAATTTGTAGAAACATAAACAACAGAGTTTAAAACATGTGCTCAAAAATAACAATTAATATCATAAACATAAATTAATTGATGTTAAAAAGTACCAGGATATGTAAAAATAGAGTGAAATAGAAAGGAAAAAAAACAAGTCCAATGAACGTACAGTATCCCTATTAACCTCTTAAATATCTGAAGTTTAAAGAATTAGATCCTGTCGAGATGGAACGATTATTCATCAATGTATTGATACAAAAATAATAGTGTCATAAGCCACTCAACCAGAGCAAAGTACACGAATATTTAATTGTTCAGAAAAAAGGAGAAGTAGTTCAAAATTTTCGTTGCTTTAAAATAAGAAAAAGTTCCTCTATTTATAAATAACAAAAAATAGTGTGAACAAACGTTTATCATATCTTATCGAAAAAATCATCAATATATATATATATGCATGTGACATGCAGCATGCCAAATGGAAGTATGCATGCAGGTCTAGAAATTGAGGTATTTTTTTTCCATCGGGAATAGAAGATTATGTAATATGATATGATTTTTTTACTTATTTTTTTCAAATCATTTCATTGAAAAATAAGGGGAAACGATATTTTTAGTCAATGTGTTAAGACTATATTTTTATTTTAATCCTCGTGTTATCTAACTAAGCATTATTAACCTTTAATTATACGAAGTAAGTGATTTTAGTCCTTCAAGTTACATATTCAAAAAAAAAAACAGAGAATTCATTGCTAAAAGGGGTAGTTCGGGTATTTCCTTTTTAATTTTCTCTCTTTGACGAACAAGCTAAATCTTCCCTATCTCTATCTAGAAGAACAAGCCCGTCGATTTGAGCTACAGTTTCAAAAATCAACTTGATAGGCATTAACCCTTCCGCTCACACCGACAAACGATAAATTATGCAACGAATGATTTTCTTTAAAAAAATATTCTGTTTTCTCAATCAATTACTTTAAAATATCCGAATGACCCCTTTTAGCAGTGAACTCTCTGTTAATTTTTTTGGGTCTGTTAGTTGAAGGATTAAAATCACTCACTTGATATAATTAAAGGTTAATAGTGCTAAGTTAAATAAAACAAGGACTAAAATAAGAAATTAGCCTTAACATAGGGACTAAAAGTGTCGTTTCCCTTAGTAATAATATACTTCATTATAATAATACCTATAGTTTTTGTGAATTTTTTTCCCTCGTTCGGTGTTTGGAGTTCATATTAGGGTTTCGATTAAATTCGGATCTCGCATTGCAGAGTTCATTCGATGGTGGTGCTTTCAACAGGATTTTCTTCATATTCAGGGTTCGAATTCGAGACATCTGATTAAGGGTGTATTGGTTGTTTTTGTGAAATCTATTTCTATGTTAGATTATATTTTATATTTTATATTGTTATATTTTTCTATAATAATTAAAAATTATTTAAATAACTAAATTAGAGAGAACCTTTTTTTTTCTTCTAAAATTCAAAATAGTAATTACAACCCTGCAGGCCTGCACGAATTAATCTTTGTTAATCCATTTTCCATTATATATATTATTATTTTTCACACACATAAACCATCTGTTTCCTTAAAAAAAAATGTTTCCTATTTTAAAGTAGACTTTGAATTCCTCCTCCTCTATTTATTATTCACTTGGTGCAATCGTAGTTATCTAATAATATTTGTCCACTTTGTAAAATTAATAAATAATTTTACAGTTAATTTTTAATTTACCTCTCATTTCTCTAATACATTTTTCTGGGAATTCTACTTATTATATTCAAATAATAATATAGTAAAATTATTTTTCTATTTATAATTTCTTAAAATATATGTAAAATCAATAGTAGATAAGTATTACTGGAGAAAATTCATCAATTACTTGTACCAAAGTTAAAGTTTCAAATAATTTCACTCAACATTTAGCCCATTGTCTAAATAAGAAAAGAAATATTAAGGTAATGGCAGAATCAACATCAAATCAACTATTATATAAAATGAGACTTTTCGTTGTTACTTAACAACAAATAAACTATATAATACACTAAATTTAAGTAATAATCTGAATAAACATTGTATTTAAACTAAAAGTACACTACGATGCGTAACACACCATCCAAACAAGGTGTTAAGGTCTTGTAACTTGTCTTGCACAACTTTTATTTGTGTATATATACTCTCTACCCCCTCCTTGAATTTTTCTCATTGTGAAGTCTTCAATTCCTTCTTTGCTTCTATCTATTTCTTTCCTTTTAATTTATTCATCAATGGCATCTACCAAAGTTAAGATTCCCACCATAGATTTTTCTAATCAAGAACTAAAACCAAACACTCCATTATGGGAATCCACAAAAATTCAACTTTTTGAAGCTTTTCAAGAATATGGTTGTATTGAAGCAATATTATATGATAAAAGTCCAAATGAAATTAGAGAGGGTATATTTGATATTGAAAAAAAAATATTTGAATTTCCCTTAGAGACTAAAATGAAAAATCATTCAGAAATATCATTACAAATTGGCTACATAGGGCAAATTCCACACTTGCCATCTTATGAGAGTTTGTGTATTCCTAATTTCCTTGCTCCTCATAGTGTTGAAAATTTTGCTAATATATTTTGGCCTCATGGTAATCCTGAATTCTGGTATGTCTACTTATTTTTTTTTAAAAAAAATTATTATTATTATTATGTTTTTATTTCATTTATGCATTGATAAGAGTCTTGAAGCAACTATAAAATTATTTTCGTGTATATTATTGATTATATATTTCAACAACAATAAAGTCAGATTCAAGATGTGAAAAAAGTCACATTAATTAGGGTAGATTAGTGTAGATTGTCTATGATCTATAGATCACGAATTTCAACAATGATAAATATGTTGTATTGTGTGTGACATATATATAGATCATGGGTTCAAAAATGAAAGTTGTTAGCATTAGGGTAGGATAGGGTACACTTATAAAGATATGGTGAATATAAATTTTTTTTCTCGAATCTATTCTTTATCACACTTTTGAAACAAAATAAAAATATCATATGTAATCACAATAAAAAAAATATGTTACATAAAATCATGATCTAATAGGTAAGAGTTCGATTCCGTTCTCTTATAATGAAAAGATAACGCGGTCTTCAGATGTTTCTAAATATGTTTAACATTTTCCATATATACTAACATTATATTTGCATTAATATTTGCAGCAATTTGGTCAAATCTTATGCAAATTCACTTCTGAAATTGGATGAAATGATAAAAAGGATGATTTTGGAGCATTTGGGATTAGAAAAGCACATTAAGGAATTATTGGATAACTTTGTCCTATTTAGATTTACCCATTACAAGGGATCATCATCTATTAATAAAGATGAAAATAATAAATTTGATGGATTGGGTGCCCACACAGACAATAACTTCTTGACTTTTATAGCACAAAATCAAGTTAATGGATTGCAAATCAACAAAAATGGAGAGTGGATTAATGCCAATATTTCACCAAATTCTCTTGTTATTTTGTCTGGCGATTCCTTCAAAGTAAGTGTTACTCCTTTTTTTTTAGTGTTATTATTTTTTTGAAACTTGTGTTATTCAAACGCTTTAAAAATACTGTTGAACCATATTAAAATTTGTAAGAAAACATAGCTTTTAGATGATCTGACCTATGCTAAACAATATATGTGTAGAATATAACTAATTGACATCAATTGGAACTACATGTATAATTTTTGAGGATTCGACCTACACTCGTGTTAGATTATTCTTTAAAACAAATATTTATGAATGATGTGAACACACTGAATAGTAATTTTTGAAGAGTCCAAAAAATATAAGGTATAATTGGAACTACATGTTTAATATTTTCATGAAAAGTTAAAAATGAATATTGATAATTAGTGAAGCCTATGTTTTCGAATGTCTTAAAATGTTATCTCACTCGTATCTGATTATTCACAAAAATGCATATTGTTGAAGGATTTGACTTGCTGAATAATATTTGAAAAGTCAAAGCAACACATGTTACAATTGGAACTACATGTTAAGATCATGGAAAACTAAAAATGAATGTTGATATTTGGTGGATCCTATCAACATTATCTATTTTCCTTGAAAGCATATGTTGCTCGACTCTACAAAAGTATTATTGCACCTATATTAGATCCTTCAAAAAATATAATTTTGGGGGATTTGACACTCTTAGTAATATTTTCAAAGATTTCAAGAAACACTTCATGAAAAACTGTAAATAAATCTTGATATTTCTTTGAAACTTATGTTGCCAGATTTTTCAAAAATGTTTGAACTATATGTACCTAACCTAGGTTTTCTATGTTTGAATACTTCAAAGGATCAGATCGATCACTATTAGAAATTTACTTATTTCTAACAAAATTCATTGAAAACGCGCAAGATGAAAATTCTTTTAGATAAAAATATAACGTATATAGGAAAAACGTGTATTTAATTTCTAGTCATAAATAAATGTATTTTAAGTTTTATGCACTGATGATAAGCGAATTTATACAGGCATGGACAAATAGTCGATTGCATTCTCCCCTCCATAGGGTAGCAATGCCTAGAGAAAATGATAGACTCTCCCTTCAATTTAATACATTATCAAAACCAGGTCACTCTTCATAGAGACCCCAAAAGAACTAGTGGATGAAAAACACCCTTTACTCTTCAAGCCATATGAAATGCATGGATTATTTATCTATGTTGCTTCAAACCCTGGCACTCCTAATGCTTTCCAGGCTTATTGTGGTGTTTGATATTATAAAGTGAATTTTTGACGAACATTCTTATCGGACTACCGCTAGTATATATGGAATTTCTGATAAAAGATTCGTCGAATATGTCTTGAACAAGCCATCATTTCGTTTGGAATTTGTGTTTTCTTTCTAGTGTGTATCTTATGTTTGAATTGTTGTCGTTATTCAGCTTTTGCGTTTTATGTTTTATGTATGAAGAAATAAAAAAACGTGAATTTCTGATGAATGTTCCTGTCCGAATACCATTAGTATATATGGGATTTCTGATAGAATGTTTGTCGAAATTCGTGTTTTTTAAATAGTGTGTATCTGTTTGAATTATTGTATTATTAAGTTTTGACATTTTATGTATTATGTATGTGTAATTTCGATGGAAATTCATGTTTTGTTTATGTTTTTAATGCAAATAATGAATTTTAAATGAACATTTTATTCATACTAATATTTATTTGCTATAAATAGAGAGATTTACTCTAATTTTTTAAATTATGACTTTTTAGAAGTTTTATGTTGTTCTTGTTCTTAAGAAATCTCAAGTGTGATTTGCAATAGTTACAAAATCTCAAGTTTGAAATTCAACGAATATTGAGGTACCACACAAAGAAAAGTTGGTGAACAAAATTATAGCAAATCATTCATCAATTCACACTCAAATTTTCTGCTTACGATTTTCATCACATACATACTTCAGTATGATTTGTATCATTTTAGAACATTTATATTAATTAGCACGAGATATGCATGCACCACACGTGTTCGAGAACTAGTATTATTAAAAGTGGAAAGTTTCAAAGTGCAAAATTGGATTATTGTTTTACCACCAAGAATATTTTTGTAAAAATAGTCTTTTTACAAAAAGCAGACTCTTTTAATGAATATTCATCAGTATTATTTTGTTCCTTCATTGATTCTTTTCTATAAAGTTTCTTTGTGATTTAAGAAATGTTAGTAATGTATTTATTGAATAAATATATGATTATTCGAACCTCTTCACAATGTATTTGATATCTAGAAACATCGATTACAGTTCCCAGTGAATACATAATTAGTAGGATATTTAAGATGTCTTTTCAAAAGAATATATATATTTTTTTATAATTTAAATTTGACATATAATAGCTTTTAAGTCGATTCATAAAATTTCGATGTCTACTATGACTTAAGAGAAAGAAAAAGCTAGAAAAAGAAATTCCTTACATGATATGATGTTAGATTTTAAATTTAGCAATGAATCATTATCATAGGGAATTGTAAAAAGCAAAGAATATGACATGTAGAAAAAATATTATACTCTTTTTTGTTTATTTTTATTTGTTATTTTTTGAAATAAATTTTTATTTTTATTTGTTATTTTTGACATATTAAGAAATGATAATAAGAAACGTGTTTCAATTTATAAAGTCCTAAATATTTTTCTTTAAAAAAAAAAAAAAACTAGCCAAATATAAAAAGAAAACCAAAAACTTCTTAATTATTAGCCAATGGCTTTTTGTGAATACAGAATGTTGCTTTGGTGGCTAGAAAAGAGTAGTGCTTTGATATTCATAGTATAAATTGATTTTCTTTTTGATAATTATATCCTTTTTTTTATAAAATTTATATTTTTTTTTATAAAATTTAGTTATGTTTCAATAAACGAGAAAGCTTTTTAAACTTCTATACATATATGATTTTTAGTTTCTTTTAGAAATTGCAAAATGACTAAAGTCCCCCCCCCCCTCCCTCCTAATTATAAATCTATAAGAAGAAAAATTCAAAATTTAAATTGATGATTAATAGAAAATAAAATTTAAATCTTAAATTACAAAATAAGCTCACTCATAAAGTTAAATTCAAAATAATTGTAACTCACACTCATTTTCTTGTAAAGTCTATCATAGATGCATTGGTTATTTCTTTAACTATAAAAAACTAAATTACAAATATGATCGCAAAAGATTTTTTTTCTTTTCTCCCTTTTATTCAATTCTCACTCTTTATTTTTATTTTTCATCTTTTTCAAAATAATAATAAAAAAAATATTCAGATAATGATAAACGAATAAATTCACATATAAGATATTTAAGACTGTATTTAATTATTGAATTAAAAAAAGTTTAAAAAAAATTACTTGTAAGTGTCAAATATATTACTGAATTTTGTGAGATGAATCATATATTCCTATATGGATTTTGTTTTGACAAAAAGTTAAAGCAAATAAATTTTACAAAGATCAATCAATATGTTAAGAGATTGACACATTATATAAATTATTTTAAAATATTTTAAATTTAAATATTATTTAGAATTATACTGATAACGATATTTAAAACTCAAAACACTTTAGACATGATAAATATCAATACATTACAATAATTATTATAATCATATAGCAATGTTGTAGTTTCTGGTTCATATGTTATGCCTATTTTTGATAACTTGAGAATGATTACTTATATTTATTAAGTATTAATATTACCTCTAATTAAGTAATTTTATTAATTATTATATTAAAAATAATTTAAATCATATATTTGGGTAATTTTGATAATATATATTTAAGTTATATCAAATAAAAAATTATACATTATATAATTATTTGTAATCATTTGTTTGTTTAAGTTATATACTCTTCAATCTTGAAAATAGATTTTTTTTATAATATAATTGAAAACATGCATACATAAAGTTACTAGAATCAATTGATATATATATATATATATATATATATATATATATATATATATATATATATATATATATATATATTTTTTTTTTTTATTGATTATTTTATTAAGAATTGGGCCTAAATATTTATAAGCATATACAATAGATATGTGCATATGATTTTATTTCTATTTCTATTTTTATTTTTTACATCTTTTTAATTAATATAATTGAGGTAACTGATCATGTATTCGTGGTTAGTAATGGTTAAATAATTTCAATAATTACTATAAATTATTATATTCTTGTTTAGAGCAATAAGAATATAAAAATTTGATATGTTATTCGAGGTATAGTTATAAATGTCTTATTATATCTTTTATCATATTTAATATTTAATTCTTAAAATTATATTCTTATTTTTTCTTAAATGAAAAACATACATTGTATAAACGGCCTATTAATCATGATAGAATTAATTACATTTAAAGAAAAATCAATTGTAAATTTGAAAATTCATACTTAATCCAATTTACTAAATTGTGTATTACAGAGTAATTAGTATAATTTTTAATTAGAGAATAGTTACTTATATATATTATAATTTTTTAAAAGTGTATGTCCTAATTATGTCGTTACTTTATTTACATACATTAAACACATTGTAATTTAATATAGCATCCTACGTAAAGATACATTAATTTTAAAGTATTATAATTGATACTATGAGTGATCTCTTATTGATTTGTTTTGAAATATAGTGTTATTGGAGGAGTAACTGAATTATTTATTAATGGTTAATTCTTATTTAGAATGATTGTAATATAAAAAATTAATGCATATTCATGACATAGTTATAAATGTCTTATTAAATAAAAATCTATTTTTCTCTTGAAAAACATTTATTATATAGACTAATCTATTTAGTTGACTATACTTAAAATATATACATTCAATTATAAATTTTTGAATATATGCTTGATTACTATATTTTATAAAATTTGTATTACAAATAATTAAGTATAATCTTAAATAGATAAAATAATTATTTATAGTTATTATTAGCGATAAATTTAATTGTCTTCTTCAATAAAGAGAACTATTTTAAGAAAAAAATAATTGTTCAAGAATATGCATTAATACATTATGAAAATGGTGTTCTGTAGGTTATGTATATGTAGAACATAATTTATATGGTACAGTAATGAAAAAATATAATGTGTAAAAATAAAATTACAAATTCTTTTTTAACTAAAGTGTACAATTTTTAAAAGTAATTATACACTATTTATTTTTAAAAATAAATCAAATGCTATTCACACACAAAAATATATATACATAAACATTTTTCATTTCCTTCGACAACCATATTTTCGTAGTTTTAAGGAATTTGGAAAAGAGCAAAAAGTTAATTTTGTTTTGGAGGAGAAAATATTAAAAAAATAAATACAACAACTAAAATAAGAATATTATATACTTTTATTTTTTGAAGCGAATTTTTTCTAGTCATTTAACATTATCAATATTTATTAGAATCAATAGAGAAGTTGCCAAACTTTGCATTTCCTAAGAATATGACCATTTCTTTTTGTTTTTTCTGTTTATTAATTATAATTCATTATAATAATACTTGTAGTTTTTTTTTCCTCATTCGGTGTCAGGAGCTCACATTAGAGCTCTGATTAAATTTGGCTCGCGCATTATAGAGCCTATTTGGAGGTGACGCTTCCAATAAAATTTTCTCCATACCAAGAAAAAAATAATTAAAACACCATATTTTGCTTTAAAATCTGAGACATTTAGTTAAAGATGAATCGCTCCTTAAAATACATCATATTTTGTGAAATCTATTTCTATGTTATATTATATTTCATATTATATTTCCTTCTAAAGTTCAAAACCCTAATTACACCCCTGCACGAACTAATCATGTTAATCCATTTCACATTATTTATTACTCTCTCCGTTTTAAAAAGATTGACCTAATTTAACTTGAAACAGAGTTTAAGAAAAGAAAAAGGACTTTTTAATCTTATGGTTCTAATTTAAAGTTATGTCAAATGTACTAAAATATCCTTTAATCTTGTGCTCTTAAACATGTCAGGTGAAAAGTTAAAGTTAAAGTGTTGCAATAAAAGAAAAAAAGTCATTCTTTTTTAAATAAACTAAAAAGAAAATACGGTCATTCTTTTTAAACGGAGGAAATATATATAATCTATTCACACACGTATACCATCTGTTTCCTAAAAATTACTAAAAAAAGTCTGTTTCCTATTTTAAAGTTGACTTTGAATTCCTCCTCCTTTCTTTATTATCACTTCGTCCAACGATATTTTTTCAATAATATTTGTCCACTTGATAAAATTAATGAATAATTATAGTTACTTCCTAATTTATCTCTGTCATTAATTATAATCATTTTTCTATTATATTTTTCTAGACATTTTTCTTAATTATATTCTGACGATGACATAGTATAATTATTATTCTATTTATAATTTTTCGATATATAAAAAGTCAATAGTGAATAAGTATTACTGGACAGAGTAAGTGTTCACTCAACATTGTTTAAGTAAATACTTTGAAAGTTTGCAGTCTTTTCTTATAAAAATGTAGGATAAAGATAAAAGTAAAATTATTATATAAGTAGTACAGATAAATAAGAAAAAAAAATATTAAGATAACAATTCTATCAGCACTAAATAGATTATTACATAAAATGAAATTTTTCGTTATTACTTAACAACGAATTTAAACTATAAGATACACTAAATTTAAGTAATAGTCTGAAGAAACATTGTATTTAAACTAACAATACACTATAATGCGTAACAAGCCATGTCACTTTATAGAAGCCCCAAAAGAACTTGTGGATGAGAAACACCCTTTACTCTTCAAGCCATAAAAAATGCTTGGATTATTCAATTATGTTGATGCAAACCCTGGCACTACTAATGCTTTCAAGGCTTATTGTGGTGTTGATATGACAAATATGAATTTTTGACGAACGTTCTTATCGGAGTACCGCTAGTATATACGATATTTCTGATAAAAAATCATCGAAAATTTCTTCAACAAGCCATCATGTCGTTTGGAATTCGTGTTTTCTTTCTAGTGTGTATCTTATGTTTGAATTGTTGCCGTTCTTTAACTTTTGCATTCTATGTTTTATGTATGATGAAATTAAAAAATGTAAATTTCTGATGAATGTTCCTGTCCGAATACCATTAGTATATATGGGATTTCTAATAGAATATTTGTCGAAATTCGTATTTTTTAAATAGTGTGTATCTTATGTTTGAATTGTTGTAGTTATTAAGCTTTGACATTCTATGTATTATGTATGTGTAATTCCAAAGGGAATTCATGTTCTGTTTGTGTTTTTTTATGCAAATAATGAAATTTTAAATGAACAATCTACTCATACTATCATTTGTTTGCTACAAATAGAGGGGTTTTGTTTAATTTTCTAATTATGAATTTTAAAAAGTTTTCTATTATTATTCTTCTTAAAAAATCTCAAGTATGATTTGCATCAGTTGATTAAGTTTGAATTCAACGAAAATTGAGGTACCATACAAGGAAGAATTGGTGAACAAATTGTAGCAAATCATTCAACAATTCACACTTAAATTTTCCTCAAACGATTTTTATCACATACATACTTCAATATTATTTGTATCATTTTAGAACATTATTACTAATTAGCATGAGATATACATGCACCAACGTGTTCGAGAACTAGTATAACTAAAAGTGGAAAGTTTCAAAGTGCAAAGTTGGGTTACCTTTGTACCCCTATACTAAATAATTTTCTTTTATAAAATATCGAATAATTAATAAATATTAATCTTATCATATTATATTATATTACTCATATTATTATGATGTCCCTTTATGTAATGACCCTGAAGATCATTTTTGGAAGTTTTTATTACCATTTTACACTCAAGATCATTTTCCCAAATTGTACTAGATCAGTTTTTGAGGTTAGATTGGAAATCGGATCGAAATATTTAGATTTTTGGAAGCTTTTAAGTTGAAACTGTTGACTTTAGTTAATAGTTAGAGTTATGAGTGTCATTAACCGAATTCTGCCAGTTCCATCAGCTCAAGAACATGACTTTCGGCCTCATGGTAATATAATCCTGATTTCTCGTATGTCTATTCTTTTTTTAAAAAAAATAATTATTTTGTGCATTGATTTAAGTTCGGAGTAGCGATAAAGTTATTTTTGTCATGTGATCAATTATATTTTTGCAGCAATTTAGTAAAATCTTACTCAAATCAAATTGGATGAAATGTTGAAAAGGATGATTTTGGAGAATTTGAGATTAAAAAATCACATTGATTAATTGTTGGATCTTAATTATGAGATTTAGATTTACACATTACAAGGGATCATCAATTATTAGTGGAGATCATGAAAACAATATTAAACATAATGGATTGAATGGCTACATAGATGGTAACTTCTTGACTTTTATATCACAAAATCAAGTTAATGGTTTGCAAATCAACAAAAATGGAGAGTAGATTGATGTCAATATTTCATCAACTTCTTATGTTGTTTTGTCTGCTAATTCATTCAAAGCAAGTCTTATTACTTTGTTGAAATCAGTGTTACTCGAACTCTTCAAAGATATTATTATTGCACCTTTAAAAATAAAATATAAATTTTGGAGGATTTGACGTATATCAAAACGATATTTGTGAAGAATATATCCAAGGTTGGAAGTTGGAACTAAATGTTTAATTTCTTCATGCAAAATTGAAAATTAATCTTGATATTTGTTGGAATTAACCTATGTTTCTCGAATTTTTAAAAAAGTGTTATCCCACTTGCGTTGGGATTTTTCTCCAAAATACACATTTTTAAAGAATCTTTATTTCACACATTGAATAATATTTTTGTAGTAAGTTATTAGAATTATGTACATATTTAATATTTTCATGCAAAAAAAAAATGAATTTTGATATTTGTTGGAGCCTATGCTTTTAGAATTTCTAAAAATGTTGGATCATTCAAATAAATGATTGGATTATCTGATTATGTTACTTCCCAATCTGGCTATGAAGCTCCAAATGATGCTTTCAAGGCTTATTGTTGTCTTTTGACATGTTAAACGTGAATTTCTGATGAGCATTTTTTTCAGAGTACTATTAGTATATATAGAAATTTTGATAAAACATTCATCGAAAATGTCTTCGACGAGCTAGCCATCATTTCCAATGGATTTCATTTGGAATTCCTGTTTTTATAATGATCTGATCGCGCCATTATCATTATCGTTTCATAAACATTATTTTTTCTATGCTTATAATTTAATAATCCTAATTTATCTTTTACCTTACTTTTTTTTGTAATAATTCTATCTATACCCTATTCTATTTTTTAAAATATAATGTTATATATTTATTCTATAAAATTACTAATGTGGTAATGACAAAAATAATAAAATATATCCATATCGTGTATTCATCAAAATAATATAATACAATACTACACAATACAATACGTTATGAAACCATGAGTAACAACCATCCAAATATAAATTCAAAATATTCAAACCACTCATATGTTTTATTCATCAAAACAACACACTACAACATAACACAACACAATACAATACAATACTCTACGAAATCATATGTAATAACCATCCAAATATAAATCCAAAATATTCAACCAGATACATTTTATTCATCAAAACAATAATTTTCATAGCTACTAAATTTTTAAAGACCACAATAATTCTTGATTCCATATCCATTTTTAGCACCTAACATAATATATTTAAAAAAAAACAGGCAACTTAAAAGGCTTGAACATTAAAGGGTGTTTTTTATCCACTAATTCTTTTGAACCTTCAAAGTATAATCTGGATTTGGGATGGAAAATAATTTAATAGAGATCCTATCTTTGTGTCCTGTTGTTACAACCTTGTGTTGAGCAGATATTAATCTATCATTTGTCCACGTCTGTACAAATTCACATTGTCAACACCTAAAAAATAATAAATAAACATATTCCTTAATTTGACGTCATCTGTCAATTATTATTTTTTAACTTTGGGTATGCACAAATAGATACTTAAAATTGTATAAATTAAATAAATAGACACATTCATCCTACGTGGCACTCTACATGGCAATTTTGTATCCTATAACATGACGTCCTATATGTATTATGTCATGAAGAACATGTGTGTCTACTTGTTCAATTTTATACAAGTTTAAGTGCACACTCAAAGTTGGAGGGTATAGTTGTCCTCTAAAGTCAAGTTAAGAGTCATATTTATGTGTGTCCGGAGCCAAAAGGGCAAAAAAAATTGTCAACAATTCCAAAGGGGCACATCAATTTCTTTTTTAACCAAAAGGGTAAAATCACTCCGTCAGGCACGATTTTCTTCTGACGAAATTGACGCCATTACTCAATTAAAAAACATTAATATCACTCCCCTAGCAGTGATTTCGTCCAACATTTTTTTTCCTTAGAATCGCTGATGTGGCAGCGATAATAGTAAAAAAAATTGGAAAAATAAAGGAACCTTCCAATCTAAACCCTAAAGAAAATAAAGAGATCTTCCAATCTTCCTAAAAAATATGTATAACAATTTATTTGCTTAATTAATAATTAAGGAACAAAAATATGGGACTTAAATTTCCTCTGAAGAATGAAAATTTTAAATTAATAAGATAATAACAAGACAATTTAAAAATTTATTGTGATAGTTCTGTTATCATTTTCAATATTCTAGAAAAGAGATATGTTATTACAACTAATATCAAGATTTAATAATTTATGTGAATTGAAGTTCTTTGGAACCAAATAAAATAAGGCAGTTTGATGCATAAAATATTTGACGTTCACATAGGGTTTGGATGAAGAACAATACTTCAAGGGATGTTAGGTAAAAAAACTTAATCTAATATAAATATTTATATTAGTGATTTCTCACGGATCGAGCCCACATCATTACCTATAAATCACACATAAATATTTTTTTCTGTTACTTCAAAACTCTTCTGATCTTAGCTTCTAGTTGGGCTTGAATAATCAATCATACAAAAAAAAAGGATAAATTACCTATATACACATCTTTATTTTCCATAATTTCTATTATTCCCTACCATTTTAAATAATTTCTAAAATCCCTTATTTTTTTCCAATTTCAAGTCAACAAGATACATAAATATCACAGCCTTAACACATGTTTTTTTTTTTTCCTTTTTTCACTCTTTTAATATCTCTCTAATTTCATTCCATAATCTTATCAGTTACAATTTTCATATCAATTTGATTTACAAAAGGATTCTCTCTCCACTAAATCAAATTAAAAAACTACTCAATAGTTATCTTCTTCAATTTTATTTTTTTCTTCTTTATTTTCTGATAAAGTGTGTCATCTTCATAGTCGTCTTCTTCAATTTTATTTTTTTTCTTCTTATTTCTTGATACATACGGATTAAGATCCTTATTTTAATATTATAATTACTCAACTAGTCGAAGAAGGATGCATCTAGGACTTCTAAATAGATTGTGGAAAAAACGCTCAAAAAGACTAAAAAAATTGATCTACTGGTGGCTTTGGTAAGGACTTTGGATCGAGATTCATGAATGATACATTTATCTTCTAAAGTGAATGTTGAGAAGGAGAAGTCGAAATAGATCAAGTTGTTGATTTTCTTGTTCATCTTTTTCTGATATGGGTTCAGATTTCTAATGTATCTTGTTGTTTTTGTTTCTTAAATTAATGTATAATACCTTCATTTCAATATTATTATACATTACAATTTCATCATGTACAATGTATCGTGTTTAAATACTAAATTATTCTTATGATTATAGTTTGAGATATATTAACTGTTTTTAATGTATCTAGTTAACTTTATTTCTCAAATTAATGTATAATGTCTTTGTTTCAACACTTCGATACATTACGATTTTATCATGCACAATATATCGTGTTCAAATATTAGTTTTGATACATAAACTTAATTAGTTTTCATACTTGATACAAAATTTCTACCAAATGTATCATGTATCTAGGTGTTGCTATGTATCTTCTATCCTGTTCAAATTTAAAAGGATATGTATCCGTACACAACACATGATACATTAAAGTGTCACACAAGTATGTATCAGATTCATAAATTGTGATACGTAAATGTTATTATCAAAAGTCTATTTAGTTTGAGGGAATATGTGAAGATCTCGAAGATCATGTAGACAATATTTTGTCATTTAAACACAACTAATATCAAATACCCTTTTATCAAACATAATTGTACAAATTTTGTGTTAGATACACAATTTTACATCTATGAAATCATATAATTGATTTTTTGATACTCTATATTGTATCGGATATACAACATTCTATTTTTGCATGAGCAAATACACAATTTTTTAGTCATGATACGTAAATACTAATTTATACTAATGGTATCTGATACGTAGAAACTGCCACAAAGTAATGTATCAATCTAAAATCTAACATTTGTATGGACAACAATTACTTGTTTAATCTATCTAATAGAAATACAACACTTATCAATTTAAACGAGATACATAAATAGTAATGTATTTATAAATCTATCCATATCAAAAATAAAATAAAAAAAATGATTACGCAACATTACAGAAGGTATGAATGATCTATCAAAGCTCTGCATCTCTTTAGCATTTGTGTTTGTTGTATCAATGCATAACAAATACATTGAAAATCCCAACTCTTGTTTCTTCACCTCAACGATGTATTAGAACTCCAAATTTTTCAACAACCTATCGATCTTTAATTCAACTGCAATGGTTGATTTGAGATTCACAAATTAATGTTTTGACCAACAACAATTTCATCACTTTTGTATTGTTCATACCTCACCTCACTTTCTCATATTTTGAAATGTCAACAAGATCGACATGTTCAAGTTGTATAGTACAATTTGTCGACAAGTTTAATTAAAAAATTGAGATTTTTTTAGAAAGAATTAGAAGAAGAATTTTGGGATACATTAACTATATTTTAATGTATTATGAAATATAAATTCAAATGGACAGTAGCTTCTTTGATCATCTCCTACTATGGTACCCACGGTCGAGATGGGATGAAGAGGAGGCCAAGAAACATAATCAACATTTTCCTATGATTTCCTTCTGCTATATATCGGATTTCCAAGTTCTTCCTCATCTCATCGATATATTGCAATGGTGAATTTGAGATTCACACAAAATTATTTATCCAACTACTATTCATTATGCATCTTATCAAATTTTCTACAAATTTAAATGATTATTTGATGAACATTAGACGATAAATAGAAAGAAAAAAATGAATTTTAAATTTGTTGATTCTGGAGGGATTTGCATCTGACTGAATATATGATATTTGGAAGAGAATTGATGGAAGAAAATTTGAAATTTGAATTGATTGAAGTTGTTACCACTTGGGAGAGATTGACAGCAAATTGATTAGCATAATTTGGGGAAGTCATATTCAAAATGGATTCTCTTTCCTTTAAAAGTGTAACTTAATTTGTTTTAATGTATCAAAATTTATGTAGCCAGCTCGTTTGCTATGTATCCGGATAGCACTTATTTTGAGGAATTTTTGTAAATTGAAAAATAGTAGGGATAGAATGTAATTTATTTATTACACTATGGGATTTAGGTAAGTTATAAAAAAAAAAACACACTAAAGAATTAATCGTCAAAAATACACATAAATAAAAAGCTTAGGTGTATTTTTAAGTCCTGTAATAAAAAATAAATAATATCTTACCATGAAAACATCTGCAGATAATTCTACTTTATTCACATCATCACCTTTAGTTACCTTGTAATTAGTAAATCTTGACATAAAAACATTGGAGTTCAAGAATTCATCAATGTAATTTTTTAGCCCAATTAAGACTCTCCAAAACCATCTTTTTCACCATGTCATTAGTAAATATGGATTTTGCCATATTGCTGCCAAATTAAAACATACAAAACTTGTATAAATAGTAATGCAATAATAGGTAAGATAATATTAAAATTTTATTTTTAATCAATTTAGATTGCGATATCTTGTTCGATCGAGCATGTTAAATAATCATGTCCAACTATTGCATTGTTCCTCAACGAAATGTACATCCCTCCATCCCTTCCCATACGCATAACCAATTTTATATGAGGCCAAATACATAAACAGATTCCTAAACTTGTTGAGTTTTTCCTCTCAGGTACCTCAACTATGTTATTTTCTTATTGAATCATTGAACCACCCATAATTTGTTCCTTTTAAACACTGTTGGCTGATGTGGAACCATATTTTGCGAGGGGGTATTGATAGAGGATACATATGTTTCCAGAACTCATTAGTCCAATTGATAGTGCAAATGTTCGAGAATAATTGTGTTTTACTTCAAGTCATTTGAACACATTAGAAAACAATTGAGACTACACACAGTTTGTCTTCATTCCTTCAATCAAAATGATTAAAATACAAACACAATTGAAGGCATTTACAATAGAATGTGTCTGAGCTAGTAGTTCAATTTTATAAAAGTTTAACTGTTTATTTGTGCACACTCAAAGTTGAAGGACAGAAATACCGATTGAAGCTAAGTTAAAGACATATTTATGTATTATGTCCAAAACAAATGTTACATATAGTATAGGTCTAAGTAGGGTGTGTTTGGTACGAACAAAAAAAAATTCAATTTTTTTTCATTTCGCTGATAATTCACGTGAGATATACTATTTTCTTATACTATAATTCCATTATTATAATTCCGGAATTTTGCAAGCAAACTATTTGAAATGTCAAATCAAAGATAAGATTTGTGGAGGACACAAACACCACCATTTAGAAATGCCAAAAAAATCTTACTTTACTTAATTTTGGAAATGTCAAAAATTTAATTATCATATTACAGCCTCACCACATATCATTTTCTATCAATTAGTCCCTAACCCAATAAGCTACCAAACTTATTCTTGACCTTTAAGAACTTTGCCAAAACATTCATTTTCATAAAATATGATAGGAAAAAAAAAATCATTTTTCCTATGTGGAATTGCCAAGAAATATCATTATAGGCAAAAAAATCATTTTTCCTATGTTAAATTGCCAAGAAATATCATTTTTATATGTATCTATCTAAAATAAAAATATCCAATATGTCAAGCTAATATATAAAATGATATAATAAAATAACAAAATGTATTTTCTTTGATAATTTTTTTTTTTTTTAGATGAGATGACCATAAACTTCAAAGTATAGCATCACAGTAGACAGAAAGGTTCTAGATTTGAGTCTCACCATCACCCACTCAAAAAATATTTTCATGTGCTCGGTCCATGAAAAAGGTTAGGCTCAAATGTGAGAGAACACTTTGAGAAATAATATAATTAATTAAATAATTATGTGTTCTCGCTAGCACCTTTACTTTTGGGTGAGCTGATCACATTCTTCAAATTATATAGTAGATTAATAATGGTACATTAATTAGTCAAATTTATAATTAATTTATATTAATGATAAAAGGTTAAAAATGTCCCGAGTGGAATATTAGTAGCCCAATTGGTTGACTGTTCATTTAGTAACTTATATTAGTATTATTCTAAAAACATTTTTTTTTGGTTGTGTGTGATTTTGTTGATTATTTAATTAAGACTTGGGCCTAAATATTTTATCAAGATATACAATACATACACATACACATGTATATGATCTTATTTTTATTTTTATTTTTATTTTAAAACATCTTCTTAATTAATATAATTGAAGTAACTAATCATGTAATCCTCGTCGAAAATGGTTAAATAATATCAATAATTTCTTATGAGCTAATTTTTTATTTTGAAAAAAGATTTTAAAAAAAGAAGAAGAAAGAATGAGAATGGAATAAAAGACAAACGATTTTTTTTTTCTTTTGCGTTATATTTACAATTTATTTTCTTTGTTGTTGAGAAAAAATAAATGTATCTGTGATAAACTTTACAAGAAGATGAACATGTAGTTAAAATTATTTGTAGTTTAAATTTATGATTGAGCTTATTGAATAATTTAGATTTTAAATTTTATTTTCTAATTATCAATTTATATTTTGTATTCTTTATATATTTTTTAATTAGAAACGGAGAAAAAACCTAATAGGTATTGGTCTTTGGCCATTTTACAACATTTTAAAAAGAAATTAAAAGTTATATATGTACGAAAGTTAGAAAAATATGAAAACTAGTCAATTTCCCATGTATTTGAAAATCTTTCTCATTTATTGAAACATAATTAATGAATAAATAAATTTTTAAAATGTAAATTTGACAATAAAGGGTATAGTTGTCAAAAAACAATTTATAGTGTGAATATGCATTTATGCTATTATTGCCATATTATGGTCAAATTATTCTGGACAAAATTGATTTTTCCATTGTTCAATATCATTAATTTATTAAAATTTTGTTAATTATTACGTCACAATATACATAAAAAACTTATGATGCAATAATCCGTTTTTTTAAAAGAAAAAAAAAACTATAAAGAGCATGTGTAAAACAATTCCATTGAAAATAAGCTGCTTACCAAAATATCTTTCTGGAAGGTCCATGTATTGAGGATTTTAATGTATAAAAAAAGATTTATATATATATAAATCTTTTATAGTTTATAGTTTTTTTTTTTTATGTTAATGCGTATAACTAAGGAAGGTGACATATTTTAAATTGTTAATTTATTTAATTATGGATACATTTGAGAACATACACAAAAACTTTTTAAAAAGAATTGGGAAAATGCATAAGTACCCCCTCAACCTATGCCTGAAATCTCAGACACACTTATACTATACTAAGGTCCTATTACCCCCCTGAACTTATTTTATAAATAATTTTTTATCCCTTTTTGGCCTAAGTGACACTAGTTTGAAAAAAAAATGTCAACACACGCTGGGCCTACAAGATAGTGCCACATAGGCCGAAAAGAGGTAGAAAATTATTTATAAAATAAGTTCAGGGGGATAATAGTACCTTAGTATAGTATAAGTGTGTCTATTGAATTTCAGGCATACATTGAGAGGGTACTTGTGCATTATCCTAAAGAATTGAGTGTAATAAGAATACTTTATATATTCAATTACTTAATTAAAATTCATCATAATTAAAGTATCTAAATAAAGTTTATGATAAGTTTTGGAAACATAAAAAAACAAAACTCGTCATCTCTCTCAGACAACTAATTTTACAAAAAATAAAATTAATAAGAATATTGCAATTCTAAACATAAAAAAAAAACAAAACTCATCATCTCTCTCCTAAATTTTACAAAAAGAAATTAATAAGAATATTGCAATTCTAAACATAAAAAGACAAAACTCATCATCTCTCTCAGACAAGAATATATATATTCACCTAAAAGATATGGGATTTAAATATTAGGATTCTGATTTTAATTTTTTTTTTAAATAAATATTTGATTTATAAATTTTATATTTTATTAAATGAGACCTATATTTTGAAATTTTACAGAAAAAAAGTCATACTGTACCATGGGGGAGATTATATTATTAAAGAATAATTAGTTATTATTATTATTATTGATTTATTGAAGTTTTGTAAGACTATGGGTATTTGAAAGTTTATAATAACGTGTAATTACAAATACTTATTTATAAAAATACTGTAGAAATATGTATGTGGTTTTGATATAATATTCTCACATATAACACGAATAATCTATTCACACACTGAATTTAAAATTATAAATCAAATTTATTTGTTTAAAAAGAAATTGTGAACTTGAAATTTAATTTATTAGTCAAGTAATGAATTATCAAAAGTCTTCTTAATTTGTATATCGATAAAATAATTATTTTTTTCATTTTATTTTGTTTTATTTACTTGATATGGAGTTAAAAAAAAATAGAGAAGAATTTTTAATTTTATGATCTTAAATTTAAAATATCTAGAATATATCGAAATATTTTTTAATCTTATGATATAAAATGTTATGTGGAAAATTATATTTGAAAAGTTGTCAAAAGAGAAAAAAAATATTTTTTTTATAACAAATTAAAAAAAAATGAAATAAAGAAATAGAAATGAAGCTAATAAAATCTTATAAATCTAGTGGGGTAGATTTGTAGCTAGTGTGAGTGTGTGACACCACTATGTGTTGTTTTTGATAATTTGTTTTGTTTTGTTTATTAATTTATTCAAACGTTATACTTTTCGACATAGTATACCCTTGAAATTGGATCACTAAGTTTTAGAAAACTTTAAGGTTTTTTGGATGATATGTTTTTTATAGAAGTTTTTTACTTTTTGTTTTAACCATTTGGATTATGATTCATTATTTAGACGTTTAACATAATATAATTCAGATATTTTTGTGTATATATATATTTTGGTCTAATGACTAAAGTAGATATGGTATAATCTGTCAAGATTGAATTCGAATATTTTTAATCGAAGTTATAAATCTGACTAGTTAAAATTCAATTCAATCCAGCTATTTGACAACCATATTTATAAACCTATTTTCGTATCCATGCAAGAAAATTACAAGCCAAAGACACAACAACAACAACCAAAGTTTATAGATATTATGTTTCACTTCAGATATTTTTGTATGTACGTATATATTAGTCTAAAATATATGGTATAATCTGTGATCAAGATCAACTTCGAATATTTTTAATTTAAGTTATAACTTTTACTAATTAAAATTCAATCTAATCCGCATATTTAACAACCATATCTATAAGGGAAAATTTACAAGTACCCCTAGATTATGATCGAAATTCCAGAGATATACCTTAACTAAACTAAGGTCCTATTACTCTATGAACCTATTTTTTTTTTTGTAATTTTGTGCACCTTTTTGTATTACGTGACATTGATAGATCTCCCATGCGCCTCAATTGCGTGGAGTCAAGAGCGTGACACGTAATACAAAAAGTATACAAAATTACAAAAAAAAAATGTTCAGGAAATAATAGGACCTTAGTTTAGTTACGGTGTGTCTCTGCATTTTCAATCATAGTCTAAGAATACTTGTGCGTTATCCCTATCGATAACCCTATTTTCATATCCATGCAAGAAAATTACAAGCCAAAAACACCACAACAACCACAACAACAAAAATAACAAAAACCAAAGTACCCTAAGCAAAACTCCATCTATATAAAGAGAACTCCTTAGAAAATCATAATACAAATCAAACAAAACAATTTATTATTTTAAAAAATGTTGAAACCTCAACTTCAACAATCATCACAATCCACAAAAACCCTAATTCCATATTGTAATACTAAACCATTATGCTTAGCCTCTATTCCCATAAATATTTTAAATAATAAAAATCTTATAGTTAAAAAAAAAGAATTTTATCACCAAGGCTGTGGTAAGTACTAAAAATTCCACATATGTACAAAGTTCTAATGTTGAAAAATCAACAAGTGGTAAAGCAATTGTGATTGTTCAAAGAACAGTTGGAGGAACTAATTTAAGTTTAACAAGAGGACTTGATGATATTGGTAATTTATTTGGTAGATCACTTTTTTTTGTCTATTGTTGCTGCTGAGCTTGATCCTAGTAAGTGTATTCATGATTCACTCATAAATTTATATTTCTTTCGTAAATAAAATTGTGTTCTCTCTTTATTTAAGTTTTACGTATACTGATCGAGTATTCAGGGCAGTGCTGACGAAATGAGAAATTTCATTAAGAATGTTCAGAGTTTAATATATGCTTCTTCCATCATAATCTTAATGTATGTGACATAGTTGGAGTTTCGAGAGTCAGTCACGTTTTTATTTGATTGTATAATTTCCTTGCGTGTCTTTTAGATATTTTAAATTATTAGTATAAATTATTATGATTTATAATATTTTTTTTCCATGGTGTTTCAAATAGATACATTTTTATTTGAAAGAAACTAAAAGCTTCTATATGTACGAATTCAAAGTGATGCCATATAAATTAGTAAAATATATATAAAGTAATTAATTTTCTGACTTATATATATATATATATATATATATATATATATATATATATATATATATATATATATATATATATTATATATATATATATATATATATATATATGAGTAATATATTTACTATAATATTTTGGTGAAAGGATGTTAAATTGATCATGATCCTTAACTATATGTGGATGTGTCAATGAGTCAGAGTTTGAAACCTTAACTTTTATGATTCTCGTAATTTATTGTGAAATTTTACATTCAAAACTTTAATATTTCTTAAAATTATCGTAATTTTTATTGATTTTGGTGAAATGAGTTTCATTCTCCTCTACTTGGAATTGTTATTTTATTTGCTTCATTCCTCTCTCTTGAAAGGAAGGAGGAAGCAAACTTAGACGAAAAGTATTTTAGTGGCAAAATAAAAAATTTATTCAAAAATTAAAAAAAAAAAAATTAAGAATTTTTTAATCTTCTTTGTTACTTTACTAAAAAAAAGATGATGTTAAAGAGATTTAACAATTTAGAAATAACCAAAAATAAATAAATCGTGTTTATCATATGTTTTTTTTTTTTAAAAAAAAAAAAACTTGTCTTATTATTTGCTCCCTTCCTTGAGGAGCTAGCTAGTTTCAATGATTAGGAGAAATTGTTCATCGTTGTTTTATTTAAAGACAAATATATTTGAAACATAAAAAATATGATTATTTATTTGAAACTTACTAATATATAAAAAGAACAAATTCATTTTTTACAATAAGTCGTTCGAATAAAAAATATATATACAATTTTATAGTATGTGAACTTATTTGATCGCATGTGAAGTTTAAGAAAAGAAAAATAAATTGAACTTGCAAAACATTAATTCTACAAATAATAAATGAATTTATTTGATTGAATATGAAATTCAAGAAAAAAAATGAACTTGCGAAAAATTAATTCTATGATACTAGTAGAGCAATAATTCAAAATTAATTTGCAAATAAAAAAATAACATGATTTTTTTTAATGAAAAAAAAGATACAATTATCCTCATATCTACTTCAAATGGAGATAAGACTATGTGTGGATGTCATTTCTTTTGCAAATTTTCTTCTATCGCGTTCAAAAATAATATCAGTTGTTCAGATATTTCTTTACTGTTATAATGATATACTATAATAAAAAATATATAACATAATATAGAAAATCTGTAACATAAAAATTTAATTGTTATAATAAATTATTTTATATATAAAGAGGTCAGATTGTGTTAGGATGTATTGGTAAATTAAGGACTTATATTATTATTATTATTGTTGTTGTTGTTGTTATTATTTTGAAATTCTTGGCGCGCTAAATTAAGTTGGCTAAAAAAGTTATTTATTATATTTTATCCGTTCATTTTGGACTTTAAATATCTCTTAAGACACACTAATTAATATAAGTATTTTACTATAATTTATATTTATATTAGTTGATATATCTAATGATGAAAAAAATATTATTTTTTTTCAAAATACTAAATGTGAAAAAAACTTTTAGGACTTAAAAAGTACTTTTAATTAGAGTAAGATATAGCGTTGAAGCATTGTATTCATGCAAATTTATTAATA
This sequence comes from Solanum sitiens, assembly GCA_016801875.1. Taxonomy (NCBI): domain Eukaryota; kingdom Viridiplantae; phylum Streptophyta; class Magnoliopsida; order Solanales; family Solanaceae; genus Solanum; species Solanum sitiens. The sequence continues at coordinate 636,372 of JABWTJ010000350.1, read as the reverse complement.
ACTTTGTCCTTGTCATGTATTTATATTTAAAATATCACTAGATACTTGTAAATATAAAAAATTGTAAACTTATATTTTAGCATATTAATTTAAAGTCATTACAAAAAAATCATAAAATTTTAAAACATAATATGTAAGTGTGTTTTTCAACTTACCCTTATCTGACGAGTATCGACTGACATCTATATCCTCCAAATTTGGGATATGCACAAGAAACCACTTAAACTTGTATAAAGTTAAATATGCAGACACATTTGTCCTACTTGACGTTATAGGTAGCATTTCGCATTCTACGGAGCATCCTACCTGATTATGTCACATACGACGTGTGTGTCGATTTGTTCAACTTTATACAAGTTTAATGCCTACTTATACACACCCAAAGTTAGATGACGCATAACTAATATCAGCTAATATCAAGTTAAAATATTGAATCGTAACGTCTCCGTCTAATGTTAAACAAAATTTTATTTAATTTCCCATTCTTTGAATATTATATTAATTATTTTTATTTCTTATTTTATTAAAAGAGACTGGAGTTGAGAAGCCAACAATTGAGGGATTTGCACGTCGTGGACGAGATGTGGATGGAAACAGAGAATCTGAGGTTGAATTTGTAATTCCCGAAGACTTTGGGAACGTTGGTGCAATTTTAATAGAAAATCAACAGCGCAAGCAAATGTATGTGAAAAATATAGTAATTGACGGTTTTGTCCATGGCAAAATTGAAATTACATGCAACTCTTGGGTTCATTCCAAATATGATAATCCTGATAAAAGAATTTTCTTCACGAATAAGGTTTGCGTAAATCTCATCTCCTCTATTTATTTATATTTTTTTGATTTTGGGAAATTTTTGATTTGTTTTAGACATGATTTCTTCGTTCACAATAACATGTTGATTTTCATAATAAATGGATTGATTTGAATTATATATAATGTCATTGTATTTTTTTTTTCTAATCATTATTGAAGCTTTAAAAAATAATTTATTATATATAGGATTTCTTTGTTCGGAATAATTGATTGATTTTGATAATAGACGAAAGACGATATTATTGAAAAATTGATTTGAATTATATGTATTGACATTGTATTTCGGGTCATAAGTAAAGCTAATATATATATATATATATATATATATATATATTCTTTGTCTCAAATTAGTTATTGTGATTTTTAAAATAATTATTTGAAATTATTAGTCATTTTCAGAAGTTATTATTTTTGAAAAACTGCAAATACAATAATTATGAATGATATATATTATAATTATTCATAAATACCAATAAAAGATAAAATCATTTTTTAAAAAACTTTCTAAAATTTTAATAAACATATATATATTTTTAAAAATTATGACAGATATTTTAAAACACCAAATATTGGACCACATGCGTCCATTAATTTCTGGAAGGAAAAAAAAAACAAAATAGTAATTTTGTTTTATATTTCATGTTTCACTTATAAAGACAAAAAAAAAATGTCACAAAAAAGTGGAGTTGTGGTCCTATTAAATTTTCAATTAAAAATGGCATTTCTAGTCCATGTGTTAAGACTATATTCTTATTTTAGTCTTCGTGTTATCTAACTAAGCATTATTAACCTTCAATTATACCAAGTAAGTGATTTTAGTTCTTCAAGTTACATATTCAAAAAAAAATAACAGAGAATTCAGTGCTAAAAGGGGTAGTTCGGGTATTTCCTTTTTAATTTTCTCTCTTTGAAGAACAAGCTAAGTCTTCCCTATCTCTATCTAGAAGAACAAGCCCGTCGATTTGAGCTACAGTTTCAAAAGCAAACTTGATAGGCATTAACCCTTCCGCTCACACCGACGAACGATAAATTATGCAACGAATGATTTTCTTTAAAAAAAGAATCTGTTTTCTCAATCAATTACTTTAAAATATCCGAGTGACCCCTTTTAGCAGTGAACTCTCTGTTAATTTTTTTGGGTCTGTTAGTTGAAGGATTAAAATCACTCACTTGATATAATTAAAAGTTAATAGTGCTAAGTTAAATAACACAAGGACTAAAATAAGAAATTAGCCTTAACATAGGGACTAAAAGTGTCGTTTCCCCGAAAAATAATATAGTAAAAACATTTTTTGTTAAAATACTAAGAAACTTTCTAATTTATATATATGTGAAAACACTATTTTTTATTTTGTTTCACTAGAAAATTTGAAGGGGAAAATAGTCTCTGAATGAATTAATAGTCTAATATCTTAAAAGATAATTTCAAATATTATCTCAAAATTATAATACTCATTTCAGATACCAAACAACCTATCAAAAATATATAAAATAAAAAACATATAATTTCTCTTCTAAATTTCTAAAATAAGACTTATTTTTGGGACAAAAATATATTGCAAACCTTTTTTTAATTATTTATTCTATTATTACGTATATTTTTATTTTATTTTATCTTGTCAACTCATTAATTACCTCTACTTATGTGGTCAATTTAATTAAGTGACGGTCAAAGTAATATGCATTGAAAATATAAATAATATCGACATAATTAAATATGTATCAGTTATTTTTATTCAATATCGATATTTTTATCGTTGAAAATTATGTTATATATATAAATAAATAGGTAAAAATATAGTTATTTTTATTCAATATCGATATTTTTATCGTTGAAAATTATGTTATATATATAAATAACTAGGTAAAAATATAGTTATTTTTATTTTTTCACTTTATGGAAAAAAAATTATTATTATTAACTCGGGTTACGATATATAGGCACGTGCAAGCTTACCCATCTCTACTGACAAGTTTATATCAGTGTGTATAGCTTAAATTATGTCAACGTGTATAACTTAAATTAGAATTTGTATAACTTTTCATCCCTTTATTTTTCTAAATTTAATTTGGTTGCAGATGTTACGTACCAAAAATGGTGTTCTAGTCTGAAAATGATTTTTTTTAATTGAGGGCGTTATCTCCATCCGCGACGGAAATAACTAAGAGTCAGTCGCCTCTTTGGAGTTTAAAAAGGTTTAAATAAGTGTATTTTCTCTTTAAATAAATTTTTTACATCATATAAATCTGACTAATTAAATGAGTATATTCTTAATATCAGTTGGTTAGAAATAACAATATAACTCAAATGATTAAAAAAGATAAAATAGGACAAGATACAAGTATTTTTCATAGTTCAATCATTTATGTTATAGTAGTGTGTCAAAGTTAAAATTTCAGTAAAACTATTCAAAACTTAATATGTTTGTACGAAAAGCAATTTTGCACCTATATTTTTGATATTATATATATATATATATATATATATATATATATATATATATATATATATATATATATATATATATTGTAACTTTTTGATAAAAAGTATACACTAGATTCTCTTTGCTTTAGTATTATAAGATAATATATTTATCCCTTTAATTAATTAAAAGAAAAATCTTTAAGCAATGGAAAAACGGCTCTTAAAATGGTGTGACAATGAGCATATTATTTAAACTTATATATAATTAAAAGACCGATAATGTTATACGATAATGAATATTGGGCGTATAATTTACATTTATATATATAAATTGATAATATTATATGATAGTGAATGTTGGACCTATTAACTATAATATATATATATATATATATATATATATATATATATATATAAATGTGCGATAATAGAATCAAAGATTAGATAAGATTAAAATGACTACATTCTTGAGAAGGTATGCAAGTAGCACGTAATGAGATTGATAAAATGAGAAAAGGTGTAACTACAACGTGTTGAGGATAGAATGAGAGAAAGTCGCTTGAAATGGTTTCATCATGGTTTGCATCGACATGCCTACATGTATATTCGTTCATAGGTATGAAATTATTGTACCGAATAAATTAAAAGGGGACTGAGTAGACGTAAAATTACATCAAAGAAAGTTGACTTGAAAGATCCACAGACTGGAAGAAAAAGATCCACATAGATAATATCTATTAGCTAGTTGGGAATAGGTTTTATAGACTCGTTAAAAAACTTCTAATATAAGTATTACCGGGATTAAGGTGTAATTATTGTTGTATAAAAACAGGAGGCGTAATATATTTTTTATAAGGTGAAGGATACGATCTACTTACAGTACTCTCACTCTCCAGACTCTACTTATGAGATTTCAGTGGGTATTATAAGGTAAGGGATACGATCTACTTACACTCTCCCTCTCCAAACTCTACTTATGAGATTTCAGTGAGTTTTATAAGGTAATAGATACGATCTACTTACACTCTCCCTCTCCATACTCTACTTATGAGATTTCAATGGGTATTATAAGGTAAGAGATACGGTCTAGTTACACTCTCCCTCTCCTGACTCTACTTGTGAGATTTCAGTGGGCGTTATAGAGTAAGGGATACGTTCTACTTACATTCTCCCTTTCCAGACTCTACTTATGAGATTTTAGTGGCATTATAAGGTAAGGGATACGATCTACTTACACTCTTTCTCTCCAGACTCTACTTATGAGATTTCAGTGGTATTATAAGGTAAGGGATACAATCTACTTACACTCTCCCTCTCCAGACTCTACTTATGAGATTTCAGTGGCATTATAAGGTAAGAAATACGATCTATTTACACTCTCCTTCTCCAGACTCTACTTGTGAGATTTCGGTGAGTGTTATAAGGTAAGGGGTGGGATTTACTTACACTCTCCCTCTCCGGGCTCTACTTGTGAGATTTCAGTGGACGTTATAAGGTAAGGGATACGATCTTCTTACACTCTCCCTCTCCATACTCTACTTGTGAGATTTCAGTGGACGTTATAAGGTAAGGGATACGATCTACTTACACTCTCCCTCTCCAGACTCTACTTGTGAGATTTCAGTGAACGTTATAAGATAACGATCTACTTACACTCTCCCTCTTTAGACTCTACTCATGAGAGTTTAGTTGGCGTTATTGTAGTTTATTTCATTTTCTAAAAGATCAGTAATTGGCTTAATCAAATTTAACAAATACATTACACATTAGTAGCTTCAAAGAAGTCAAATTAAAAAAAAAAAAGAGTAGAACTTTGTGATCTCAAGTTCATTTTTGCTTCTTTTTCTACCTGCTTAAACCAAAAATATTTTGTGTCGGAATTTCCAGATAAAAAACAGTCCATGGGTTATAGCACATGAAAATTGATAAAATCTGTCTTTACTAGCTTTGGGCTCGTTTGAACTTGAAAATGCATAGTTTTTCCCCGCGTGACATACTGGTTCTATTTCTAAGGTCTTAACGGACGTCCATGAAAAAATTCAGCCATTTTGCTATGGGATTTCTGGATAAAAAAAATCTATTGCTATAGCATACAAAAATCGGTAAAATCTCTCTTTGCTTCCTTTGAGACTTGTTTGAACTTGAAAATGCATCATTTTTCCTTGCCCGAGGAACTGGTTTCACTTCTAAGGTCTTAATGGACTTCTATGAAAAATTTTGGTCATTTTATTTTTGAATTTCCGAATAAAAAAAATCCATAGTTGCAAACGAAAATCGGTAAATCTGTCTTTGCCTACTTTGGGGCTCATTTGAACTTAAAGATGCACCAATTTTACCTGCGGGACGAACATGTTCAATTTCTAAGGTTTTAATAGACATCCATGAAAAATTTCAGTCATTTTATTTCGGAATTTCCGATTAAAAAAATCCATGGGCTATATAGCACACAAAAAATAGTAAAATCTGCTTTTGCATGCTTTGGACTCGTTTGAACTTGAAAATGCACCATTTTCCCTGCGAGGTGAACTGGTTTCATTTCTAAGGTCTTAAAGGACATGCATGAAAATTTCGATCATTTTATTTTGGGATTTTTGGATTTAAAAAATCCATGGGCGTACACAAAAATCGATAAAATCCCTCTTTGCCTATTTTGTGGCTCGTTTAAACATGAAAATGCATATTTTTTCTCCGCGAGATGAACTTGTTCCATATCAAAGGTCTTAGCGGACGTCCATGAAAAATTCCGGCCATTTTGTTTCAGGATTTCTAGATAAAAAAATTCATGGATTATAGCATACGAAAAACGGTAAAATTTGTCTTTGCTTGTTTTGTGGCTCGTTTGAACTTTAAAATGCACCAATTTTCCTCGTGGAATGAACTATTTCTATTTCTAAGGTCTTAACGAACATCCTGAAAAAAATTCGGCCAATTTATTTTAGGATTTTCAGATAAAAATAAATAAATTTGCTATAGCACGATAATCGATAAAATCTGCCTTTACCTGCTTTGTGGCTCGGTTGAACTTGTAAATGCACTATTTTCCCCACGGGACGAACATATCCATATCTAAGGTCTTAATAGACGTCCATGAAAAATATCATCCATTTTCTTTAGGCATTTCCGGATAAAAACAATCCATGGGCTATATAAGCACAATAAAATCGATAAAATCAGTCTTTGCCTGCTTTGGGGCTCGTTTGAACTTGGAAATGCTCCATTTTCCCCATGGGACGAACTAGTTCCATTTCTAAGGTGTTAATGGACCTACATGAAAAATTTCTGTCATTTTGTTTTAGAATTTTCGAATCAAAATAGATCTATGGGCTATAGCACACGAAAATCGTTAATATCAGTCTTTGCCTGCCTTGGAGATCGTTTGAACTTGAAAATGCACCATTTTTTCTCATGTGATGAACTAGTTCCATTTTTAAGGTCTTAACGGATGTCCATGAAAAATTTCGGCTATTTTATTTTGGGATTTTTGGATATAAATAAATACATGGACTATACCACACGAAAATCAGTAAAATCTGCCTTTGCCTGTTTTGGTGCTCGTTTGAACTTAAAAATGCACCATTTTCCCAGTGGGACGAACTGGTTCCATTTCTAAGGTCTTAACGAACGTCGATGAAAATTTTTAGTCATATTGTTTCGTGATTTCCGAATCAAAAAAAATTCATGGTCTATAGCACATGAAAATTGAAAGAATGTGTCTTTGCCTTTTTTGGGGCTTGTTTCAACTTAAAAATGCACCATTTTCCCCCGTGGGACGAACTCGTTCCATATCTAAGGTCTTAACGGCCGTCCATGAAAAATTTTGGTCATTTTATTTTCGGGATTTTCAGATCAAAAAAATTCATGGCTATAGCACATGAAAATCGGTAAAATTTGCATTTACCTGCTTTGGAGATCGTTTAAAATTCAAAAAATGTCAGCCATTTTGTTTCGAGATTTCCAGATAAAAAAAAGTACATGGGCTACAACACACGGAAATCGGTAAAATCTGTGTTTGCCTGATTTTGTGCTCGTTTGAACATGAAAATACACCATTTTTCCTCGTGGGACGAACTAGTTCAATTTCTAATGTCTTAACGGACGTCCATGAAAAATTTCAGCCATTTTATTTTGGGATCACATATACATATACGTGTATATATATATATATATATATATATATATATATATATATATATATATATATATATATATATATATATATATATTTAATCTTCTTATTCTCATTTCAAAATCTTGACCTTTTAAATTTCTCACACAAATTTTTTAAAAAATACAAATGAGTAATTATTCCTTAAAGACAAGAAATTAAAGTAGATTCATATATCTTTTAAAGTTAAATTTCATTTCTATCTTTTTTATATTTATTTTAATAGTATTTGACCTTTCAATTTTCCATGTATCTTTTCACGTTTTCTTCATTTTATTCTATAGATTTAACTTTTCCAAGAAAAAATTTTATTTACTCTTCCTACAATTCTTGTGTGTAGAAATCTAAAATTTATTTTACTCATTAAATTTTCTTTCTTTCATCTTCCAATAGTAACTTCTTTTTACATTCTTCATTCATATTTTAATATATAAAATTTCTTTGTTATTATTGATTGTACATAGTTTAATCTTCTCAATGATATTTATTCTGATCAATCTTTTAACATTCGTTAAATACTCTATAAAGTGTATCATAAGGTGGGTTTGTCCAATCAATTCATTTACCTGCTTAGGTTAGATTTCTCCTCCAAAAAGAATCTACTTCAGGTAAATCTATTTCAATATAATTAATTTAGCTACAAATATTGACCAACACTTTTTGTATTATTACTAAGCTAGCAGCATATTCACTTCTTTTAGTATAATATCTATTTATGAAAAACTTCTGTTGCAATAAAACTCAAATTCAGATATAAGTTGACATGTAAATGCCTTTGCATATTTGAACTTTGAGATGTGGACATGGACTATGTTTGGAGCACACAGGTTCATAGTTGACTGTGTTCGTGTAGTTTTAAATGGTATGAAATACACGTGCGTTGCACGTGTTCGAGGACTAGTATATATATATATATATATATGATTATTCAGTTTGACTGGTTTTTCACATGTAATTGTGATTTCCTTATTAGTCAGTAAGCACATGATGTTCTACATGTTCTACAAATTTAACAAACATTCTATCAGAAATCCCATATATACTTAACATATTTTAACATGAATGTTAATCAGAAATTCACGTTTTTGTTATTTTAGCATATATAAAACAAAGATTTCTAAAGCTAAAGGACGACATCAATTCGAACATAAAATACACACTATTATAAAAACACGAAATCCAAATGGAATCCATTGGAAATGATGGCTAGCTCGTTGAAGACATTTTCGATGAATGTTTTATTAGAAATTTCATATATATTAATAGTACTCTGAAAAAGAAAACGTTCATCAGAAATGCACGTTTAACATACTCATGATAATCCAATCATTTATTTGAATGATCCAACATTTTTAGAAATTCGAAAAGCATTGGCTCCAACAAATATCAATATTCATTTTTTTTGTTTTGCATGAAAATATTAAATATATACATTGTAGTTCCAATAACTTAATTCAAAAATATTATTCAATGTGTTAAATAAAGATTCTTTAAAAATGTGTATTTTGGAGAAAAATCTTATCGCAAGTGGGATAACACTTTTTTAAAATTTGAGAAACATAGGTTAATTCCAACAAATATCAAGATTAATATTCAATTTTGCGTGAAGAAATTAAACATTTAGTTCCAACTTCCAACCTTGGATATATTCTTCACAAATATCGTTTTGATATACGTCAGATCCTCCAAAATTTATATTTTATTTTTAAAGGTTCAATAATAATATCTTTGAAGAGTTCGAGTAACACTGATTTCAACAAAGTAATAAGACTTGCTTTGAATGAATTAGCAGACAAAACAACATAAGAAATTGATGAAATATTGACATCACTCTACTCTCCATTTTTGTTGATTTGCAAACCATTAACTTGATTTTGTGATATAAAAGTCAAGAAGTTACCATCTATGTAGCCATTCAATCCATTATGTTTAATATTGTTTTCATGATCTCCACTAATAATTGATGATCCCTTGTAATGTGTAAATCTAAATCTCATAATTAAGATCCAACAATTAATCAATGTGATTTTTTAATCTCAAATTCTCCAAAATCATCCTTTTCAACATTTCTCCAATTTGATTTGAGTAAGATTTTACCAAATTGCTACAAAAATATAATTGATCACATGACAAAAATAACTTTATTGCTACTCCGCAACTTAAATCAATGCACAAAATAATTAATTTTTTTAAAAAAAGAGTAGACATACGAGAAATCAGGATTATATTACCATGAGGCCAAAAGTCATGTTCTTGAGCTGATGGAACTGGCAGAATTCGATTACGGCACTCATAGCTCTAAATATTGACTAAAGTCAATAGTTTCAACTTAAAAGCTTCCAAAAATCTAAATTTTTTGATCCGATTTCCAATCTAACCTCAAAAATTGATCTAACACAACTCGGAAAAACGATATTGAGTGTAAAATGGTAATAATTTAGAAACTTCCAAAAATGATCTTTAGGGTCATTACATAAAGGGACATCATAATAATATGAGTAATATAATATCATATGATAAGATTAATATTTATTAATTATTCGATATTTTATAAAACAAAATTATTTAGTGTAGGGGTAAAACGGTAATCCAATTTTGCACTTTGAAACTTTTCACTTTTAGTTATACTAGCTCTCGAACACGTGTGGTGCATGTATATCTCATGCTAATTAGTAATAATGTTCTAAAATGATACAAACAATATTGAAGTATGTATGTGATGAAAATTGTTTGAGGAAAATTTAAGTGTGAATTGGTGAATGATTTGCTACAATTTGTTCACCAATTCTTCCTTGTGTTGTACCTCAATTTTCGTTGAATTCAAACTTAATTAACTATTGCAAATCACACTTGAGATTTCTTAAGAACAAGAACAACATAAAACTTTTTAAAAAATCATAATTTAAAAAATTAGAGGAAATTCCTCTATTTATAGCAAATAAATATTAGTATGAATAAACTGTTCGTTTAATTGCATAAAAAAACATAAACAAAACATGAATTTCCATCGAAATTACACATACATAATACATAAAATGTCAAAACTTAATAATACAACAATTCAAACATAAGATACACACTATTTAAAAAATACGAATTTCGACAAACATTCTATCAGAAATCCCATATATACTAATGGTATTCGGACAGGAACATTCATCAGAAATTCACATTTTTTTATTTCATCATACATAAACCATAGAACACAAAATCTAAAGAACGACAACAATTCAAACATAAGATACACACTAGAAAGAAAACACAAATTCCAAACGAAATGACGGCTTGTTCAAGACATCTTCGACGAATCTTTTATCAGAAATCGTATATACTAGCGGTACTCCGATAAGAATGTTCGTCAAAAATTCACTTTATAATATCAAACACCACAATAAGCCTGGAAAGCATTAGGAGTGCCAGGGTTTGAAGCAACATAGTTAAATAATCCATGCATTTCATATGGCTTGAAGAGTAAAGGGTGTTTTTCATCCACTAGTTCTTTTGGGGCCTCTATGAAGTGACCTAGTTTTGATAATGTATTAAATTGAAGGGAGCGTCTATCATTTTCTCTAGGCACTGCTACCCTATGGAGGGGAGAATGCAATCGACCATTTGTCCATGCCTGTATAAATTCACTCATATCATCAGTGCATAAAACTTAAAATACATTTATTTATAACTAGAAATTAAATACACGTTTTTCCTACATTTGTTATATTTTTATCGAAAAGAATTTTCATCTTGCGCGTTTTCAATGAATTTGTTAGAAATAAGTGAATTTCTAATAGTGATCGATCTGATCCTTTGAAGTATTCAAACATACAAAACCTAGGTTAGGTACATATAGTTCAAACATTTTTAAAAATCTGGCAACATAAGTTTCAAAGAAATATCAAGATTTATTTATAGTTTTTCATGAAGTGTTTCTTGAAATCTTTGAAAATACTACTAAGAGTGTCAAATCCTCCAAAATTATATTTTTTGAAGCATCTAATATAGGTGCAATAATATTTTTGTAGAGTCGAGCAACATAAGCTTTCAAGGAAAATAGATAATGTTGATAGGATCCACCAAATATCAACATTCATTTTTAGTTTTCCATGATCTTAACATGTAGTTCCAATTGTAACATGTGTTGCTTCGACTTTTCAAATATTATTCAGCGTGTCAAATCCTTCAACAATATGCATTTTTGAGAATAATCATATACGAGTGAGATAACATTTTAAGACATTCGAAAACACATGCTTCACTAATTATCAATATTCATTTTTAATTTTCCATGAAAATATTAAACATGTAGTTCCAATTATAACTTATGCTTTTTGGACTCTTCAAAAAATACTATTCAGTGTCTTCACATCATTCAAAAATATTTGTTTTGAAGAATAATCTAACACGAGTGTAGGTCGGATCCTCAAAAATTATACATGTAGTTCCAATTGATTTCAATTAGATATATTCTACACATATATTGTTTAGCATAGGTCAGATCATCTAAAAGCTATGTTTTCTTACAAATTTTAATATGGTTCAACAATATTTTTAAAGCGTTTGAATAACAAAATTTCAAAAAAGTAATAACACTAGAAAAAAAAAAGAGTAACACTTACTTTGAAGGAATCGCCAGACAAAACAACAAAAGAATTTGGTGAAATACTGGCATTAATCCACTCTCCATTTTTGTTGATTTGCAATCCATTAACTTGATTTTGTGCTATAAAAGTCAAGAAGTTATTATCTGTGTGGTCACCCAATCCATCATATTTATTATTTTCATCTTTATTAATAGATGATGATCCCTTGTAATGGGTAAATCTAAACAGGACAAAATTATCCAATAATTCATTAATGTGCTTTTCTAATCCCAAATGCTCCAAAATCATCTTTTTTATCATTTCATCCAATTTCAGAAGTGAATTTGCATAAGATTTGACCAAATTGCTGCAAAAATTAATGCAAATATAATGTTAGTATATATGGAAAATGTTAAACATATTTAGAAACATCTGAAGTCCGCGTTATCTTTTCATTATAAGGGAACGGAATTGAACTCTTACCTATCAGATCATGGTTTTATGTAACATATATTTTTATTGTGATTACATATGATATTTTTATTTTTTTTCAAAAGTGTGATAAAGAATAGTTTCGAGAAAAAAAATTATATTCACCATATCCTTGATGTTAACAACTTTCATTTTTTGAACCAATGATCTATATATATGTCACACACAATACAACACATTTATCATTGTTGAAATTCGTGATCTATAGATCATAGACAATCTACACTATCCTACCCTAATTAATGTGACTTTTTTCACATCTTGAATCTGACTTTATTGTTGTTGAAATATATAATCAATAATATACACGAAAATAATTTTATAGTTGCTTCAAGACTCTTATCAATGCATAAATGAAATTTTAACATAATAATTATTATTATTTTTTAAAAAAAAGTAGACATATCAGAATTCAGGATTACCATGAGGCCAATATATATTAGCAAAATTTTCAACACTTTGAGGAGCAAGGAAATTAGGAATACACAAACTCTCATAAGATGGCAAGTGTGGAATTTGCCCTATGTAGCCAATATGTAATGGTATTTCTGAATGATTTTTCATTTTAATCTCTAAGGGAAATTCAAATATTTTCTTTTTCAATATCAAATATACCCTCTCTAATTTCATTTGGACTTTTATCGTATAATATTGCTTCAATACAACCATATTCTTGAAAAGCTTCAAAAAGTTGAATTTTTGTGGATTCCCATAATGGAGTGTTTTGGTTTTAGTTCTTGATTAGAAAAATCTATGGTGGGAATCTTAACTTTGGTAAATGCCATTGATGAATAAATTAAAAGGAAAGGAAATAGATAGAAGCAAAAAGTAGGAATTGAAGACTTCACAATGAGAAAAATTCAAAGAGGGGGTAAAGAGTATATATACACAAATAAAAGTTGTGCAAGACAAGTTACAAGACCTTAACACCTTGTTTGGATGGTGTGTTACGCAATCGTAGTGTACGGTTAGTTTAAATATAATGTTTATTCAGATTATTACTTAAATTTAGTGTATTGTATAGTTTATTTGTTGTTAAGTAACGACGAAAAGTCTCATTTTATATAATAGTTGATTTAATGTTGATCCTGCCATTACCTTAATATTTCTTTTCTTATTTAGACAATGGGCTAAATGTTGAGTGAAATTATTTGAAACTTTAACTTTGGTACAAGTAATTGATGAATTTTCTCCAGTAATACTTATCTACTATTGATTTTGCATATATTTTAAGAAATTATAAATAAAAAAGTAATTTTATTATATTATTATTTGAATATAATAAGTAAAATTCCTAGAAAAATGTATTAGAGAAACGAGAGGTAAATTAAAAATTAACTGTAAAATTATTCATTAATTTTACAAAGTGGACAAATATTATTGGATAACTACGATTGCACCAAGTGAATAATAAATAAAGGAGGAGGAATTCTGTAACGACCCGCTAGGTCATTTTGAGAACTAGGACTATTTTGACTCTTTTCGAAAAATTTAAAGGGGATATTTTAACTATCCGGTAACTACGAGTACCTAGTTGATGAAACTTTTATTAAATAAGTAATATAGATAATAGGTTAGTGGGGTTTCACCGTTAATAAACTCTTGTTTACAAAAATAAAAGAGGTGGAGGCATAAACTTACGGTAGGCGACGAACGAGAGGAAAAAAACAATAACAATCGCTCTGGTGAACACAAGCAATTTCCGTTCTTTTTCAATTCTGCATATTAAAGTAGGCTGTCAGAGGGCATTAGATTGTTGTTATTATTATATTCTAATATTGTTTATTATAGGTATTTTTTTTGTTTTCATGGGTAAGGAGCAGTGTATAGTTGAGTTGATTGGGATTTCTGGGGACGTTAGTTTGGTTATTAGGGATAGTCTAATGATTTCCTAATTGCTAATGTTTGTCCTACGTAGTATTATGTAAAAGTTGGAATTTGGATACGGAT
>JABWTJ010000350.1:0-21934 GCA_016801875.1 Solanum sitiens | reverse complement strand
TATAGCACACCATTTTTTGGGTGATCCGGATCCAGATGTCAAAAGTGCCAAACAATTTTGTGGACGTCTGTCAAGACCTTGGCTATGCATCCGGTTGGCTCTCACGGCCATTCCCACCCATTTTCAAGGTCAAAATAGCCCCGAAGCGCGTATACCCCCATTTCGACAATTTTTCGTGTGCTATAGCACACCATTTTTTGGGTGATCCGGATCCCGACGTCAAAAGTGCCAAAAATTTTGTGGACGTCCTTCAAGACCGTGGCTATGCATCCGGTTGGCCCTCACGGCCATTCCGACCCATTTTCAAGGTCAAAATAGCCCTGAAGCGCGCATACCCCCATTTAGACGATTTTTCGTGTGCTATAGCACACCATTTTTTGGGTGATCCGGATCCTGATGTCAAAAGTGCCAAAAAATTTTGTGGACGTCCGTCAAGACCTTGGATATGCATCCGGTGTGCTCTCACGGCCATTCTAACCCATTTTCAAGGTCAAAATAGCCCCGAAGTGCGCATACCCCCATTTCGACGATTTTTCCTGTGCTATAGCTCACCATTTTTAGGGTGATCCGGATCCCGATGTCAAAAGTGCCAAAAGTTTTTGTGGACATCCGTCAAGACCTTGGCTATGCATCCGGTTGGCCCTCACCGCCATTCCGGCCCATTTTCAAGGTCAAAATAGCCCCGAAGCGCGCATACCCCCATTTCGACGATTTTTCGTGTGCTATAGCTCACCATTTTTTGGGTGATCCGGATCCCGACGTCAAAAGTGCCAAAAAATTTTTTGGACGTCTGTCAACACCTTTACTATGCATCCGGTTGGCTCTCACGGCCATTCCAACCCATTTTCAAGGTCAAAATAGCCCCGAAGCGCGCATACCCCCATTTCGACTACTTTTCGTGTGCTATAGCACACCATTTTTTGGGTGATCCGAATCCCGACGTCAAAAGTCCCAAAAATTTTTGTGGACGTCCGTCAGGACCTTGGCTATGCATCCGGTTGGCTCTCACGGCCATTCCGACCAAATTTTCAAGGTCAAAATAGCCCCGAAAGCGGCATACCCCATACGACGATTTTCGTGTGCTAAGCCACACCATTTTTGGTGATTCTGGATCCCGACATTTCAAAAGTGCCAAAAAAGTTTTTGTGGACGTCCGTCAAGACCTTGTCTATGCATCCGGTTGGCCCTCACGGCCATTCTGGACCCATTTTCAAGGTCAAAATAACCCGGAGGCGCATAACCCCCATTTTCGACAATTTTTCGTTGCTATAGCACACCATTTTTTGGTGATCGGATCCCGATTTCAAAGTGCCAAAAGTTTTTGTTGGACCTCCGTTACAAGACCTTGGATATGCATCCGGTTTGGCCCTTACGGGCCATCCGACCCATTTTCAAGGGTGGAAAATAGCCCCGAAGCGCGCATACCCCTATTTCGACGATTTTTCGTGTGCTATAGCACATCATTTTTAGGGTGATCCGGATCCCGACGTCAAAAGTGCCAAAAAATTTGTGGTCATTTGTCAAGACCTTGGCTTTGCATCCGGTTGGACCTCACGGCCATTTCGACCATTTTTAAGGTCAAAATAGCCCCGAAGCGCGCATACCCCAATTTGGACGATTTTTCATGTGCTATAGCACACCATTTTTTGGGTGATCCGGATCGCGACGTCAAAAGTGCCAAAAATTTTTGTGCACGTCCGTCAAGACCTTGGTTATGCATCCGGTTGGCCCTCACGGCCATTCCGACCCATTTTAAAGGTCAAAATAGCCCCGAAGCGCGCATACCCCCATTTCGAGGATTTTTCATTTGCTATAGCACACCATTTTTTGGGTGTTCCGGATCCCGACATCAAAAGTGCCAAAACTTTTTGTGGACGTCCGTCAAGACCTTGGCTATGCATCCGGTTGGCTCTCACAGCCATTCTGACCCATTTTCAAGGTCAAAATAGCCCCGAAGCGCGTATACCCCCATTTGGACTATTTTTCGTGTGCTATTGCACACCATTTTTTGGGTGATTTGGATCCCGACGTCAACAGTGCCAAAAATTTTTGTGGACGTCCGTCAAGACCTTGGCTATACATCCGGTTGGCCCTCACGGCCATTCCGACCCATTCGAAGCGCGCATACCCCCATTTCAACGATTTTTCGTGTGCTATAGCACACCATTTTTTGGGTGATTCGGATCCCGACGTCAAAAGTGCCAAAAATTTTTGTGGACGTCCGTCAAGACCTTGGCTATGCATACGGTTGGCCCTCACAGCCATTCCGACCCATTTTCAAGGTCAAAATAGCCCCGAAGCGCACATACCCCCATTTCGATGATTTTTCGTGCGCTATAGCTCACCATTTTTTGGGTGATCCGGATCCCGACGTCAAAAGTGCGAAACAATTTTGTGAATGTCCGTCAAGACCTTTGATATGCATCCGGTTGGCTCTCACAGCTATTCCAACCCATTTTCAAGGTCAAAATAGCCCCGAAGCGCGCATACCCCCATTTTGACTACTTTTCGTGTGCTATAGCACACCATTTTTTGGGTGATCCAGATCCCGATGTCAAAAGTCCCAAAATTTTTTGTGGACATCCGTCAAGACCTTGGCTATGCATCCGGTTGGCTCTCACGGCCATTCCAACCCATTTTCAAGGTCAAAATAGCCCCGAAGCGCGCATACCCACATTACGACGATTTTTCGTGTGCTATAGCACACCATTTTTTGGGTGATCCGGATCCTGATGTCAAAAGTGCCAAAAGTTTTTGTGGACGTCCGTCAAGACCTTGGCTATGCATCCGGTTGGACCTCACGGCCATTTCGACCCATTTTCAAGGTCAAAATAGCCCCAAAGGGCGCATACCCCATTTCGACGATTTTTCGTGTGCTATAGAACACCATTTTTTGGGTGATTCGGATCCCGATGTCAAAAGTGCCAAACAATTTTGTGGACGTCCGTCAAGACCTTGGCTATGCATCCGGTTGGACCTCACGGCCATTCCGACCCATTTTCAAGGTCAAAATAGCCCCGAAGCGTGCATACCCCCATTTCAACGATTTTTCGTGTGCTATAGCACACCATCTTTTGTGTGATCCGGATCCCGATGTCAAAAGTGCCAAAAGTTTTTGTGGACCTCCGTCAAGACCTTGGATATGCATCCGGTTGGGCCTCACGGCCATTCCAACCCATTTTCAAGGTCAAAATAACCCCGAAGCGCGCATACTCCCATTTCGACGATTTTTCGTGTGCTATAGCACATCATTTTTAGGGTGATCCGTATCCCGACGTCAAAAGTGCCAAAAAATTTGTGGAAGTTCGTCAAGAGCTTGGCTATGCATCCGGTTGTACCTCATGGCCATTCCGACCATTTTCAAGGTCAAAATAGCCTCGAAAAGCGCATACCCCCATTTCGACGATTTTTCGTGTGCGATAGCACACCATTTTTTGGGTGATCCGGATCTCGATGTCAAAAGTGCCAAAATATTTTTTGGACATCCCGCAAGACCTTGGCTATGCATCCGGTTGGCCCTCACGGCTATTCTGACCCATTTTCAAGGTCAAAATAGCCCCGAAGCGCGCATACCCCCATTTCGACAATTGTTCTTGTGCTATAGCACACCATTTTTTGGGTGATACGGATCCCGACGTTAAAAGTACCAAAAATTTTTGTGGACGTCCGTCAAGACCTTGGCTATGCTTCCGGTTGCCCTCACGGCCATTCTAACCCATTTTAAAGGTCAAAATAGCCTCGAAGCGCGCATACCCCCATTTCGACGATTTTTCGTGTGCTATAGCACACCATTTTTTGGGTGATCCGGATCCCGACGTCGAAAGTCCCAAAATTTTTTGTGGACGTCCGTCAAGACCTTGGCTATGCATTCGGTTGGCTCTGAAGGCCATTCCCACCCATTTTCAAGGTCAAAATAGCCCCGAAGTGCGCATACCCCATTTCGACGATTTTTCGTATGCTATAGCACACCATATTTTGGGTGATCCGGATCCCGACGTCAAAAGTGCCAAACTTTATTGTGGAAGTCCTTGAAGACCTTGGCTATGCATCCGGTTGGCCCTCACGGCCATTCCGACCCATTTTCAAGGTTAAAATAGCCCCGAAGCGCGCATACCCCCATTTCGATGATTTTTCATCTGTTATAGCCCACCATTTTTTGGGTGATCCGGATCCCGATGTCAAAATTGCCAAAAAATTTTTGGACGTCCGTCAAGACCTTGGCTATTCATCCGGTTGTCTCTTACGGCCATTCCGACCCATTTTCAAGGTCAAAATAGCCCCGAAGCGCGCATACCCCATTTAGATGATTTTTCGTGTGCTATAGCACACCATTTTTTGGGTGATCCGGACACAATTTTTGTGGACGTTCGTCCAGACCTTGGCTATGCATCCGGTTGGCCCTCACGGCCATTCCGACCCATTTTGAAGGTTAAATTAGCCTCGAAACGCGTATACCCCCATTTCAACGATTTTTCGTGTGCTATAGCACATCATTTTTAGGGTGATCCGTATACCGACGTCAAAAGTGCCAAAATGTTTGTGGACATTCGTCAAGACCTTGGCTATGCATCCGGTTTGACCTCACGTCCATTCCGACCATTTTGCAAGGTCAAAATAGCCCCGAAAAGCGCATACCCCCATTTCGACGATTTTTCGTGTGCTATAGCACATCATTTTTTGGGTGATCCGGATCCCGATGTCAAAAGTGCGAAACAATTTTTTGGACGTCCCTCAAGACCTTGGCTATGCATCCGGTTGTCCCTCACGGCTATTCCGACCCATTTTCAAGGTCAAAATAGCCCCGAAGCGCGCATACCCCCATTTCGACAATTGTTCTTGTGCTATAGCACACCATTTTTTGGGTGATCCGGATCCCGACGTCAAAAGTACCAAATATTTTTGTGGACGTCCGTCAAGACCTTGGCTATGCATCCGGTTGCCCTCACGGCCATTCTAACCCATTTTAAAGGTCAAAATAGCCTCGAAGCGCGCATACCCCCATTTCGACGATTTTTCGTGTGCTATAGCACACCATTTTTTGGGTGATCCAGACATAATTTTTTGTGGACGTCCGTCCAGACCTTGGTTATGCATCCGGTTGGCCCTCACGGCCATTCCAACCCATTTTCAAGGTTAAAATAGCCCCGAAGCGCGCATACCCTCATTTCGATGATTTTTCGTGTGCTATAGCACACCATTTTTTGGGTGATCCGGATCCCGACGTCAAAAGTGCCAAAAATTTTTGTGGACGTCCGTCAAGACCTTGGATATGCATCCGGTGTGCTCTCACGGCCATTCTGACCCATTTTCAAGGTCAAAATAGCCCCAAAGCGTGCATACCCCCATTTCGACGATTTTTCGTGTGCTATTGCACACTATTTTTTGGGTGATGCGGATCCCGATGTCAAAAGTGCCAAAAGTTTTTGTGGACCTCCGTCAAGACATTGGATACGCATCTGGTTGGCCCTCATGGCCATTCCGACCCATTTTCAAGGTCAAAATAGCCCCGAAGCGCGCATACCCCCATTTTGACGATATTTCGTGTGCTATAGCACATCATTTTTAGGGTGATCCGGATCCCTACGTCAAAAGTGCCAAATATTTTTTTGGATGTTCGTCAAGACCTTGGCTATGCATCCGGTTGGACCTCACGTACATTCCGATCATTTTCAAGGTCAAAATTGCCCCGAAAAGCGCATACCCCCATTTCGATGATTTTTCGTGTGCTATAGCACACCATTTTTTGGGTGATTTGGATCCCGATGCCAAAAGCGCCAAAAAAAATTTTGACGTCCGTCAAGACCTTGGATATGCATCCGGTTGGCCCTCACGGCCATTCCTACCCATTTTCAAGGTCAAAATAGCCCCGAAGCGCGCATACCCCTATTTCGACGATTTTTTGCGTGCTATAGCACATCATTTTTAGGGTGATCCGGATCCCGACGTCAAAAGTGCCAAACATTTTTGTGGACGTCCGTAAAGACCTTGTCTATGCATCCGGTTGGACCTCACGGCCATTCCGACCATTTTCAAGGTCAAAATAGCCCCGAAAAGTGCATACCCCCATTTTGACGATTTTTCGTGTGCTATAGCACACCATTTTTTGGGTGATCTGGATCCCAATATCAAAAGTGCCAAACAATTTTGTGGACGTCCTTCAAGACCTTGGCTATGCATCCGATTGGCTCTCACGTCTATTCCAACCCATTTTCAAGGTCAAAATAGCCCCAAAGCGCGCATACCCCCATTTCGATGATTTTTCGTGTGCTATAGCACACCATTTTTTGGGTGATCCAGATCCCGACGTCAAAAGTGCCAAAATTTTTTGTGGACGTCCGTCAAGACCTTGTCTATGCATCCGGTTGGCCCTCACGGCCATTCCGACCCATTTTCAAGGTCAAAATAACCCTGAAATGCGCGTACCCCCATTTCGATGATTTTTCGTGTGTTATAGCATACCATTTTTTGGGTGATCCGGATCCCGATGTCAAAAGTGACAAAAAATTTTGTGGACGTCTGTCAAGACCTTGGATATGCATCCGGTTGGCTCTCACGGCCATTCCAACCCATTTTCAAGGTCAAAATAGCCCCAAAGCGCGCATACCCCCATTTCGACGATTTTTCGTGTGCTATAGCACACCATTTTTTGGGTGATCCGTATCCCGATGTCGAAAGTGCAAAAAGTTTTTGTGGAAGTCTGTCAAGACCTTGACTATGCATCCGGTTGGCCCTCATGGCCATTTTGACCCATTTTCAATGTCAAAATAGCTCCGAAGCGCGCATACTCCCATTTCAACTATTTTTCGTGTGCTATAGCTCACCATTTTTTTGGTGATCCGGATCCTGATGTCAAATGTGCCAAAAATTTTTGTGGACGTCCGTCAAGACCTTGGCTATGCATCCGATTGGCTCTCACGGCCATTCCGACCCATTTTCAAGGTCAAAATAGCCCCGAAGCGCACATACCCCCATTTCGATGATTTTTCGTGTGCTATAGCACACTATTTTTTCGGTGATCCGGATCCCGATGTCAAAAGTGCCAAAAAAATTTGTGGACGTCTTTCAAGACCTTGGCTATACACCCGGTTAGCTCTCACAGCTATTCCGACCCATTTTTAAGTTCAAAAAAGCCCCAAAGCGCGCATACCCCCATATTGATTATTTTTCGTTTGCTATAGCATACCATATTTTGGGTGATTCGGATCCCGACGTCAAAAGTTCCAAAAGTTTTTGTGGATATCCGTCAAGACCTTGGCTATGCATCCGGTTGGCCCTCACGGCCATTCCGACCCATTTTCAATGTCAAAATAGCCCGACGCGCGCCAACCCCCATTTCGACGATTTTTCGGTGCTATAGCACACATTTTTTGGGTGATCCGGATCCCGACGTCAAAAGTGCCAAACATTTTTGTGGACGTCCGTCAAGACTTGGCTATGCATTCGGTTGGCACTCACGGCCATTCCAACCCATTTTCAAGATCAAAATAGCCCCAAAGCGCGCATAACCCCATTTCGACGATTTTTCGTGTGCTATAGCACACCAATTTTGGGTGATCCGGATCCCGACGTAAAAAGTGCCAAATATTTTTGTGGACGTCCGTCAAGACCTTGGATATGCATCCGGTTGGCACTCACGGCCATTCGGATCCATTTTCAATGTCAAAATAGCCCCGAAGCGCGCATACCCCCATTTCGATGATTTTTCGTGTGTGCTTATAGCACACCTCTTTTGGGTGATCCGGATTCCCCGATTTCCAAACGTGCCAATTTTTTGTGGACGTCGTCCATACCTGGCTATGAATCCGGATTCCCGACGTCAAAAGTGCCAACAGTTTTTGTGGACGTCCGTCAAGACGTTTGCTATGCATCCGGTTGGCCCTCACGGCCATTCCGACCCATTTTCAAGGTCAAAATAGCCCCGAAGCGCGCATACCCCCATTTTGATGATTTTTCGTGTGCTATAGCACACCATTTTTTGGGTGATCCGGATCCCGACGTCAAAAGTGCAAAAGTTTTTTGTGGACGTCCGTCAAGACTTGTGCTATGCATCCTGTTGGCCCTCCCTGCCATTCTTGGGTGATCCAGGATCCCGATGTCAAACGTGCCAAAAAATTTTGTTGACGTCCTAAGACCTTGGCTATGAATTCCGGTTGGATCCTCACGGCCATTTTCCGACCCATTTTCAAGTCAATAGCCCCAACGCGTGCATTACCCCCATTTTGACGATTTTTCGTGTGCTATAGCATACCATTTTTTGGGTGATCCGGATCCCAACGTCAAAAGTGCCAAAACTTTTTGTGGACATCCGTCAAGACCTTGGCTATGCATCCGATTGGCCCTCACGGCCATTCTGACCCATTTTCAAGGTCAAAATAGCCCCGAAGCATGCATACCCCCATTTCGACTATTTTTCGTTTGCTATAGCACACCATTTTTAGGGTGATCCGGATCCAGACATCAAAAGTGACAAAATTTTGTGTGGACGTCCGTCCAGACCTTGGCTACGCATCCGATTGGCCCTCACGGCCATTCTGACCCATTTTCAAGGTCAAAATAGCCCTGAAGCACGCATACCCCCATTTCGACAATTTTTCGTGTGCTATAGCACACCATTTTTTGGGTGATCCTGATCCCGACGTCAAAAGTGCCAAAAGTATTTGTGGACATCCTTCAAGACCTTGGATATGCATCCGGTTGGCCCTCACAGCTATTCCGACCCATTTTCAAGGTCAAAATAGCCCCGAAGCGCGCATACCCCCATTACGACGATTGTTTGTGTGCTATAGCACACTATTTTTTGGGTGATACGGATCTCGACGTCAAAAGTGCCAAAAGTTTTTGTGGACCTCCGTCAAGACCCTTGCTATGCACCCGATTGGCCCTCACGGCCATTTCGACCCATTTTCCAGGTCAAAATAGCCCCGAAGTGCGCATACCCCCATTTCGACGATTTTTGGTGTGCTATAGCACACCATTTTTAGGGTGATCCGGATCCTGACGTCAAAAGTGCCAAAATATTTTGTGGACGTCCGTCAAGACCTTGGCTATGCATCCGGTTGGCCCTCACGGCCATTCTGACCCATTTTCAAGGTCAAAATAGCCCCGAAGTGCGCATACCCCATTTCGACGATTTTTCGTGTGCTATAGCACACCATTTTTTGGGTGATCCGGATCCCGATGTTAAAAGTGCCAAAGGTTTTTGTGGACGTCCGTCAAGACCTTGGCTATACATCCGGTTGGCTCTCACGTCTATTCTGATCCATTTTCAAGGTCAAAATAGCCCCAAAGCGCGCATACCCCCATTTCGACGATTTTTCGTGTGCTATAGCACACCATTTTTTGGGTGATCCGGATCCCGACGTCAAAAGTGCCAAAAAATTTTGTGGACGCCCGTCAAGACCTTGACTATGCATCCGGTTGGCCCTCACAGCCATTCCGACCCATTTTCAAGGTCAAAATGGCCCCGAAGCGCGCGTACCCCCATTTCGATGATTTTTCGTGTGTTATAGCACACCATTTTTCGGGTGATTCGGATCCCGATGTCAAAAGTGCCAAAAATTTTTGTGGACGTCCGTCAAGACCTTGGCTATGCATCCGGTTGGATCTCACGGCCATTCTGACCCATTTTCAAGGTCAAAATAGCCCCAAAGCGCGCATACCCCCATTTCGATGATTGTTCGTATGCTATAGCACACCATTTTTGTAACAACCCCAAAAATGAATAGGATCAAGACTTAGGTGTTTCAAGAATGCTTGTGATTAGACCAAGGTCCACACGTATTGATACGCGTAGAACCAGACCTCAGAACCCTTACTACGACCAAGCCAACTAACTTGGGGAGTTAATTGAGCTTGGAAAGGTTGGAACCAACCATGTGAGGCTCACGAAAACGAAGGTTTAATCGAAAGAGTTTTTACCGGACTCAAAAGAAGAAATTTTAAGTTTTGAGGGTCGAAGGGTAAAATGGTCTTTTCTCGGCCAATGGTAATATTGTAATTACCCTAAGTAATTAATTATTTAATTAATTAAGTTAAAAAAATAATAAAATTCGGGTGGGGCAACCCGAAGTGACCCATTTTCGCAAAATGGGGTCACCCGGGTTCGAACCCCACTAAGAGCAAGATTTAACTTGCTTTTATTTTAATGTGTTAATTTAGTTTTAATAAATAATTAGTAATATCTGATTTAGGAAAAAAGAAATCAGATTTTTTATTGATTTTTATTAATTAATAAATTGACTAATTCAAACCCACAAAGTCCTACTTATACTAGACTTCTATCTCCCATTTCCCCACACTCTCTTGCATGATTTCTCTCTCTTTGTCACACACTCTCTGGCTGCAAAACGTGAACAAAAGTCAGAAGAAAACAAAAATTCTTCATGCTTGAAGAATTCACAAGCAAAACACAAAAGATAAAGCAATTCGGTAACGTTAAGCAAAACATACTACGCTAGTCGGGTGAGGTGTGAGTGTGAGCGTTTGGACTAATTTGTGGAGGAGTTCTTCGGCAGCATTTTGAACATCTAACAAGAAAACAAAGGTATGGGTCTTCTTACTCTTGGTCCCTTTCCCAAGAGACCCCTAGGACTCAGTAAATTCGGTTAAAAAACTAAGGTTGTATCCCCTGTTGCATGTCCCTCTCATTAGCTCCCAACGAATGTAGGTTGGTATGAATGCTGGTAGACTTCAGATTATGTGATATTTGTGATGAATGTTAATGTATTTGATGTACGTTAATTCATGAAAAGATAACTATGTGCGTGTTCGAATTAAGAAAATGTGTATGGCATGTTGAGTCTCGGCCTAGAGGCTTAATTTTGTTAATGTTTTGTTTGTTGTTTTACGTACACTAATTGATGTAAAATGTGATGTTCATGTGATATGAAGTATGGCTGAATTTAGAAGCAAACATTTTGGTTAAGAAGTGTGAAAAATTGTGGTAAAGAACGTACCAAATGAACTATGTATTGCCTTATGAATTTACTAACAAAAGGAGATGAAAATGAGTAAAGAAATTACTTTGAATTTCCAGCACTTTGTTAATATGTCTCTGCCAAACTAAGATGTTTCAAATGCCAAGAAAAATAAGGAAAATAAGGTGAGATCTTTGAGGGTTGAACCCGAGACCTCACCTCTTTAAAAATAAAAAAAATGGTTTAATTAAAGAAGAAGAAATTCATGTGGTGAGGGGGATTCGAACCTATGGTGGCTGGGGAATAAGAGTGAAGAAAAAAAAAAGAAATGAGAGGGGTGAGATTCGAACCCACACCCTCTCGGTTAGAAACCAACGAAAGGAAAAATAAAGGAAAAATTTTGAGAGGCGTGGGATTCGAACCCACGACCTCTATGCGGATGAAGGAGATAATATAAAAATAAAATGAGGCTGTGGGGATTCGACCCCACAACCTCACAGTCAACTCAAATAAGTCAACTTTTAAAAAGGAGAATAAATAAAGAGGTTGTGGGGGTTCGAACCCACAACCTCTCAGCCTAAGCGAATGGAAGGGAGGGGAAATTAAAGGATAATTTGGTGTGGCTGAGGGGACTCAACCTCGGGTCCCAAAGCCTCACATGAACCAAAGCATATTAAAGAAAAACGAAAATGGGGTTGTGGGGGCTTGAACCCCCAACCCCTCAGCCAACACAAGAGAGATTTTTAGTAGAAAGTAAACCTTCAATGTAAACATTGTGTTTTGACTTAGAGTTAAAATGTCATGACTATTAATATAAAATATATTAATAATGTAAATGACATTCAATTGATTCAAGACTTGGGATTCCTTGCCCAACCTTCCGTATTGATACATAAATCATACGTGAACAAAACGTATAAGAATAATGCCACCTACTTAGGTCTAATTCAAGATCTTGGCATAACTACAAGATACATAAGTCTTGTACTACATAAGCTTAGGAATGTAAGAATTACTTAACGAACTACGAATAAAGCCTCATGGCTTGTGTGTATAGACTCATAAGTCTAGCATACGATCAAAAGTAAGTGAACCTAAGATGTATGAAATGAAATGATGAACCCTAGAAGGGTTAGGTATGAGTGTAAATACACTAAATGGCCAAGTGCATTGGCATATGATGAGATGAATAATGAAATGATGAAATGAACATTCACATAATAAGAGGTGAGTAACTATGAAAAGCAAAGATGCTAATGATAATGAATGAGGTGACAACATGACATGAGGCAAATGTAAATAATGAGAGTAATCTCAAATGAGCCTAAGTAAATGTTACCAACACGTACTCACCTATGAGAGTGTAAGATAATGAAGAGACAAGTCTCTATAAACACTCTAATGAGAGTATTGAACTTAACACACTCAATACAAATGAAGAGATGAGAAATCATCTAATGAGCTATGATGTCCTCATACTAGAAGCTAGCTTCCATGACGTATGAGATGAATGAAATGGAACTTTATACTGAGTACCGATAGACTAGCTATGAGCGGTGATGCCTTCTTTCGGAAAGGGCGGAGGTTCATGTAACTCTCATGAGATGAGACTGTCCGGCTTGCTGGGTATGGGTCTCCTTATATATCCTAGTCTTTGAACCTATACAGCCAATATAGGGATCTGGCGGGATTAAATTCCCATGTACGCTAGCATGTTATTGGATCACTTTGGCCGGTGATTCCACCTCTTTTCGGTGTGGGGGAGACACTGGATTTCATGATGCTCACATGATCTATGTCGGTTAAAGTTAAAGTTCCCAATGAATGAATGAGGCCAGCCTCAAATGATGCACATAATGAAATGAATGAATACCAAAAGTGTTAGGATAGGATAATCAACAGGTGAGTTAGATTCAAGTAATGACATTAGGTCATTCTTGGTCATTGCACAACGAACCTAATGAAAGTCTTAAACTACATCCTAGGTATAACCGGTGGTTACACTGGACTATGAACGAAATGAAATGAAGTACGTAT
Organism: Solanum sitiens; assembly: GCA_016801875.1. Lineage (NCBI taxonomy): Eukaryota > Viridiplantae > Streptophyta > Magnoliopsida > Solanales > Solanaceae > Solanum > Solanum sitiens. The sequence continues at coordinate 8,981 of JABWTJ010000350.1, read as the reverse complement.
GAATGAATGAAGCAGACTCTGTGTTTACTAATGAAGACTCCCTAGTTGAGGTCCCATATGTTGAGCCCTCATTTCTGGGATGTCTTAATGTAAAGTCCATGATCCCAAGGTCTCATGGTATATGAATAAATGATATGACAGAAGTTATGTGCTACATGTAAAATGTACTGTATGCTATATGATATGTGCTATGTGTAAATGTTATGTGCTGTGTGCAAATGTGAAAAGTATGATGATGTATATTATTCTCATGGTATCACTTTCCTAATCCAAATTTGGAAAGCTCACTTACTTTCCTAATCCAAATTTGGAAACTTTCCTAATCTCAATTTGGCTAGTCCACTGACTTGACTTCCAAAAATCATGTTGTTAGGAAAGAGCTATTCTTTCTCATGCATGTCCTTGGTGTGTGCTTGCATATACCCATACTTAGTACAAGTGTGTACTAACCCTATACGAACTCTACTATTTTAGGTGTAGGCACAGATGGACGGTAGGGCTACAGGATCATCGCTGCAGTTATTTGGACGTCCAGCATTCATCCGGTTTTTGGTAGGTCCTCATGCTTTCGAGGATGCTACTGTTTATGTTCTAGCTTAGTTTAGGAGTTGAGCTGTTGGAGCATGTTCCACTAGCGTTTCTTTCTTATTTTATTCAGACTATGTATGGATGCCATTTTGGCAATTATACGATTGTGTTATTGAACTATTTCTTTCATTTGATTATCTCTTAATGTTTAGATGGTTGATGTTGAACGAATTACGAATGTATTAGAAATGTTTAGTAAGTAATGTTTAAAAACAAAAAGTTTCAAATTTTCCGCTAAAATTTACCTATGTAAAGTAAGAATGACGTAAGTAGGCTTGTCTGCGACCTCTGAGAGGTCAACGACGCCGGTCTTGTCTGGGGTCTAGATTCCAGTCGTGACAAAGTTGGTATCAGAGCCCTAGGTTAAATTACGAAAATAATAAGTTTACATCAACCACATTGAGTAGTTTCTAAGTCATGGTAGTGAAGTGCACCACTATCCTGGATTAGAGACTGCATGATGCGTAGGAATTTTTCCCTTCTTCTGATCTTATCGTGCTTTTCTAATGTCTGAATTCTTGGTGTTATGAGCGTGTCTAGCATCAATCCTTTTTGTTTTTCCAGAGAATGAACACTAGGAGAGGATTTGGTCAGAGGAGAGGAGGAGCAGCTGCTGGGGGTAATCAGGATCTACCCCAGGCCCCAGCTGAAGGAGTGGCCATGCCAGTTAACCCAGCTGGGTTGACTCATGCTGAGGTGCGGGCATCTTTAGCCCAAATGGTACAGGCCATTACCATGCAGGCCCAGGCTATGACTGCCCAGGTCAACAGACAGGATGTTCAGAGGGAGAACCCACCGGCCCGTAGCATGGCTGACATACTGAGGGATTTCACAAGGATGAATCCTCCCATTTTCACAGGGGTTAAGACATCGGAGGATCCTCAGGAATTTGTAGATGAGGTGCATAAGATTCTGGTGGCTATGGAGGCCACTGACATTGAGAAGGCTGAGCTGGCTTCCTATCAGCTCAAGGATGTAGCACAGACTTGGTGCAAGATGTGGCAAGATAGCTGTGTCTTAGGTGGAGTACCAGTCACATGGGAGCTGTTCAAGACAGCATTTCTGGAGAGATTCTTTCCTAGGGAGATGAGGGAGGCCAAAGTTGAGGAATTCATCAACCTCAAACAAGGCTCCATGACAGTCATGGAGTATTCCCAGAAGTTTGTTAAGCTGTCAAGTTATACTACTTCCCTGGTTTCTAACAGCAGGGATGAGATGAGCAGGTTCCTCACAGGAATCAATGGAGACCTGGAGGAGGAGTGTCGATCTGCTATGCTCCATGACAATATGGATCTTTCCAGGTTGATGGTGCATGTCCAGCAGGTAGAGGACAGCCGCAGAAAAAGAGGTGTTCATGATGCTAGGAGGCCCAGGCCTCAAGACCAGGCAGGACCCAGTCATGGAGGTCACAGGAATAACTTTGGCGTCCGTGAGCAACCTGTCACGACCCGAAAGCACCCCCTAAAAGTTAGGGAAAACCTTCGAATCGTGACCGGGCGTACTTGACCCCTTTGGGGTCTCGTACAAGCCCTCTAACTAGCATTCGTAACATAAAGCATGAAAAGTAGTGCGGAATTAAAACTTTTCACGATAATAATAAATAAAGGAGTCTTTTCATAAATACTAGGAAATCTTATCGTCACAAGCCAACTTAAAGAAACAACTTAGAATCTTAGGGACACGGCCCTTTACAATAGAATAAATACATTTTTTTTAGTCTTAATAAGGAAACTAAGAAACATAAAAACTATGTCCTCGAATATATGAGGACATACCCAAGTCTTGAGAGATAGAATTCCCAAGCTTCAACTTCGATCCTCCAAAGGCTTCCAACCTATACTCATAAGGTATGAAAAGTATGGGGTTAGTACAACAATGTACTAAGTATGGCATATGCAAAAACATGCAAAAAGGGACATTTTAGTAAAGGTAGCTTTTTATGCAATTCAATTATAACCTTTATGAATCTAGAAGCAAACCCACATAAGAATCAACATTTAACACTTTATGGCTATCTTACCAAACTTAAAATAAACAAAAGGAACATTTCAATTAACTTTGCTAAACTTGCAATAAAATTGAATAAAGCATCATAGTGAACATTTTGAATTCTTACAATGAAGACCTTACAGTGAATGGCACGGTCCAAGTCATATGAACCCTTTTTCTTTGAAGTTGCCCTAACCCAAGGTTATTCTAAGACTCCCTAAGGTGAGCCAAGAAGGGACTCTCATTACACCTCCCTTCAAAGCACACCAAAGCGACCCTTAAAACTACCTAATCTTAGGCTTACTTCGTTAGAAATCAAATCCACGCCCTTGGCTAACATATGCAAAACACTCATGGAAATATAGGTCATACCAAGTGCAATGTGAGAGTAGCATCCCATACTACCACTCCCACTTAGTACTCCTAATGGATTCCATTTACTCAAGTACTCCACAATAATCCTCCATAACACTACACCATAGTACTCATTCACACGGATATCATGAAGGTACTCTTTTCCCATAGTAGGTATAGGTCACACCGAGTGCAATGTGAGAATAGCATCCCATACTACTACTCCCACTCAATGCTCCTACTTGGTAACTAATGTGGATTGAGCACTTCACGACATACATACACAATTTCAACAATACACAAGATAATTAGTTTCAAATCAATTCTTTTGTGGAAGTTAGCTTAACCGACAAAGACCATGAGAGCTAGACATGGAATCCCGATATCAACCCCTATCGGATGAGGGATCCTTACTTTCCTAGAGTAAGGTCATGCTTCTTAGCGTTTACATGGATTTTCCAATAGCTACACCTATGCGGGCACATAGTTAAGGGATAAGGAGTTTGCTACTAAGTAACTCACTCTCTACTAACGAGGAGTAGTCATCTCAAGAGGTACTTTGGATTACAACATCTCAACTAACGAAGTGCAATCCACCTCCCCTTCATATCCTCTCGGTGCTAGGCATAACTCCACACGGATTTCTCAACATAAAAGTCTATCATAGGAAGCTCACTAGCAAATGGAGAGGTTCTTACTAGACACTACATCTCAACTCACAAAGTGTCCACCTCAAGATTTCCCCTTTTTGCTCAACTTGACATAATACAAATCTTAGAAGAGTGTGTGTGTACATGTGCACACCTTGCATATAAGCATCATTTCATTTTCATCAAGTTCTACTCATACTTTAACCTTGATTCATCAAGCTACACACTCTACATACTTCTCATAATCATATACTTCATCTAAACATAAACTAGGTCAAACATGCAATTCAAGCTACATCAAACACAACATAAGACCCATTTCCAATATATCTTCATTTCACATATTAGACCTTCAAGGTAACATACTCAAACAATACTAAGTAACATCAAGTTCATCAATTTGCACCGCCACCCATAAGGTGGACCATACCACTCAAATAGCAATTCATAATAAGAACTATACAATGAGAGCAACTCATCAACAAATCAAACCATCATTACCCATAAGAAATTTATCAATATTTCACCATATGAAGTCCCTTAGGGCAGTAGCTACACCAACATGACATACACAAGAAGACCCAAGTTCATACCTTACTCAAATCATGCTCACATAACCCATTTTCATGCCAAAAGTTGAAGTATGCATATACAAGAGTTTCATGGAGTTTTAACATCAAAACCATCTATTCAAACCAAGATAAATACATTTAAACCATTAGAACTTAGTTACAAGAAGACCCATAATAGAAATCAAAGTTTAGAAGAAGTTTAGTTTAAAACCCCTTTTGAAAACCATTTTGGAAGTTGGCTTCTTGAATGGAAAGGTATTCAAGAATGGATACCATACCTTTATGAGAAAGAAACCCACGAATTTGATGAAGAAACAAGTCCCAATCCGTCCTCCTATCCTTCCTTGACTTCTAGCTTCCAAGAGAGTTGAGAGAGTTTTCTTGAGAGAAAGAGAGAGCTGGATCTTGAAGAGAAAAGGGGGCTCTTCTCTAGGTTTGGGGTGTAAAAGAGTCTTATAAGGCTTGGGGTGTATTTACATAAAACACCCTAAGCTGGCAGCCTTTAAATCATGCACTGGCAGGCTTCGTCGACGAGACCTCCTCGATGGACCGTCACGTCCACCACGGACCGTCACGGGGTTCCGTCGAGGAACACTTGGCTTCTAGATGGAGCCTGTCCCAATTTCACTCTCTGTCACCCACGACGCCCTGGCTCGACGGACCGTCCTGAGTACGACGGACCGTCGCCATGGACGTCGTGAGCTACTGATGGGCAGACTTGCCCAAGTCCTGGGGCCCTTCATCTAGAGTCCTTGGGGTCCTAGGTGAGGTCGTGCCCAGACGTCAAACCCCTAAACTAAGTCGTCTAGGTCTAGGGAACATCCGACGCATGTTTCAAGTAAAACGAACACATAAAGCTCATCCAAACTCGCCAAGACATACAAGTACATTCTAAGGCATACCATTCGAACGTATTGGATGTTTTTGGTCGATTGAACTCCAAACTTAACCAAACCTTGCACACTACCTAAGGACACCAAACTAACTCCGTTTAACTTAAAATTAACTCAAGAAACAACCATGAGGCTCTAGTTCACCTTAGTTCATTTTGGGGCGTTATACAACCAAGGTTCAAAAAGGGGCAACAGAGTTTTGGGAATTCTAATCCTCAGAGGAGTGCTACACCTAAAGGAGGCAGACCTGAGCCCAAGAAGGGAAATGGAGGTGAGATGCAGCGTACTAAGAAGAGTTGTGCTAAGTGTGGCCGAGCTCACAGTGGAGAGTGCAGACAGGGCACTAATGCCTGCTTCGGTTGTGGTAAGAGTGGACACATGGTCAGAGACTGTCCACAGAACAGAGGTCAGGCTGGAGGTAATACTCAGCCTAGGCCTAATCCACAGGGTGCAGCAGCAGCCGAGCCTCCTAAGAGGAATAGGTTCTATGCCCTGAAGGGCAGAGAGGAGCAGGAGAAGTCCGCTGATGTGGTCACAGGTTTGCTGCAAGTATTCTCAACTTCTGTTTATTTACTTGATCCAGGGTCTACACTTTCCTTTGTAACTCCTCTGCTTGCTCTTACTTTTGAGGTGTTGCCTGAAGTTCTACATGATCCTATAGTGGTTAGTACACCTTTAGGAGAGAATGTAAGAACTGATAGAGTGTACAAAGATTGCCCAATAGTTGTGAGTGGTAAAACTATGTGTGCAAACCTGATTGAGTTACCCATGCATGATTTTGATGTTATTCTTGGCATGGATTGGCTTCACAGTTGCTATGCTTGCTTAGACTGTCGTAGTAGGGTGGTGAGATTTCGCTTTCCTAATGAAGAAGAGTTAGTCTGGGAGGGGTACAATTCGAGTTGTCCTAACCCCTTGATTTCTAACCTTAAGGCCAACAAAATGATGTCCAAGGGGTTATTGTGTCATCTTATGAGTGTTAATGATTTAGATCATGACATTCCTTCCATAGACTCTGTACCTGTAGTGAATGAGTTCTTAGATGTGTTCCCTGATGATTTACCTGGAGTCCCTCCCCTTCGAGAGATAGACTTTGGTATCGATTTAGAACCCGATACTAAACCAATCTCAATTCCTCCTTACAGAATGGCTCCAGCTGAACTCAAAGAGTTAAAGCTGCAGTTAAAAGATCTCACTAACAAGGGTTTCATTCAGCCGAGCATATCCCCTTGGGGCGCTCCAGTGTTGTTTGTAAAGAAGAAAGATGGAACCCTTAGAATGTGTATCGATTATAGGCAGCTCAACAAAGTCACTATAAAGAATAAGTATACACTCCCCAGAATAGATGATCTGTTTGACCAACTCCAAGGGTCTAGTTTCTTCTCTAAGATTGATCTTCGTTCAGGGTATCATCAGCTTAGGGTTAGGGATGGAAATATCCCAAAGACAGCCTTTCGTACCCGCTATGGTCACTATGAGTTTTTAGTCATGTCATTTGGTCTCACGAATGCACCTGCTGCATTTATGGACCTCATGAACAGGGTCTTCCGTGTATACCTTGATTCTTTCATCATAGTATTCATTGATGACATTCTCATCTACTCTAAGACCAAGGAAGAGCATGAACAACATTTGAGACTAACCTTGCAGGTACTTAGACAACATCAGTTGTATGCCAAATTCAGCAAATGTGAATTCTGGCTGAGATCAGTGACCTTCCTGGGTCATGTTGTGTCCGATCAGGGCGTGGAGGTGGATCCCAAGAAGACTGAAGCTGTGAAAAATTAGCCAAAACCTCTTACTCCTACTGACATCTATAGCTTTTTGGGATTGGCTGGTTACTATCGCAAGTTTGTGGAGGGCTTCTCTTCCATTGCTGCCCCATTGACAGCTTTGACTAAGAAGAAATCCAAGTTCGAATAGACGGAGACTTGTGAGAAGAGTTTCCAGGAGCTCAAGGACAGACTCACTTCAGCCCCGGTGCTTACCTTGCCAAAGTGTGGTGAGAACTACACTGTATATTGTGATGCATCTAGGGTTGGTTTGGGTTGTGTTCTTATGCAGGTTAGCAAGGTGATAGCCTATGCATCTAGAAAACTCAAGGTTCATGAGAAGAATTATCCCACTCATGACCTAGAGTTGGCAGCTGTGGTATTTGCACTGAAGCTGTGGAGGCATTATCTGTATGGAGTGCATGTAGATGTGTTCACAGACCATAAAAGTCTCCAGTACATGTTCACACAGAGGGAGTTGAACCTACGTCAGCGGAGATGGTTGGAGCTGCTGAAGGATTATGACATGAATGTGCACTATCATCCAGGTAAGGCTAATGTTATAGCTGATGCTTTGAGCAGGATGAGCATGGGAAGTACAGCTCATATTGAGGATGAGAAGAGGGAGCTGGTAAAAGATGTACACAGACTGGCCAGACTGGGTGTGTGGTTGGTTGACTCCATTAGTGGGGATGTTTCAGTTCATTCTAGTTCTGAATCATCCTTGGTAGTTGAAGTCAAGAAGGGTCAGCATCTGGATCCCGTGTTGATGGAGTTGAAGGACTCAGTGCTGCTAAAGATGAATGAGTCTTTCGCTTTGGGAGGTGATGGCATACTTAGATATCAGGACAGGCTGTGTGTGCCAGATGTGGGTGATTTGCGGACCAGGATTGTTGCAGAGGCCCATGGTTCCAGATATTCTATACATCCAGGTACCATGAAGATGTATCATGATCTCAAGCAGATTTATTGGTGGGATGGCATGAAGAAGGACATTGCAGAATATGTGGCCAAGTGTCCTAATTGTCAGCAGGTTAAGGCAGAACATCTTAAGCCTGGTGGTCTGACGCAGATTATTGAGGTTCCGACTTGGAAATGGGAGGCCATTAACATGGACTTCGTGGTTGGGCTTCCGAGGACTAGGAGGCAGCATGACTCTATATGGGTTATTGTGGACAGGTTGACTAAGTCTGCCCACTTTATCCCTGTAAAGTCTACTTACCGAGCCGAGGATTATGCGAGGCTCTACATTGATGAGATTGTGAGATGGCATGGGATTACCTTGTCTATTATTTCAGACAGAGGAGCTCAGTTTACTTCTTATTTCTGGAGATCTTTCCAGAAGAGCTTGGGCACGCAGGTGAAGCTTAGTACTGCCTTTCACCCTCAAACAGATGGGCTGGCAGAGCGCACCATTCAGACGTTTGAGGATATGTTGAGGGCGTGTGTGATTGACTTCAGAGGTAACTGGGATGACCATCTGCCTTTGATAGAGTTCTCATATAATAATAGCTATCACTCCAGCATTGGGATGGCACCGTTTGGGGCATTGTATGGTAGGAGGTGTAGATCTCCAGTTGGGTGGTTCGAGGTTGGAAAGTCATCCATTTTGGGGCCGGAGATCATTCATGAGGCCTTAGAGAAGGTCAGAATGATTAGAGACAGGTTGACTACTACGTACAGTCGGCAGAAGTCATATGCTGATAATAGAAAGCGACCCTTAGAGTTTGATGTTGGTGACCAGGTTTACTTAAAAATATCACCTATGAAAGGGGTGATGAGATTTGGTAGGAAAGGGAAGCTGAGTTCGAGATATGTTGGGCCATATGAGATCCTACAGCGTGTGGGTGAGGTGGCCTATGAGTTGGCATTGCCCGCAGAGTTAGCTTCTGTCCATCTAGTATTTCATGTATCTATGTTGAAGAAGTGCCTAGGTGATCCAGCATCAATCTTACCTGTTGAAGGTTTGGGGGTTGATGAAGACTTGTCTTATGAGGAGGTACCGGTTGAAATCTTAGACAGACAGGTCAAGCGGCTGAGGAACAAGGAGATTGCCACAGTGAAAGTATTGTGGAGAAATCATCTTGTTGAGGGTGCTACGTGGGAAGCTGAGGCTGACATAAGGGCCCGCTACCCTCACCTGTTCAGCTCTTGAGGTTAGAC
>JABWTJ010000035.1:3284061-3450547 GCA_016801875.1 Solanum sitiens | reverse complement strand
CGTGACACTCCGATCCCCTAATTATACGTGTCGGTTCGTGACACCCGATCCCCTAATACTATGTGTCAGAACGTGACACTCCGATCCCCTAATTCTACGTGTCGGTTCGTGACACCCGATCCCCTAATACTATGTGTCGGAACGTGATACTCCGATCCACTAACATCATTCTATCAATTCATCAAGCCTTCTTTTATACCAAGGCATCATCAATCTCAAGGTAAATTAGGGTTCTTCAAGATTTTGGATTCAAAAGCTTCATTATGCTTATTTTATCACAATCACATAATCACATTCATGCAAGCATACAATTAAGCATATAGAAGGGTTTACAATACTACCAATACATATCATTCACTATTAAGAGTTTACTACGAATAGTATCAAAACCATAACCTACCTTCACCAAGGATTCTTGATCAAGCAAGCAATCTCTCAAAGCTTTTTGTTTCCTCTTTGGTTGTCTCTCTCTATCGATCGTTTCTTTCTCTCCTTCTTCTCTCTATTTTTTCTTCTTCCAAACTATCTCTCTTTTCCCTAATTAGCAAATAATTAGGTATAAAAGATGAGGAAATAACCCAATAAGTAACTCAAGGTCATCTCCTTTACACCCCCAAGAATTTGAGTTATTAACATTGACCCACGAAATTTATAATTATAGCAAGAATAGTCCAAAACTCCCCTTTAAAACATACCCAGAAATTCGACCCAGACTGGGATTACGCAACCTGTGACGGCCCGTCGTGCCTACGACGGTCCGTCCTGCAGGTTCGTCACAACCTTCAGAGACTCAATTTCCTTGATGAGTCTGAGACGGTCCGTCGTGCCTACGACGGTCCGTCCTGCACTTCCGTCACGACGGACAGAGAATTGCTCTCAGTACCCAATTCTCAAGAGTTGAAGTGCTTTGAAACGGAACCTCACAACGGTCCGTCATGTCTGTGACGGTCCGTCCTGCAGGTCCGTCACAGAGTTCAGAGAGTCGATTTCAGCACCCAAATATAAGAATTCCAAGTGTTTGGAACGAGACACCCTCGACGGTCCGTCGTTCCCATGACGGTCCGTCGTTGGATACGTCGTCTCCAACAGTTTTCCAGAAATAAAATCTGCTGCTCAAAACAACTAAGCAGGTCGTTACAAATTATGAAATTGGTATGTCAATTAATAAGTCCACAAACAGATTTTACTATAAAAGCCGAATGCAATTTCTTTTCACATCCACCATCAAGAAAAATTTATATTTTTACAAAGTATATTCCAAGTCAAGCAAGGTTTCTACTTACTAGCTTTGTACTTACAAGATTTTTAATGTCTGACTTTATGCATTCACTATTATAAAATATTTTTTTTGAGTGTAGATAAAATGAATACATTCATCAACAATGAAAAGTTCAACAAGAAGAAAGTGATCCTCATAATGGGGGCCACAAGAACGGGAAAATCCCGTCTCTCTGTTGACCTTGCCACCCATTTTCGAGGAGAAATAATCAACTCGGATAAAATGCAAGTTTAGGGACTCGAAATTGTTACAAACAAGATCACACACACTGAAAAACAAGGGGTACGACACTATTTATTACGTATATATATTTGTTTCAAAGAATACGTATATCAAATGACTACCTAGATAATTTTATAGTAGTAATCATAGATTCTAGTTAAAAATATACTTTACTATTAAAAAATTATTTCTTTCAATTATGATAAAGTTAATTTGATCACATTTTCTTAGATGAAATTGAGCCAGATTCAGACTTCACAGCTGAAGATTTTTGTTTGCAAGCTGTTGTCTACATAGATAAAATATTGAAGACTCAACGTGTTCCAATTGTTGTTGGAGGGTCAAATTCATATATTGAAAAACTTGTGGAAGACCCTGTGTTCATGTTCAAATATAAGTATGATAGTTTCTTCATTTGGATTGATGTTGAGCAATCAGTCTTGAACCGTAGAGTTGAAATGAGTGTTGATCAAATTGTCAACGCAGGTAATTTTTGAAATTATTTTATGTATCAATCAAAATTTAATATCATTCAGCTAGCTAAAAACTTTTCTTATATAATTTTCTTAATAATACATTTGGTTATCAAATCTATGTTCTACTAAATTTGTGTTGCATGCAGGGCTAGTGGATGAGGTGCGACAGATTTTCATTCCAGATGCAGATTACACCAAAGGAATCTGACGGTCCATTGGTGTCCCTGAAATGGACAGATATTTAAGGGAAGAAACGAATATAGACGTAGATGATGAATCAAAGGAGATGATTCTTCAAGCTTCAATTTCAAGTATCAAGCGTAATACTCATACGTTAATTTGTAACCAACTTGACAAGATTCAACGATTAATAAACGTGAAAATGTGGTCAGTGCATCATATTATTACTACGGATGTTTTCACAGAAGATAGAAAAGAAGATCCTGACGAAGCATGGAGGAATACTGTTTTGTAACCATGCGTAGATATTGTGAAAAGATTTCTCAAAAATGAATATTATTATTGAGTGTACATAAAAAGTTGTTATCTCCATCTTCTGTTTTGGTCACTTTAATTTTTGAACTATTTTGTACAGTATGTATCGTATTACAAATATACATATGATATGACCCTTCTTTCTATATATATTACTCTTATCTGTAAAAAAAATCTTATTTATAGATGAAATATTTATTTTAAGTTCCGATCCAAGCACAAGCCCCAAGTCCAAGTCCAAGTCTTCTGTATTTAATATATATTCATGTGAATACGTACGTACACAATTACATGAGATCACTCAGATTGTCAAGCTAATAGAGTGATAAAATAATAAATTACCATAAATGTTCGGGAAGATTCCACCCTAAAAGGATTTTAAATAATACAATTCTTAACTCAAAAATTATAGATGTTACATAGACAAAGAAGATAAAATAGTAAATTTATAATCTATCGGTAATGAATATATTATACCTAATTCTATCACGGTGATTGAAGCCTGATTCAATAAAATCCTTATCTATTATTATATGGTGCACAAGTCAATATAAATACTCGTAATTGAAATAGTTATAGACAATTGTTCACTTCCCTCTTATGGAATTAGACTTAACACTTTTGATGTGTTGTTAAATAGTGTAAGATTTGACGAATTATCACTTCAATATATTCCGTCAGAAATATTATTGAGTTCTTTTTACAATCCTTTTGTAATAGATCTTTCCGTCAACTATATTTGTGGTCTCATAACAATATACATCTAGAAACTTCATCCTAAAATAATTTAAGGTTTATAGCCAAAATACAAGGTGACACAAATCTAATATTTTTCATGAACTATTCTTATTATAAAAGATATGAATATATATTTAATTTGGTATACTAATTAATAAACTAATAATTAATCAAATTTTTACCGTAAAAGCCCAACTCTATGTGATCTCCTAACAACGTACACTAATAACTTTATCCTAAAATATATTTAATAATAATTACCAAAATACAAGTTGACATATCTATAAACTTTTCAAAAGTCATTCTTATCCTAAAATATATCAGTAATTATGAAATTGGTATGTCAATTAATAAGTCCACAAACAGGTTTTACTATAAAAGCCGAATGCAATTTCTTTTCACATCCACCATCAAGAAAATTTTATACTTTTACAAAGTATATTCCAAGTCAAACAAGGTTTCTACATACTAGCTTTGTATTTACAAGTTTTTTAATGTCTGAATTTATGCATTCACTATTATAAACTATTTTTTTTTTGTGTAGATAAAATAAATACTTTCATCAACAATGAAAAGTTCAACAAGAAGAAAGTGATCCTCACAATGGGGGCCATAGGAACGGGAAAATCCCGTCTCTCTGTTGACCTTGCCACCCATTTTTGAGGAGAAATAATCAACTCGGATAAAATGCAAGTTTACAAGGGAATCGAAATTGTTACAAACAAGATCACACACACTGAAGAACAAGGCGTACGACACTATTTGTTAGGTATATATATTTATTTCAAAGAATATTTATATCAAATGACTACCTAGATAATTTTATAGTAGTAATTATAGATTCTAGTGAAAAATATACTTTACTATTAAAAAATTATTTCTTTCAATTCTGATAAAGTTAATTTGATCACATTTTCTTAGATGAAATTGAGCCAGATTCAGACTTCACAGTTGAAGATTTTTGTTTGCAAGCTGTTGTCTACATAGATAAAATACTAAAGACTCAACGTGTTCCAATTGTTGTTGGAGGGTCAAATTCGTATATTGAAAAACTTGTGGAAGACCCTGTGTTCATGTTCAAATATAAGTATGATAGTTGCTTTATTTGGATTGATGTTGAGCAATCAGTCTTGAACCGTAGAGTTGACATGAGGGTTGATCAAATGGTCAACGCAGGTAATTTTTGTAATTATTTTATGTATCAATCAAAATTAATATCATTCAGCTAGCTAAAAACTTTTCTTATATATTTTTCTTAATAATACATTTGGTTATCAAAAATCTATGTTCTACTAAATTTGTGTTGCATGCAGGGCTAGTGGATGAGGTGCGATAGATTTTTATTCCAGATGCAGATTACACCAAAGGAATCCGACGGTCGATTTGTGTCCCTGAAATGGACAGATATTTAAGGGAAGAAACGAATATAGACGTAGATGATGAATCAAAGGAGATGATTCTTCAAGCTTCAATTTCAAGTATCAAGCGTAATACTCGTACGTTAATTTGTAACCAACTTGACAAGATTCAACGATTAATAAAAGAGAAAATGTGGTCAGTGCATCATATTATTGCTACGGACGTTTTCAAAGAAGATAGAAAAGAAGATCCTGACGAAGCATGGAGGAATACTATTTTGCAACCCTGCCTAGATATTGTGAAAGATTTCTCAAAAACGAATATTATTATTGAGTGTACATAAACAGTCGTTATCTCCATCTTCTGTTTTGGTCACTTTAATTTTTGACCTATTTTGTACAGTATGTATCGCATTACAAATATACATATGATATGACCCTTCTTTCTATATATGTTACTCTTATCTGTAAAAAAATTCTTATTTATAGATGAAATATTTATTTTAAGTTCCGATCCAAGCCCAAGCCCCAAGTCCAAGTCCAAGTCTTCCATATTTAATATATATTATTATGAATACGTACGTACAGAATTACATGAGATCACTCAGATTGTCAAGCTAATAGAGTGATAAAGTAAAAATTACCATTAATGTTCGGGAAGATTCCACCCTACAAGGATTTTATATAATAGAATTCTTAACTCAAAAATTAAAAATGTTACATAGACAAAGAAGATAAAATAGTAAATTTGTAATCTATCGGTAATGAATCTATTATACCTAATTCTATCACGGTGATTGAAGCTTGATTCAATAAAATCCTTATCTATTATTATATGGTGCAAAAGTCAATATAAATACTCGTAATTGAAATAGTTATAGATAATTGTTCACTTCCCTCTTATGGAATTAGACTTAACACTTATGATGTGTTGTTAAATAGTGTAAGATTTGACGAATTATCACTTCAATTTATTCCGTCAGAAATATTATTGTGTTCTTTTTACAATCCTTTTGTAATAGATCTTTCCGTCAACTCTATTTGTGATCTCATAACAATATACATCTAGAAACTTCATCTTAAAATAATTTAAGTTTTATCGCCAAAATTCAAGGTGACACATCTCTAAATTTTTTCATGAACTATTCTTATTATAAAAGATATGAATATATATTTAATTTGGTATACTAATTAATAAACTTATAACTAATCACATTTTTACCGTAAAAGCCCAACTCTATGTGATCTCCTAACAACGTACACTAACAACTCTATCCTAAAATATATTTAATAATAATTACCAAAATACAAGTTGACATATCTATAAACTTTTCAAAAGTCATTCTTATCCTAAAATATATCAGTAATTATGAAATTGGTATGTCAATTAATAAGTCCACAAACAGATTTTACTATTAAAGCCGAATGCAATTTCTTTTCACATCCACCATCAAGAAATATTTATATTTTTACAAAGTATATTACAAGTCAAGCAAGGTTTCAACTTACTAGCTTTGTATTTACAAGATTTTTAATGTCTGACTTTATGCATTCAATATTATAAAATAATTTTTTTTTTGTGTGTACATAAAATGAATACTTTCATCAACAATGAAAAGTTCAACAAGAAGAAAGTGATCCTCATAATGGGGGCCACAGGAACCGGAAAATCCCGTCTCTTTGTTGACCTTGCCACCCATTTTCGAGGAGAAATAATCAACTCGGATAAAATGCAAGTTTACAAGGGACACGAAATTGTTACAAACAAGATCACACACACTGAAAAACAAGGCGTACGACACTATTTCTTAGGTATATATATTTATTTCAAAGAATACTTATATCAAATGACTACCTAGATAATTTTATAGTAGTAATTATAGATTCTAGTGAAAAATATACTTAACTTTTAAAAAATTATTTCTTTCAATTCTGATAAAGTTGATTTGATCATATTTTCTTAGATGAAATTGAGCCAGATTCAGACTTCACAGCTGAAGATTTTTGTTTGCAAGCTGTTGTCTACATAGATAAAATACTAAAGACTCAACGTGTTCCAATTGTTGTTAGAGGGTCAAATTCGTATATTGAAAAACTTGTGGAAGACCCTGTGTTCATGTTCAAATATAAGTATGATAGTTGCTTTATTTGGATTGATGTTGAGCAATCAGTCTTGAACCGTAGAGTTGACATGAGGGTTGATCAAATGGTTAACGCAGGTAATTTTTGTAATTATTTTATGTATCAATCAAAATTTAATATCATTCAGCTAGCTAAAAACTTTTCTTATATATTTTTCTTAATAATACATTTGGTTATCAAATCTATGTTCTACTAAATTTGTGTTGCATGCAGGGCTAGTGGATGAGGTGCGACAGATTTTTATTCCAGATGCAGATTACACAAAAGGAATCCGACGGTCCATTGTTGTCCCTGAAATGGACAGATATTTAAGGGAAGAAACGAATATAGACGGAGATGATGAATCAAAGGAGATGATTCTTCAAGCTTCAATTTAAAGTATCAAGCGTAATACTCGTACGTTAATTTGTAACCAACTTGACAAGATTCAATGATAAATAAACGAGAAAATGTGGTCAGTGCATCATATTATTGCTACGGACGTTTTCAAAGAAGATAGAAAAGAAGATCCTGACAAAGCATGGAGGAATACTGTTTTGCAACCATGCCTAGATATTGTGAAAGATTTCTCAAAAATGAATATTATTATTGAGTGTACATAAACAGTCGTTATCTCCATCTTCTGTTTTGCTCACTTTAATTTTTGACCTATTTTGTACAGTATGTATCGCATTACAAATATACATATGATATGACCGTTCTTTCTATATATGTTACTATTATCTGTAAAAAAATTCTTATTTATAGATGAAATATTTATTTTAAGTTCCGATCCAAGCCCAAGCCCCAAGTCCAAGTCCAAGTCTTTTATATTTAATATATATTAATATGAATACATACGTACACAATTAGATGAGATCACTCAGATTGTCAAGCTAATAGAGTGATAAAGTAAAAATTACCATTAATGTTCGGGAAGATTCCAACCTAAAAGGATTTTATATAATAGAATTCTTAACTAAAAAATTAAAAATGTTACATAGACAAAGAAGATAAAATAGTAAATTTGTAATCTATCGGTAATGAATATATTATACCTAATTCTATCACGGTGATTGAAGCTTGATTCAATAAAAACCTTATCTATTATTATATTGTGCAAAAGTCAATATAAATACTCGTAATTGAAATAGTTATAGATAATTGTTCACTTCCCTCTTATGGAATTAGACTTAACACTTATGATGTGTTGTTAAATAGTGTAAGATTTGACGAATTATCACTTCAATTTATTCCGTCAGAAATATTATTGAGTTCTTTTTACAATTCTTTTGTAATAATTCTTTCCGTCAACTCTATTTGTGATCTCATAACAATATTGTCACGACCCAAAATCGAGCCGCGAGTGGCACCCACACTTATCCTACTATGTGAGCGAACCAACCAATCTAAAACTGTCACGACCCAAAATCTAGCCACGAGTGGCACCCACACTTATCCTACTATGTGAGCGAACCAACCAATCTAAAACTCCAACATATCGAACAAAAATACAAAGCGGAAGACTTAAAACTCATTATCCCCAAATCTGGAAGTCATCATCACAAGAACATCTATCCTCAAGTTACAAATCTAGAAGTATCTAAGAAGCTAAAATAAATAAAAGGCTAGTCCATGCCGGAAGTTCAAGGCATCAAGACATTGAAGAGAAGATCCAGTCCAAGCTAGAAGCATTAGCTCACCCTGAAATCCGGTGTAGTGAAGACTGGCTAGAAGTGCTGCTGAGTTGAAGACGACGGTATGTTTGCTGCATTCCCCAAATAGCAAAGAAAGAAACAACAAGTAGGGGGTCAGTACAAACACAAGTACTGAATAGGTATCATCGGCCAACTCAAAATAGAAAACAGTATATATCAGTTCATATCATAAATCAACTACAATACTCAACATGTAGTAACAAGTACTATAATCATCAATAAGTACTACCAAGTTCATCCATGAGGACTCAAGCCTCAATACCACACTCATTTGGGAATTAGGTTCATTACATTGAGTATATAAACATCTCTCAAGATTTATTATCTTTCTTCCTCTTGTGTCGGTACGTGACACTCCGATCCCCTACTACTATGTGTCGGAACGTGACACTCCGATCCCTTAATTCTACGTGTCGGTTCGTGACACCCGATCCCCTAATACTATGTGTCGGAACGGGACACTCCGATCCCCTAATTCTATGTGTCGGAACGTGACACTCCGATCCCGAAATACTAATGTGGCGGAACGTGACACTCCGATCCCCTACTTCTACGTGTCGGTTCGTGACACCCGATCCCCTAATACTATGTGTCGGAACGTGACACTCCGATCCCCTAATTCTACGTGTCGGTTCGTGACACCCGATCCCCTAATACTATGTGTCGGAACATGACACTCCGATCCCCTAATTCTACGTGTCGGTTCGTGACACCCGATCCCCTAATACTATGTGTCGGAACGTGACACTCCGATCCACTAACATCATTCTATCAATTCATCAAGCCTTCTTTTATACCAAGGCATCATCAATAACAAGGTGAATTTGGGTTCTTCAAGATTTTGGATTCAAAAGCTTCATTATGCTTATTTTATCACAATCACCTAATCACATTCATGCAAGCATACAATTAAGCATATAGAAGGGTTTACAATACTACCAATACATATCATTCACTATTAAGAGTTTACTACGAATAGTATCAAAACCATAACCTACCTTCACCAAGAATTCTTGATCAAGCAAGCAATCTCTCAAAGCTTTTTGTTTCCTCTTTGTTTGTCTCTCTCTATCGATCGTTTCTTTCTCTCCTTGTTCTCTCTATTTTTCTTCTTCAAAACCCTCTCTCTTCCCTAAATTAGCAATAATTAGGTATAAAGATGGGAATTAACCCATACGTAACTCAAAGTATTCTTTCCACCCACAAGATTTTTTGTTTTTTTTTTTTTTTTGGAGTTATTACTATAACCACGAAATCATAATTTATAGCAAGGAGGAATAGGCCAAACGCCCCTTTAAAACACTACCCAGACATCCGACCCACGAACTAGGATTACGCAACCTGTACGGCCCGTCGGCTGTCGACTCGGTCCGTCCTCAGGTTCGTCACAACCTTCAGACGGACTCAATTTCCTTGTTGATGAGTCTGGAGGAAGTTCCGGTTCGTGACTCACGCGTTCTCGTCTGCACTTCCATCACGGACACAGGAATTGCTCTCAGTACCCAATTCTCAAGAGTTGAAGTGTTTTGAAACGGAACCTCACAACGGTCCGTCATGTCTGTGACGGTCCGTCCTGCAGGTCCGTCACAAAGTTCAGAGAGTCGATTTCAGCACTCAAATATAAGAATTCCAAGTGTTTGGAACGAGACACCCTCGACGGTCCATCGTGCCCATGACGGTCCGTCGTTGGATACGTCGTCTCAGACAGTTTTTCCAGAAATAAAATCTGCTGCTCAAAACGACTAAGCAGGTCGTTACACTAAGTCTATTATTTTAGTTTTAACTTAATTCCATCACTATATTAACCAACTAAATCACGTTAACTTATTTGAAGAACTTAACAACTTTCTAAGTCTAATTAGTTAGTTTTAACTTAATTCCAACACTATATTCACCAACTAAATCATATTACATATTTTAACTTATTTGAAGATCTTAACAACATTTTAAGTCTAATTAGTTTAGTTTTAACTTAATTTCAACAATATATACACCAACTAAATAACATTAAATTATTTGAATATCTTAACAACTTTCAAAGTCTAATCAATTTTGTTT
Organism: Solanum sitiens; assembly: GCA_016801875.1. Taxonomy (NCBI): domain Eukaryota; kingdom Viridiplantae; phylum Streptophyta; class Magnoliopsida; order Solanales; family Solanaceae; genus Solanum; species Solanum sitiens. Next base: position 3,440,082 of record JABWTJ010000035.1, on the reverse strand, counting down.
TAACTTATTTCCAACACTATATTCACCAACTAAATCACATTAACTTATTTGAAGAACTTCACTGCTTTCTAAATCTAAGTAGTTTAGTTTTAACTTAATTCAAACACTATATTCACCAACTAAATCACATTAATTTATTTGAAGAACTTAAAAACTTTCTAAGTCTAATTAGTTTAGTTTTAACTTGATTTCAACAGTATATTCACCAACTAAATCACATTAACTTATTTGAAAAACTTAACAACTTTCTTAGACTAATTAGTTTAGTTTTAACTTAATTCCAACACTATATTAACATACTAAATCACATTAACTTATCTGAAGAACTTAACAACTTTCTAAGTCTAATTAGTTTAGTTTTAACTTAATTCCAACACTATATTCACCAACTAAATCATATTACATATTTTAACTTAGTTAAAGATCTTAACAACTTTTTAAGTGTAATTAGTTTAGTTTTAACTTAATTCCAACATTGTATTCACAAACTAAAACGTATTAAATTATTTGAAAAACTTAACAACTTTCAAAGCCTAATTAGTTTAGCTTTAACTTAGTTTCAACACTATATTCACCAACTGAATAACATTAAGTTATTTGAAGAATTTAACAACTTTCTAAGTCTAATTAGTTTTGTTTTAACTTAATTTTAATATGATATTCACCAACTAAAGAATATTACATATTTTAACTTATTTGAAGATCTTTACAACTTTGTAAACCTAATTAGTTTAGTTTTAACTTAATTCCAACACTATATTCACCAACCAAATCGCATTAAGTTGAAGAACTTAACAACTTTCTAAGTCTAATTAGTTTTATTTTAACTTAATTTCAACACTATATTCACTAGCTAAATCACATTAACTTATTTGAAGAACTTAACAACTTTCTAAGTCTAATTATTTTAGTTTTAACTTAATTCCATAACTATATTAACCAACTAAATCACATAACTTATTTGAAGAACTTAACAACTTTCTAAGTCTAATTAGTAAGTTTTAACTAATTCCAACACTATATTCACCAACTAAATCATATTACATATTTTAACTTATTTGAAGATCTTAACAACTTTCTAAGTCTAATTAGTTTAGTTTTAACTTAATTCCAACAATATATACACCAACTAAATCACATTAACTTTAACTTATTTGAAGATCTTAACAACTTTGTATGACTAATTAGTTTAGTTTTAACTTAATTCCAACACTATATTCACCAAACAAATCACATTAAGTTGAAAAACTTAACAACTATCTAAGTTTAATTAGTTTAATTTTAACTTAATTTCAACATTATATTCACTAACAAAATTACATTAACTTATTTGAAGAACTTAACAACTTTCTAAGTCTAATTATTTTAGTTATAACTTAATTCCATCACTATATTAACCAAGTAAATCACATTAACTTATTTGAAGAACTTAACATTTTTCTAAGTCTAATTAGTTAGTTTTAACTTAATTTCAACACTATATTCACCAACTAAATCATATTACATATTTTAACTTACTTGAAGATCTTAACAACTTTCTAAGTCTAGTTAGTTTAGTTTTAACTTAATTCCAACAATATATATACCAACTAAATAACATTAACTTATTTGAAGATCTTAAGAACTTTCAAAGTCTAATTAATTTAGTTTTATCTTATTTCCAACACTATATTCACCAACTAAATCACATTAACTTCTTTGAAGAACTTCACAACTTTCTAAGTCCAAGTAGTTTAGTTTTAACTTAATTCAAACACTATATTCACCAACTAAATCACATTAATTCATTTGAAGAACTTAACAACTTTCTAAGTCTAATTAGTTTAGTTTTAACTTAATTTCAACAGTATATATTCACCAACTAAATCACATTAACTTATTTGAAGAACTTAACAACTTTCTTAGACTAATTAGTTTAGTTTTAACTTAATTCCAACACTATATTAACATACTAAATCACATTAACTAATCTGAAGAACCTAACAAATTTCTAAGTCTAATTAGTTTAGTTTTAACTTAATTCCAACACAATATTCACCAACTAAATCATATTACATAATTTAACTTATTTAAAAATTTTAAACAACTTTCTAAGTCTAATTAGTTTAGTTTTAACTTAATTCCAACACTATATTAACAAACTAAATCGTATTAACGTATTTGAAGAACTTAACAACTTTCTTAGACTAATTAGTTTAGTTTTAATTTAATTTCAACACTATATTCACCAACTGAATAACATTAACTTATTTGAAGAACTTAACAACTTTCTAAGTCTAATTAGTTTAGTTGTAACTTAATTCCAACACCATATTAACCAACTAAATAAAATTAACATATTTGAGTACTTAACAACTTTCTAAGTCTAATTAGTTTGGTTTTAACTTAATTCCAACACGATATTCACCAACTAAAGAATATTACATATTTTAACTTATTTGAAGATCTTAACAACTTTGTAAGCATAATTAGTTTAGTTTTAACTGAATTCCAACACTATATTCACCAACCAAATCACATTAATGTGAAGAACTTAACAACTTTCTAAGTCTAATTAGTTTAATTTTAACTTAATTTCAACACTATATTCACTAACTAAATCACATTAACTTATTTGAAGAACTTAACAACTTTCTAAGTCTAATTATTTTAGTTTTAACTTAATTCCATCACTATATTAACCAACTAAATCACATTAACTTATTTGAAGAACTTAACAACTTTCTAAGTCTAATTAGTTAGTTTTAACTTAATTCCAACACTATATTCACCAACTAAATCATATTACATATTTTAACTTATTTGAAGATCTTTACAACTTTCTAAGTCTAATTAGTTTAGTTTTAACTTAATTCCAACAATATATTCACCAACTAAATAACATTAACTTATTTGAAGATCTTAACGACTTTCAAAGTCTAATTAATTTAGTTTTAACTTATTTCCAACACTATATTCACCACCTAAATCACATTAACTTATTTGAAGAACTTCACAACTTTCTAAGTCTAAGTAGTTAAGTTTTAACTTAATTCAAACACTATATTCACCAACTAAATCACATTAATTCATTTGAAGAACTTAACAACTTTCTAAGTCTAATTAGTTTAGTTTTAACTTAATTATAACCTTATATTCACCAACTAAATCACATTAACTTATTTGAAGAACTTAACAACTTTCTCAGACTAATTAGTTTAGTTTTAACTTAATTCCAACACTATATTAACATACTAAATCACATTAACTTATCTGAAGAACTTAACAAATTTGTAAGTCTAACTAGTTTGTTTTAACTTAATTCCAACACTATATTCACCAAACAAATCACATTAAGTTGAAGAACTTAACAACTTTCTAAGTCTAATTAGTTTAATTTTAACTTAATTCCAACACTATATTCACAAACTAAATCGTATTAACTTATTTGATGAACTTAACAATTTTCAAAGTCTAATTAGTTTAGTTTTAACTTAATTTCAACACTATATTCACCAACTGAATAACATTAACTTATTTGAAGAACTTAACAACTTTCTAAGTCTAATTAGTTTAGTTGTAACTTAATTCCAACACCATATTATTCAACTAAATAAAATTAACTTAGTTGAGTACTTAACAACTTTCTAAGTCTAATTAGTTTGGTTTTAACTTAATTCCACCACGATATTCACCAACTAAAGAATATTACATATTTTAACTTATTTGAAGATCTTAACAACTTTGTAAGCCTAATTAGTTTAGTTTTAACTTAATTCGAACACTATATTCACCAAACAAATCACATTAAGTTAAAGAACTTAACAACTTTCTAAGTCTAATTAGTTTAATTTTAACTTAATTTCAACACTATATTCACTAACTAAATTACATTAACTTATTTGAAGAACTTAACAACTTTCTAAGTCTAATTATTTTAGATATAACTTAATTCCATCACTATATTAACCAAGTAAATCACATTAACTTATTTGAATAACTTAACAACTTTCTAAGTCTAATTAGTTAGTTTTAACTTAATTCCAACATTATATTCACCAACTAAATCATATTACATATTTTAACTTTTTTGAAGATCTTAACAACTTTCTAAGTCTAATTAGTTTAGTTTTAACTTAATTCCAACAATATATACACCAACTAAACAATATTAATTTATTTGAAGATCTTAACAACTTTCAAAGTCTAATTAATTTAGTTTTAACTTATTTCCAACACTATATTCACCAACTAAATCACATTAACTTCTTTGAAGAACTTCACAACTTTCTAAGTATAAGTAGTTTAGTTTTAACTTAATTCAAACACTATACTCACCAACTAAATCACATTAATTCATTTGAAGAACTTAATAACTTTCTAAGTCTGATTAGTTTAGTTTTAACTTAATTTCAAGAGTATATTCACCAACTAAATCACATTAACTTATTTGAAAAACTTAACATACTAAATCACATTAACTTATTTGAAGAACCTAACAAGTTTCTAAGTCTAATTAGTTTAGTTTTAACTTAATTCCAACACTATATTCACCAACTAAATCATTTTACATAATTTAACTTATTTAAAGATCTTAAACAACTTTCTAAGTCTAATTAGTTTAGTTTTAACTTAATTCCAACACTATATTCACAAACTAAATCGTATTAATTTATTTGAAGAACTCAACAACTTTCAAAGCCTAATTAGTTTAGTTTTAACTTAATTTCAACACTATATTCACCAACTGAATAACATTAACTTATTTGAAGAACTTAACAACTTTTTAAGTCTAATTAGTTTAGTTATAACTTAATTCCAACACCATATTAACCAACTAAATAAAATAAACATATTTAAGTACTTAACAACTTTTTAAGTCTAATTAGTTTGGTTTTAACTTAATACCAACACGATATTCACCAACTAAAGAATATTACATATTTTAACTTATTTGAAGATCTTAACAACTTTGTAAGCCTAATTAGTTTAGTTTTAACTGAATTCCAAAACTATATTCACCAAAAAAATTACATTAAATTGAAGAACTTAACAACTTTCTAAGTATAATTAGTTTAATTTTAACTTAATTTCAACACTATATTCACTAACTAATTCACATGAACTTATTTGAAGAACTTAACAACTTTCTAAGTATAATTAATTTAGTTAAAACTTAATTCCATCACTATATTAACCAAGTAAATCACATTAACTTATTTGAAGAACTTAACAACTTTCTAAATCTAATTAGTTAGTTTTAGCTTAATTCCAACACTATATTCACCAACTAAATCATATTACTTATTTAAACTTATTTGAAGATCTTAACAACTTTCTAAGTCTAATTAGTTTAGTTTTAACTTAATTCCAACAATATATACCCCAACTAAGTAACATTAACTTATAAGTAGATTTTAACAACTTTCAAAGTCTAATCAATTTACTTTTAACTTATTTCCAATATTATATTCACCAACTAAATCACATTAACTTATTTGAAGAACTTCACAACTTTCTAAGTCTAAGTATTTTAGTTTTAACTTAATTCAAACACTATATTCACCAACTAAATCAAATTAATTCATTTGAAGAACTTAAAAACTTTCTAAGTCTAATTAGTTTAGTTTTAACCTAATTTCAACAGTATATTCACCAACTAAATCGCATTAACTTATTTGAAGAACTTAACAACTTTCTTAGACTAATTAGTTTAGTTTTAACTTAATCCCAACACTATATTAACATACTAAATCACATTAACTTATCTGAAGAACTTAACAACTTTCTAAGTCTAATTAGTTTAGCTTTAACTTAATTCCAACACTATATTCACCAACTAAATCATATTACATAATTTAACTTATTTAAAGATCTTAACAACTTTTTAAGTCTAATTAGTTTAGTTTTAACTTAATTCCAACACTATATCCATAAACTAAATCGTATTAAATTATTTAAAGAACTTAACAACTTTCAAAGCCTAATTAGTTTAGTTTTAACTTAATTTCAACACTATATTCACCAACTGAATAACATTAAGTTATTTGAAGAATTTACCAACTTTCTAAGTCTAATTAGTTTAGTTTTAACTTAATTATTCACCAACTAAATCATATTACATAATTTAACTTATTTAAAGATCTTAACAACTTTCTAAGTTTAATTAGTTTAGTTTTAACTTAATTCCAACACTATATCCACAAACTAAATCGTATTAAATTATTTGAAGAACTTAACAACTTTCAAAGCCTAATTAGTTTTGTTTTACCTTAATTTAAAAACTATATTCACCAACTGAATAACATTAAGTTATTTGAAGAATTTAACAACTTTCTAAGTCTAATTAGTTTAGTTGTAACTTAATTCCAACACCATATTATTCAACTAAATAAAATTAACTTATTTGAGTACTTAACAACTTTCTAAGTCTAATTAGTTTGATTTTAACTTAATTTCAACACGATATTCACCAACTAAAGAATATAACATATTTTAACTTATTTGAAGATCTTAACAACTTTGTAAGCCTAATTAGTTTAGTTTTAACTTAATTCGAACACTATATTCACCAACCAAATCACATTAAGTTGAAGAACTTAACAAATTTCTAAGTCTATTTAGTTTAATTTTAACTTAATTTCAACACTATATTCACTAACTAAATTACATTAACTTATTTTAAGAACTTAACAACTTTCTAAGTCTAATTATTTTAGTTTTAACTTAATTCCATCACTATATTAACCAAGTAAATCACATTAACTTATTTGAAGAACTTAACAACTTTCTAAGTCTAATTAGTTAGTTTTAACATAATTCCAACACTATATTCACCAACTAAATCATATTACATATTTTAACTTATTTGAAGATCTTTACAACTTTCTAAGTCTAATTAGTTTAGTTTTAACTTAATTCCAACAATATATTCACCAACTAAATAACATTAACTTATTTGAAGATCTTAACGACTTTCAAAGTCTAATTAATTTAGTTTTAACTTATTTCCAACACTATATTCACCAACTAAATCACATTAACTTATTTGAAGAACTTCACAACTTTCTAAGTCTAAGTAGTTAAGTTTTTTAACTTAATTCAAACACTATATTCACCAACTAAATCACATTAATTCATTTGAAAAACTTAACAACTTTCTAAGTCTAATTAGTTTAGTTTTAACTTAATTTTAACCTTATATTCACCAACTAAATCACATTAACTTATTTGAAGAACTTAACAACTTTCTCAGACTAATTAGTTTAGTTTTAACTTAATTCCAACACTATATTAACATACTAAATCACATTAACTTATCTGAAGAACTTAACAAATTTGTAAGTCTAACTAGTTTGTTTTAACTTAATTCCAACACTATATTCACCAAACAAATCACATTAAGTTGAAGAACTTAACAACTTTCTAAGTCTAATTAGTTTAATTTTAACTTAATTCCAACACTATATTCACAAACTAAATCGTATTAACTTATTTGAAGAACTTAACAATTTTCAAAGTCTAATTAGTTTAGTTTTAACTTAATTTCAACACTATATTCACCAACTGAATAACATTAACTTATTTGAAAAACTTAACAACTTTCTAAGTCTAATTAGTTTAGTTTTAACTTAATTCCAACAATATATACACCAACTAAATCACATTAACTTTAACTTATTTGAAGATCTTAACAACTTTGTATGACTAATTAGTTTAGTTTTAACTTAATTCCAACACTATATTCACCAAACAAATCACATTAAGTTGAAAAACTTAACAACTTTCTAAGTTTAATTAGTTTAATTTTAACTTAATTTCAACATTATATTCACTAACAAAATTACATTAACTTATTTGAAGAACTTAACAACTTTCTAAGTCTAATTATTTTAGTTATAACTTAATTCCATCACTATATTAACCAAGTAAATCACATTAACTTATTTGAAGAACTTAACAACTTTCTAAGTCTAATTAGTTAGTTTTAACTTAATTTCAACACTATATTCACCAACTAAATCATATTACATATTTTAACTTACTTGAAGATCTTAACAACTTTCTAAGTCTAGTTAGTTTAGTTTTAACTTAATTCCAACAATATATATACCAACTAAATAACATTAACTTATTTGAAGATCTTAAGAACTTTCAAAGTCTAATTAATTTAGTTTTAACTTATTTCCAACACTATATTCACCAACTAAATCACATTAACTTCTTTGAAGAACTTCACAACTTTCTAAGTCCAAGTAGTTTAGTTTTAACTTAATTCAAACACTATATTCACCAACTAAATCACATTAATTCATTTGAAGAACTTAACAACTTTCTAAGTCTAATTAGTTTAGTTTTAACTTAATTTCAACAGTATATATTCACCAACTAAATCACATTAACTTATTTGAAGAACTTAACAACTTTCTTAGACTAATTAGTTTAGTTTTAACTTAGTTGCAACACTATATTAACATACTAAATCACATTAACTTATCTGAAGAACCTAACAAATTTCTAAGTCTAATTAGTTTAGTTTTAACTTAATTCCAACACAATATTCACCAACTAAATCATATTACATAATTTAACTTATTTAAAAATTTTAAACAACTTTCTAAGTCTAATTAGTTTAGTTTTAACTTAATTCCAACACTATATTAACAAACTAAATCGTATTAACGTATTTGAAGAACTTAACAACTTTCTTAGACTAATTAGTTTAGTTTTAATTTAATTTCAACACTATATTCACCAACTGAATAACATTAACTTATTTGAAAAACTTAACAACTTTCTAAGTCTAATTAGTTTAGTTGTAACTTAATTCCAACACCATATTAACCAACTAAATAAAATTAACATATTTGAGTACTTAACAACTTTCTAAGTCTAATTAGTTTGGTTTTAACTTAATTCCAACACGATATTCACCAACTAAAGAATATTACATATTTTAACTTATTTGAAGATCTTAACAACTTTGTAAGCATAATTAGTTTAGTTTTAACTGAATTCCAACACTATATTCACCAACCAAATCACATTAATGTGAAGAACATAACAACTTTCTAAGTCTAATTAGTTTAATTTTAACTTAATTTCAACACTATATTCACTAACTAAATCACATTAACTTATTTGAAGAACTTAACAACTTTCTAAGTCTAATTATTTTAGTTTTAACTTAATTCCATCACTATATTAACCAACTAAATCACATTAACTTATTTGAAGAACTTAACAACTTTCTAAGTCTAATTAGTTAGTTTTAACTTAATTCCAACACTATATTCACCAACTAAATCATATTACATATTTTAACTTATTTGAAGATCTTTACAACTTTCTAAGTCTAATTAGTTTAGTTTTAACTTAATTCCAACAATATATTCACCAACTAAATAACATTAACTTATTTGAAGATCTTAACGACTTTCAAAGTCTAATTAATTTAGTTTTAACTTATTTCCAACACTATATTCACCACCTAAATCACATTAACTTATTTGAAGAACTTCACAACTTTCTAAGTCTAAGTAGTTAAGTTTTAACTTAATTCAAACACTATATTCACCAACTAAATCACATTAATTCATTTGAAGAACTTAACAACTTTCTAAGTCTAATTAGTTTAGTTTTAACTTAATTATAACCTTATATTCACCAACTAAATCACATTAACTTATTTGAAGAACTTAACAACTTTCTCAGACTAATTAGTTTAGTTTTAACTTAATTCCAACACTATATTAACATACTAAATCACATTAACTTATCTGAAGAACTTAACAAATTTGTAAGTCTAACTAGTTTGTTTTAACTTAATTCCAACACTATATTCACCAAACAAATCACATTAAGTTGAAGAACTTAACAACTTTCTAAGTCTAATTAGTTTAATTTTAACTTAATTCCAACACTATATTCACAAACTAAATCGTATTAACTTATTTGAAGAACTTAACAATTTTCAAAGTCTAATTAGTTTAGTTTTAACTTAATTTCAACACTATATTCACCAACTGAATAACATTAACTTATTTGAAGAACTTAACAACTTTCTAAGTCTAATTAGTTTAGTTGTAACTTAATTCCAACACCATTATTATTCAACTAAATAAAATTAACTTAGTTGAGTACTTAACAACTTTCTAAGTCTAATTAGTTTGGTTTTAACTTAATTCCACCACGATATTCACCAACTAAAGAATATTACATATTTTAACTTATTTGAAGATCTTAACAACTTTGTAAGCCTAATTAGTTTAGTTTTAACTTAATTCGAACACTATATTCACCAAACAAATCACATTAAGTTAAAGAACTTAACAACTTTCTAAGTCTAATTAGTTTAATTTTAACTTAATTTCAACATTATATTCACTAACAAAATTACATGAACTTATTTGAAGAACTTAACAACTTTCTAAGTATAATTAATTTAGTTAAAACTTAATTACATCACTATATTAACCAAGTAAATCGCATTAACTTATTTGAAGAACTTTACAACTTTCTAAATCTAATTAGTTAGTTTTAGCTTAATTCCAACACTATATTCACCAACTAAATAATATTACATATTTAAACTTATTTGAAGATCTTAACAACTTTCTAAGTCTAATTAGTTTAGTTTTAACTTAATTCCAACAATATATACCCCAACTAAGTAACATTAACTTATTTGTAGATTTTAACAACTTTCAAAGTCTAATCAATTTACTTTTAACTTATTTCCAATATTATATTCACCAACTAAATAACATTAACTTATTTGAAGAACTTCACAACTTTCTAAGTCTAAGTATTTTAGTTTTAACTTAATTCAAACACTATATTCACCAACTAAATCAAATTAATTCATTTGAAGAACTTAAAAACTTTCTAAGTCTAATTAGTTTAGTTTTAACCTAATTTCAACAGTATATTCACCAACTAAATCGCATTAACTTATTTGAAGAACTTAACAACTTTCTTAGACTAATTAGTTTAGTTTTAACTTAATCCCAACACTATATTAACATACTAAATCACATTAACTTATCTGAAGAACTTAACAACTTTCTAAGTCTAATTAGTTTAGCTTTAACTTAATTCCAACACTATATTCACCAACTAAATCATATTACATAATTTAACTTATTTAAAGATCTTAAAAACTTTTTAAGTCTAATTAGTTTAGTTTTAACTTAATTCCAACACTATATCCATAAACTAAATCGTATTAAATTATTTAAAGAACTTAACAACTTTCAAAGCCTAATTAGTTTAGTTTTAACTTAATTTCAACACTATATTCACCAACTGAATAACATTAACTTATTTGAAGAATTTACCAACTTTCTAAGTCTAATTAGTTTAGTTTTAACTTAATTATTCACCAACTAAATCATATTACATAATTTAACTTATTTAAAGATCTTAACAACTTTCTAAGTTTAATTAGTTTAGTTTTAACTTAATTCCAACACTATATCCACAAACTAAATCGTATTAAATTATTTGAAGAACTTAACAACTTTCAAAGCCTAATTAGTTTTGTTTTACCTTAATTTAAAAACTATATTCACCAACTGTCACGACCCAAAATCGAGCCGCGAGTGGCACCCACACTTATCCTACTATGTGAGCGAACCAACCAATCTAAAACCCCAACATATTGAACAAAAATACAAAGCGGAAGACTTAAAACTCATTATCCCCAAAATCTGGAAGTCATCATCACAAGAACATCTATCCTCAAGTTACTAATATAAAAGTATCTAAGAAGCTAAAATAAATAAAGGCTAGTCCATGCCGGAAGTTCAAGGCATCAAGACATTGAAGAGAAGATCCAGTCAAAGCTAGAAGCATTAGCTCACCCTAAAATCCGGTGTAATGAAGACTGGCTAGAATCGCTGCTGAGTTGAAGACGACGGTACGTTTGTTGCATTCCCCAAATAACAAAGAAAGAAACAACAAGTAGGGGGTCAGTACAAAACACAAGTACTGAGTAGGTATCATCGGCCAACTCAAAATAGAAAACAGTATATATCAGTTCATATCATAAATCAACTACAATACTCAACATGTAGCAACAAGTACTATAATCATCAATAAGTACTACCAAGTTCATCCATGAGGACTCAAGCCTCAATACCACACTCATTTGGGAAATTAGGTTCATTACATTGAGTATTTTAACATCTCTCAAGATTCATTATCTTTCTTCCTCTTGTGTCGGTACGTGACACTCCGATCCCCTACTACTATGTGTCAGAACGTGACACTCCGATCCCCTAGTTCTACGTGTCGGTTCGTGACACCCGATCCCTTAATACTATGTGTTGGAACGTGACACTCCGATCCCCTAATTCTACGTGTCGGTTCGTGACACCCGATCCACTAATACTATGTGTCGGAACGTGACACTCCGATCCCCTAATTCTACGTGTCGGTTCGTGACACCCGATCCCTTAATACTATGTGTCGGAACGTGACACTCCGATCCCCTAATTCTACGTGTCGGTTCTATGGACTACCCGATTTCCCCTAATATATGTGGCGGGAACGTGACCACTCCATCCCCTATTCTACGTGCTCGGTGTGAACCCGCATCCCTCTAATTACGTGTCGTCGTTGACACCCGATCCCTAATACTATGTGTCGGAACGTGATACTCCGAATCCACTACCTCATTCTATCAATTCATCAATGGCCTTTCTTTATACCGGCATCATCAAATCTCAAGGTACATTCGGGTTCTTCAAAGATTTTGGCTTCAAAAGCTTCATTATGCTTATTTTATCAAATCACATAATCAATCAGCAAGCATACAATTAAGCTTATAGAAAGGGTTACAATCCCACAATAAATCATTCACTATTATGAGTTTATACGAATCGTATCAAAACCATAACCTCCTTCATCAATGATCTTGCCAAGGCAAGCAATCTCTCAACGCTTTTGTTTCTTGGGTGTTTCTTCTATACGATCGTTCTTTTCTCTCCTTCTTCTCTCTATTTTTTCTTCTTCCAAACTCTCTCTCTTTCCCTATTTAGATATAATTAGGTATAATAAAAGATGAGGAAACCCACCCACAAGTAATACGGTCATCTCCTTTATACCCCAAAAGGATTTGAGTTTTTAACTTCGTATCCCATAAATTTATAATTATTTAGCTAAGAATCGCTCCCAAAATCCCTTAAAACTGACCCAGAAATTGACCCAGATGGGATTACGCAACCTGTGACGGTCCGTCGTGCCTACGACGGTCCGTCCTGCACTTCCGTCACGACGGACAGAGAATTGCTCTCAGTACCCAATTCTCAAGAGTTGAAGTGTTTTGAAACGGAACCTCACAACGGTCCGTCATGTCTGTGACGGTCCGTCCTGCAGGTCCGTCACAGACTTCAGAGAATTGCTCTCAGTACCCAATTCTCAAGAGTTGAAGTGTTTTGAAACGGAACCTCACAACGGTCCGTCATGTCTGTGACGGTCCGTCCTGCAGGTCCGTCACAGAGTTCAGAGAGTCGATTTCAGCACTCAAATATAAGAATTCCAAGTGTTTGGAACGAGACACCCTCGACGGTCCGTCGTGCCCATGACGGTCCGTCGTTGGATACATCGTCTCAGACAGTTTTTCCAGAATTAAAATCTGCTGCTCAAAATGACTAAGCAGGTCGTTACACTTTATGGCCAAGAATTACTTGATCAAATCACCAAGACCATTCAGGCATACCATGAATCTCCTCAAAAAGGAATATCTACGGAGGGTTCACTTAAGCATATTGCTAGACGAATTTCTATTCAAGATGGAAATAAAGAAGAGATGATTAATAATTATCTGGAAGAAGTCAAGAAAAATCTGTTGCAAAATATTTTAGACTTTGATAAATCAGACACTTCAATGAAAAGTGGACACAGTGATAATACTGCTAATGCACAGTCTGTAGAACAAGATATTGAGCTGACAGAAAGCCAACTGCAGAAAGTGGAAAATTTCCTCGCATCAATTAAAGACCAAGAAGACACAATAAAAAAGAACTTGAAGGGAAAGGATAAGATTTGATTCTTCCTTATCAAGAATAGTATTTTACTGTTTAAAACACTGTAGAAGGGCCCATATAAGGGACTCATTTTCCTTTTTATTTTCTATATAAGAAGTTCCATTCTCAGATGTGAGACAGGACTTCTTAAGTCTAATTTTATTTTCTTTCTTTAAGTTTGCTCTCTCCCCCTCTTGTAAACAAAAATTTCTTGTGTGCAATAAAAAAGGAAGCTTTAGTTTGAAGACTTGTTTGAAGGTATTTTTCGTTTAGTAATTTTTCATATTATTTTCTTTTATTGTTGCCGCCTTTATGGCCGGCTAAGATAATTTTTCATATCTATGCTAGCTGCATAACTTTTGTATGATGTTCTTGTTTAATATCTGGATCTAATCAAGTTATAATGAATTCTTATTATAGTTCTTAAATCTTTTATCACAAGTTTTGACTTGTTTTCGAGATGGTGGTACAGTCTGATAATACACTATTAATGGTAGCGAGCATGTGGTATTGTAAGTCCCCGTTAATTGTTGAAGAAAGGGGCAGCCTGAAACCCATGTTAGAACTGCTATACATTAATATGTATATTATTAAGACAGACTCCATGCTTCGCATACATCATATCTATTACATGTTCTTACAGAATATCTGGCTCTGATACCATAACAGGATCTACAAGGCTGGCGATAGTCCGCACGGCCATCTAGATCTAGCTTTGCACATGATCAAGTTATACTTGAAACGTATTATAGTTATGTTAAATTTTTTATCCTATGTTTCGGCTGTATGGTAAACTTTTACTCAAGCATGGAGCCTGTCTTAATAATATACATTAATATGTATATTATTAAGACAGTAATGTATATTATTAAGACAGGCTCCATGCTTGAGTAAAAGTTTACCATACAGCCGAAACTTAGGATATATTATTTTCATATTATTATTATTATTTATTTTATTATTCTTTACTATTATTATAATTATTATTTATTTTATTATTATTATATATTATATATTATATATTATATATTATTATTATTATTCTTTGCATATTAATTTATTATTATTATTATTATTATAATTATTATTATTATTATTAAATTAATCAACTTTTATCATGTTAACATCTTTTAAGAGTATTTCAAACATTTTGATTAAAAAAGTGTTTACCAGCACTTATTTGCCAAACACATCAACAATTTTTTTTTTTAACTTCAGCATTTTTATCCAAACACATAACTACTTATTTTACACTACTTATTTTAAAAATAAGTTTCAGCACTTTTAAAAGCACTTTTTAAAAGCTACTTTTTTTTAAGCCCATCCAAACGGGCTCTAACTCTAGAAGGCAACTCCGAAAGATCTGGAACTGAACAAAAGCTAAATTTCGATTTCTTAATCTCTACCTCCTCCCAAGACTTAAATCTATATTTGTGTGTGGTTGTGCACAACTAATCGGTTCCACTGTATTTGTGTGTTTTCTTCCTTTCTTTTTCTAACAATTTTCTCAACCAAAATCTTTATAAAAAAAGACCCCCTTAACAGTGAATCGAAGAGAATACATATAGGGTCGAGATTAGGGTTTTCAAAAAGGGGGGAAAAGGGAAAAGTCGAGATTTCAAAACCAAAATCAATTTCAAAATCTCAAGGACCAAAACCAGCTGGTTCTTGCACGAATCTTCAAACAAATCCCCACGAAATCAGATGAGAGGAAGAGACGGATGGCTTGGATTGATTACCAACGTTCTTGTGCTCGACGCGGTGCCCATCCACGCGAGCCTAGGGCGATTTATGCGGCTGTAAGGATGAGCAGTAACTGGAATCGCAGAAAAGCACTGCTGGAGATGGAAAAAGGAAGAAGGCGACAAGGTTTGCAGCGTACTGCTTGTATCCGCAGACGCCGTGAACTTTTTCGTGTATCTTTGACGCGCGTGAAGCGCATCTAGGCATCGCTTGGGATCGGATGTTGGTTCGTTGCGCTTTGACGCGCTGGGTTTCACGTTTTCTGGGAATTTCATCGTGTTAGGGGGGGGTTGCTGAAGTGTTGGGTTTTTTATGTGAGGAAAAAGAAAGTGGGTCGGGTTAAAAGGGTGTGGGCTGGGGTGGCAAGATTTGGGCCTTGGTCTAAATATCGAGAGTGGGTTGTGTTGGGTATTACTTTGGTATGTTGTTATTTACGGCTTGCCGGGTAGTAGCGGGGAAACAGGGGAAAATGGGCTGGGATGCTGGAAATTATTGAAAAAATTACATGAATTGATATATTTTAATAAATAATTACTGATTTTAGCAATATTTTTTATTTATTACCATTTATAATAATTCTATGTTAAATCTGCAATATGTATAAAAAGTGAATTATATATGCAATATATTTGAATTATATATGAATTATAATTGTTTTTTAGAATATATTATGTTTGTTTGGTAAAAATTTGACACATTGTATTAAAAGTGTATTAAAATGTGTGATAAATGAATTATCTATCATTAAAATTTGTATTATATGTGAATAAAAAATTGTTCTTTGCAATATGAATTAAACTTGTATTATAAATGAATTAAAAGTGATCAAGTGAAAAAGAAATATTATTGCTATAAATGGTAAATATTTTTTTATTATAGTATATTTATGTAAATTTCCCGAAATTATTGGGGAGTTGGGAATTAAATGAAAAAGGCTGGGAATAATTGGAATTGAATTGGCAAATAGGCTTGGGATTTTTTTTTAACAAAAAATTGACCCAAATTGAGGTGGAGCAAAACTGAAAAAGTAATATTAAAAAATTAGTCAAATTGAATTTATTTGGTGAATTTGACTAAATTAAATAAGATGAATTAATATAATTAATTTACGAGCTTCTTAATTTTAACGAAATAGAATAAGTAACTTAATTATAAACTAATAACTCAAAAATATAAGTTTTATTAAAACTAAACCAATTTAATAGAGTATTTACTAAAAATTAAAATCTTTGGGATTATCTTCAAATATCTATAAAATAAACTAATTATATAAAAGACATATTTACTATTTAAAAAATTATAAAAGCTACTAAATTTACTTTGAAATAACTTGAAAATATTTTGAATTTTATAAAGCTAATTATTTTAATTCGTTCGAAATTAATGACGCTCGAAAGTTAATTTATCTGGGGAAGGATCAAAATTGGGTGTCGACAGTAGGAACCAAGGTTGGAACAAAGAGCGAGATAAAAGTTGGAAAGGTTGAAAAGGTGGAAATTGGAAAGACCGAAGGCTAAAAAAGATATGTACATTCCTCCCATGATCGTCCAAGACCAAAGGAACCAACTGAAGGGAAGGAAACCTAACCGATGAAATGCTCACAAGGATATTCAATACATTTGAAAGGTCTGAAAAAGTGTTGAAGGATTTGAAAAATGACTTCTCCACCTTAACTCATATAGTGACGTCTCATTTGGTATCTATCAAACAGTTGGAGGCTCAAATACATCTGATTTCCATCCATCTATATCCAAGGCAAAAGGGATGTTGTCTAGTGACACTAGCCTGAATCCCAAGAATGATTGTTGAGGAAATGATAATTGTTTTTTCTAAGAAGTTAAATAAGGCACTTCTTTGGAGGGAACCTAAGTTTTTATTTTACTTTATTGCTTTTAATAACGTGTGTTGTGAGTTCATGAGAAAATGAAGTCAAAGTGTTGAGAAAGGTAACTTAGGTGATGCCAAGACCAAGTCGGCAATCCATTGAACATGTTGTGTGGTTATCTTCTTGTCCGCCTTCTAGGTTGAAAAATTGAAGAAAGTATACTGTCAATTTTGGCGATCTTGGCTCCAATTGGCGATCCATCAAAGTGTACTAAGTGGGCTCCATTTAGTTCACCAAATCTTCCTTCAGGTTTGGTATCCGTCTAGGCCTCATAGCCGAGCTTTATCTCTTTCGGTGATAACCCAAATGTTTTCAGCGATGTTAGTTAGTCGCAATTTCCCTAATGGGTTCGAGTCAAATATTCCAAGAGTCTTTTCAAGTTAAAAAAGAAACACTTTCATCTCTTTGTGCTTATTTCCATCCTAAACTCCCAATACTCGCATTTTTAGTGTGTGTCTCCATTGCATGATTTCACTTGCTCGGAGTGCTTTGGATTGCTTGCATCTCGATCCCAACCCTAGTTCCCTCGATTTGACACTTTACTCCTATCTTTGAGGTTGGTTTTGAGCTCTATCTTATCATTTGTGCTAGAAATTGTTGTTTTTGATATGGGCTTAGTGTCATTTGAAGTTTATTGTTGTTTAATATTTAGAGTAAATACATTAAAAAAAAAAACTTGAATTTGGTCAGATAACTTACTTTAGTACTTAAAGTACACGGGCGTTTAAATACCCCTCTTAACATCTTTGAAGTGATTTCTTTCCACCCTAAGACTATAACACCACTCTCACCCACCACATTATAGCCACGTAAGCGCCACATCATAACCATGTAGGCACCATGTCATTAATTTTTATTTCTTTTTTACTTATTCACTATTTTTCTTAAAAGACTTTTGAAATTAATTATATGAATTGATTAATTTATAAATATAAACCCCACCATTCTCTTTCTTCTTCCTTGTTGTTCACCATTATTCCAACCTTCAATACTTTCTCTTCTTCTTCTTCTTCTTCTTCACTATTCAACAATTTTTTAAGTCACTTTAAAAAAAAAAATTACTATGACATTCACAATATCTTCTTTGAACCCTTCCAACAAATTTACCCACTTGGAGAATGGATTTTTTTGAAAGCCCATATTTTTTTGACAACTCAAAAAAATGATGGTTGCATTAGAAAATTGATTAAAAATAAATAATTAAATTTTATGAGAAATGTTTGAATGGATCTAGATATTAAAATGGGTCACTCAAAATTTAAGAAAGTTAACATTTGCCAAATCGATATCAATAATATAGAGTGAAATCGACATCAATAATTTACTGGCATTAAATTTACAGATTAGTGAAAGACTAGTGAAATGAAAATAGTGGATAGAGGTGGGATGAAGATGGAGGAGGAGATGTTTCAATGGAGAAAGATGTGTATTGAAGAAGACAACAAAATAAAAAGAAAAAAGAATAAAGAAATTAAAAGGGGACCCACTAATTTCATTTACTTCTTATTAAGAAAGTTTACATATTTTAAAGATTTAATATATATAAAAAACTATTTAAATAATTTGTTATATAGGCCAATAAAAATAGGTCATGTGTAGGGCTTTAAAAATTCACTTTTTTTTCTCTGTTTTCAGACACTTTCAAGAGAGTTCACTCTCTCTGCCACATCATCCCTTAGAGGGTGTTTTAATCACTTCAAAGATGTTAAGGGAGGTATTTAAACGCCAGTGTAGTTTAAGTACTCATGTAGTTTAATACTAAAGTAAGTTATCAGACCAAGTTCAGAGGTTTTTTTTAAATGTATTTTCCCTAATATTTATGAGTAATACTAAATAGATCATATTGAAATGTGCCCATGAGTTAGATAGTTGATTTTGTGCCCAAAATTTATTATGTTGGTGAAAACTTGGAATTGAACCTTGTGTGTACCAGGGGTTGAATTGAGTATGAGTGAAGTCTGATTAGCCCAGTGTTGCTCTAATTGCATGATTTTGTCCAATGATAGATGAAGTGACGACTTTCTTAATGGAAAATCTTCATTTTTTTATAATACTTTGTGATATTTGGGGGAAGTCTCAGAACCCATGGTAGACAAACATGTGTGCAGATTGTAAACATATTGAGAGTTGGGTATCGTAGTTGAACTTGTGAAAATAGGCACTAGGCTGAATACTACTTGTTAGGTGAGCTTGCTTAACTCACAAAGGCAATTAGGTGAATCTCCTAGTAAGTTCAGCCCACCTTCCTTGCTTGAATATGTGATCTAGGTATTGTCCTATTTGTTGGGCTTGGCTTAGCTCGTCGAAACTTTCTTGGCGTATTGCCAAGTGGGAGGGGACATCACCTTTGTGCCTATTTTTTTTTTTTAATTTTGGATTGTCACTTTCGGTGGACTTGTCTTAGCCCGTCGAAACTAATACAACGAATCGCCGAGTTGGAGATGACTCCGCCCATCATGCCTGAGTGTGCACCGTCAACTTTGGCGAGCTCGCCTAACCTGTTAAGCAAACCACCTTCCCATTAGGCGAGCCTCAAAACAAATTTTTGAAATGTTTTTCATTGGGTTAATTTCAACTAACCTTCACCAAATTTGGGTCAATTTCAACTAACATGTTAGGAACACCCCCTTCACCAATAGAGGGGCATTTTAGTCCCTTTTCCGTACAATAAAATAGTGTAACACTCCGAATGCGATGTGATGTAGAAATACTATTTAATATCTTGGCTACAATACAAATTCTTATATATAATTGGCATTGTTGACAAATTTTACGTGTACCATTTTTCTTATTAAAAATAACATAAAAATTTTGAATTTAATTTACAGTAACTTAAGTCAGAAATTTATAGTTAAAAGAATGTAAGGTAGATAATAATTTTTAATATAAATTATTTGACTCCTAATGCAGATTAAAAGGTAAATTATTAAAAGAATGTGGATTAATGTTTTGTCTTGTTTGATCCTTAAAAACATCTTCTTTTTTTAATTTGTATATTAATTAATAAATAAATATGTAAATTAGATACCATTCTATTTTTTAATTCACATTAAAGATAAATATTTATTATTATTCTATTTCTATATTTGAGGAAGATTAATAAAAACTATTGATTCCACAAAGAATGAAAATACTATTTTAATTACATAATAAGTATAAAAAAAATTGTATCATATAAAATGAAACAAATATACTACATACTTTATTTTAATAAAAGAAAATTCATATTTGAGCATGGAATTTTTTACTTTTTTATCCTTCAAAGCAGAAATTTTTCTCTTATCAAAAAGTATATTATTTAAGAGAAATAAATGTATAGAGACTAGATACAATTTGGACAAAATATGATCTTGACAACATTTAAGGATGACTATTTATTATTTTCTATTTCTATCGTGGATGCTAATTAGGAAAATTATTGATTCCCAATAAATTAAAAGGAAAAGAAATACTATTTTTATTACCTAATAAGTATAACCATAAAAGGTAAATTAGTTAATTTTAGTAACAAAATCCAAATATGACATGAAATTAATGACTTGATTTATGTTCAAGGTACCCGTCTTGCTATATATATAGTTGTATGCTTTCATATACTTTCAAACGAAAACATGTCGACTTTAAGATTCATTCGCTTATCTTTGATTGCATTAGCCAAAATCTTTTTTCTTTTTGGATGATTATTTTGTTAGGAGGAAAAAGGAAACTGTACTTGCAATCAGCAGCATGTCAATCAAATGATAATGACTTTGAATTCACTAGAAACATAATACTTTTTAAAGACTTTGGTGTGTATGTTTAAGTGTATAATTGTTACTTTGTTTGTTAGGGTTTCACATTGGTAGCCAAATGCAGGTACAATAGCAAACAATCAAATATTGATGGAAGTAGCTCAATGTATTGAGAGAATTAATGGTGTTAAAGAAGGAAGATGGAAAAATGCTTTTACCTTCTATAAGTCCATACTCAAAGGTACTCATTACTTAATAAATGATATGTTTGTAAACACAACATAAAGCATGATCTTTTTTCCCTCTCAATGCATTAAAGATTGCATTTGAGAGGTTCTTCTCTTTTGTAGGATAAATTATATAAAAGCAAAGTAGTATTGAAATAACTTGGGTCAACAATACATCAAAATGGTTGAGGATGATAGGTACATCCGCTCTCAATAAAAAGAGATTTGGAAGGGGGGGGGGGGGGGGGGGGGGGGAGGCAAACGGATTTTAAGATTTATAGGGTTGTATTTGAAAATGAACAGTTAGGGCATGAATGTAAATATTTGTGGGGTAGAATTTATTTATTTTTTAAAATTCCTATTGAGCAACCTTTGGTGAGAAGAACCATGGTTCTTCTAGATTTTAATGAAGCCTTTAATGAAATAAAAATAACACTACACACACATTTAAGATGATATATATCAAGTTATAAACATACTTTTTTAAAATAAACTACTTATAGCATATTATTTTCGAATTATAGCATATCATGAAAAAATATATTTAAAAATAAAATATAATTAATTATTTAAATAATAATTAATTTATTTAAATAATTACCTTTATTTATTCAATTACCTTTTTTAAACCAAACTATTTAATTACATTAATTTTTTCAGTTACCTTTTTTAAACCAAACTCTTTAATTTTGTACTGATACAGTTACCTTTTAAATTACATTTTAAAGTTTTAACAATTTAAAACAAAACAAATTATTATTAATTAAATTAAATTTTATGTAGTTACCTTTTTGAAGACAATTACAAAATAATAGGGATTTGATTACACCCTAATAACTACCCACCACCATCTAAACCAATACAAGATAATTATTCCCTCATTACACTCAACCCCCACACGCCTATACGCCTAAAAATATCAACAGCTTTTCGCCGGAACCGCCACACGCATAAAGATTCATCTTCCCTAAATATACTAATTTTTCCCCAAATCTTCTACCCATATCGTCACAAGCATAAACATTCATCTTCACAAAATCTAGTATTTTTTATCAAAATCATCCACATTTTCAATCACATATCAGTTCATCCCAAAATTAAACCTTCATACTTAGCATCTGTACAATGTCGAAGAGAGGTAGTGAAACCCCACGCAAAAGTAGGAGATTAAACGACGAGTTAATATCTGAGGATTTTCATGCTCCATCTTTCAACATTTTGTCACAATCTCAAACACAAACATCAACTGCAAAAGTCAAGTCTAGGTTAGAAAAATCGAAAATGAAAAAACAAACAAACAAAGAGGCAAAGGAAAGCAGAAAGAAGAGAAAAGGAAAAGAAAAACAAACATTATCTGAATCTGAGAAAGAGGAAAAGGAAAGAGGGAAGAAGAGAAAAGGAAAAGAAATTCAATATTCATCAGATTCTGATTCTGATTCTGATTTTGTTGATGAGTTCATAAATTCAAAATCAAAAAAAGCAAGAGGTACTGAAATTGGTAGGTCACATGTTCAAGCAACAAATAAACCAAAAAAAGTTATAAAGGTTAGTAAAAGATTTTTTTGGGGTTTTGAATTAAAATTATCTGTTTAATTTTGATTTTATTTGTCAGTACAATAGTACATGATTTCTGATGTGTTATTTGTGTATGAAATATTTATTTATTTTTTAATTGTAGGAGTGTATGAATTAATGTATGAAGTTTGTATGATATGTGTATGAAATGCTAGTTTGTTTTATTACACTATCAATGTATGAAAAATGTATCAATGTTGTATGTTGTATATTTTTTACTACTACCATACATATTAAAATAAATTGTTTATGCTTTGATTTTGTGTATTAATTTTGAATGAATTGTGTATGCATTAATGTATTAAGTTGTATAATATGTGTATGAAATGCTATATTGTTTTATTACACTATCAATATATGAATAATGTATCAATGTTGTATGTTGTATATTTTATGACTATTACCATACATATTAAAACTCAATAGTTTTATGCTTTGATTTTTGTGTATTATATTTGAATGAATTGTGTATGAACTGATGTACATTTTTTGTATGCTTTATGTATGAGTTGAATTGAATGTCCATTTAATACAAAAGTTTATTTTATGATTGTATATGACATTATATAGTATGCTAAACGTATCAATTTAATTTTAACAATTTTTTAGGAGAAGACACAAAAACATTTGTCTTCATGCATCAACATGAATGTGTTTGCGGATCTGTTGACCTTTCTAGGTCAAGACAAGTTTCAACAATTCTTACAACAAACACCGTTTGGATTTTTTTATAATTTGCATAACATAAAAACCAATGCCAATTATTAAGACATATATTTTTTCTTGAAAATGAAAATGTTAGGGATGACATGTTTGTTATAAATATAAATGGTAAAGAGTTACATTTTGGATTAAAAGAGTTTGTTGCTATAACCGGTCTGAAATGTTGACCTATTTCTGATTTTGTATCTGACCCATCTGTTTCAAACAGACTTATTTCTAAAAATTTCGGGGATTTTGATAAAGTACCCAAGTCAAACTTTTATCATAAGTTTAAATTGCAAAACTTTTGGGAAGAAGATGACCGTTTAAAAATCGGGATCTTGTATTTTATTTCTTCTTTTCTGACTGCATCAGACCCTTCAAAAACAACAATTCCAAAATTGTATTTTGATTTGGTCGAATCTGGACAGTATGCCACATTTCCTTGGGCAAATGAGTGTTTTAATTTAACACTCAAAGCATGCAGTCAAAAATTTTAAAAAAATCCATCGTCATTCAAATTCAGCCAGTTCCACATAGCATTGCAGATATGGTTTTACGAGTGTTGTCATCCAGTTGACAACACAATTGCTATACGTGCTTTAAATCGCACACCGCGAATTCTGAACTGGAAGACACCTAATGACGTCATTTATTTTGACGATTTGAAGAAAACAATTTTCAGAACACATGGCAATCAGGTATTTTCCAGAGAATGTTATTATATTCATTATAAATCAATATACATTCTAATTTTCTTATTTGCTGCAGCATAAATTCAGAAATATAATTTTTTCTGAAGAAGAGTTAAATCTCATGGACGACACCATTTTAAATCAGTCCAGCAGCCACCATGATTCGGAAGATCATAGATCGTCGAAAAATCATGGCGTTGATAGTGAACAGAAATATGAAGCATTGAAATCTGAGATTGCAGAGGTACAAGTACAAATTTCAAATTTAAATATTTTTTTTTTAAAATTACAATATACGTATCAAAAATTTATTATTTTTAATTAACAGGTTAAAGCAGAATTGAAAGAACTCAAATTCACTGTAAGTTTCAATATATTTTTAAAGAAATAATATAATTACTATACAATTTATTTTATTTTTAAATTTTCTTTTGTACAATGATAAGGTTGACAAGCACATGACTGATATCAAGAGTTATGTCGATAACTCGACCAAACTAATAATTCAAGAGATTAGATTGTCAAGAGGAGAACAAATACCAGAAGAACAACCAGAGGTATTAATATATGTATATTTTGTGTATGAGTATTGTTTGATAACTATATAAGTTGAAGTTTTATAATAGTTGTATATATATTTGTATCTAATATGTATGAAATTGGTATTATTATATATGCTTGAATTATGTATAAATGTTTGTATGAATTTGTATTTTGATAATATGTATGATTAATGAAAAAATGATGTATTAAACATGCAAGTTTTTTTGATTTGAAATCTGTTACTTTATTTCATACAAATAAATCAGAATACATTAATATCTGAAAATATTCACATTATCTGAAAATAATTTTCAGGACAACGCCAATCAACATGCTGCACAATCTGATAAAGGTCCAACAGCTATGCCTACTGTTTCACTTGAAGAACACGTCCAAATGTCAAACACGTCCAAATGTCAAACACATCTGGTACGATATATTCATTATTATCACATTTATCTTAATTTTTTTTATATATATAACGATTTATTTTTTATGGACATGAAGCTCAAAAGTCAACTGATGGTTGTTTCAACGTTGACGTACCTAGAACGTCAACATCAAAACCACCAACATTGGACGATTATCCTGATTTCACTATGACACAAATCATCGCACTTGATCCAATTCTTAATGCTACCACGACTCCAAATGTGCAAACAAGACATAAGAATCCAGGAAAATACGAATCTTCTCCTTATATCAGAATGTCAGAAGGGGAAAGTAGTTCAAATAGAGTACCTATATTCTTTCCAATCAAACATCCATTCCAAAGTCACAATGGTTTTGATGTTCCAGATGACATGATTGAGGAGTTCAATAAATGGATTTTCAAAGATGTGTCAAGCAGGCGTGGCAGGTATAAACGCTGATAAACAAAATTATTTTATTTAATTTCACAAATTAACAATTTATATAATACTTATTTATATATACACAGGAAAGCAGCATATTCCAAGGTTAAAAATAAATTTCATCCTCAAATGGACTTTGGCGTTGTCAAAATAGCAGAAAAGGATTTTTCCACATAATGAGTCAACCTGGCAGACCTTGGGAGGATGGGGTAAGACATAATTTGACTCAATTTTTCTCACTTGGGTTTGCAGTGATGTACATATGATTAATGTTGTATGAAATATGTGTGAATTGTGTATGAAACATGTGGATATATTTGTAATGTATAATTTGTGTATGAGGTATCAACTATGTTTTTTTTATGTTTTTTTTGTAACAGCATATAAATACAATAATGTATTATCTCCGAAAGAAGGCAAAATACTCTGAGACAGTCACTTCTTACAGTACTGTTGATTGTTGGTTTATGGCGTGGATTGATAACATTGACAAACAGTGGAGACAGTCAGAATGTGACATGAGATGCATTTCCCCGGATCATGATGTTGGACAGTGCATTAGAGGAATTAAGCTGCTTGCTAACATTCCTTGGGATAGAGTTGACGAAGTAATCATCCCAGTCAACATCAGCGACAAGTTCCATTGGTTCCTTGTTGTATTTCGGATCAAACGTAGATGTCTATATGTATATGATTCGATGATGGGAGGATCTGTTCACTCCAGAAAAGTTAAAGAAGTTATTGATAAACTTGCAACCATGATTCCATTATTTCTGACGAGCACGGGGTTTTATGGCAAAAGGCTTGATTTGTATGCGAATAACCTCCCTGATTATCAACAAAAGTCTCATTCCGAACCTCTCAGTATCAAGCATGTGACAGATGTTCCTCAACAAGAAGACTGTTCCAAGTATGTACACTTGTTATATTATATTTTCTTTATCTTAAATTACATTGCTTTATAGTCAATAATTTCTTTTTCTAATTTTAATTTTTTTACAGTGATTGTGGTCTATACACATCTCTGTTTGCCGAGTACATGAGCAATGGTGTTTTTGATATATCTGATATTGATATCGATTCAAAATATCACCGTCAAAGATATGGTACATTACTTTGGCATTATGCAAAATCAAAGAATGATGAGGGCGCAATAAGTGAAAGTGAAGTTACGGGAACAGTTGCTAGCAAGAAGGGTGGACCTCGAACTACTAAAGAACAAGTTATGGACACCACCAATTATCCTATTCCAAAACTCCATAATAGGAATTAGAAATCTTCATTGTAGCTTGTACATTTTTTTGAATGACAAGTTTTTTTAACTTCTGAACTATTTATGTTTTTTTCCAGTGTTTTATATTAACACTGATTGTTTTATATAAATTATCAATGAATATTAATAATTATTAAATGTGTCTCACTTTTGAATAAATTTTGAACTGAACATGCTAATATAGGAACAATGTATGAATAATGTATGAACATTGCTTGAATTATGAATATCATATTATAATTTCATATGTACAACAGAAACAAATGTTATATATGGCAGTCTGATTCACCATATATTTATACTTATTAATTGTGTATGATCTTTGTATAAATTTCACTTTCAATATGTAATGTAATTTTTTGTATGAATAATGTATGAAAATTGTATAAATAAGTACGGCCATATGAATATACGTTAGTAAATGTGTATGACTTTTGTATAAATTTATCATTTAATATGCAATAATTTTTAAATTGTATGAATACTGTATGAAGATTATATGACTTATGAATGCTATATTATATTTTTATATACAAAACAGAAACATATTTTTATATACAAAACAGAAATATATTTCTTTGTATGAATACTGTCTGAACATTGTATGAATTATACCATATTATACTTTGATATGTATAACATAAACAAACTTTATTATACAAATTACAATATGACAATAACATTCAAATGTATAAATATACCTTAGTAAATGTGTATGAATTTTGTATAAATTTTTTTAAGTATTCATACTGTATGAAGATTATATGACTTATTAATGGTATATTTTTTATGTATTCATACTGTATGAAGATTATATGACTTATTAATGGTATATTTATACTTTCATATACAAAACAGAAACTTATGATATATATATGAACATGTGTATGTAAACTGTATGAACAATGTATGAAAAATATTACGCTTCATTCAATAAAACAAAAACATGTGTATAATAATCGAAATACTGAAAAACACAGATGTAACAGTAGGAAATCATTGTTTTTGCACAGGATAATTTGAACATGTCTTCCTATTGTGTCCAACTTGATGACATCTACTGCATGTGATTTTTGTCCTCTTGAATTTACATCAGCAAACCCCTTCCAGCGTTCAAATTTGGGTCTTTCCGCTGATCGTTTTGGACCGGGTGGCATCATTTTAGACTCTGAAATATAACTTGGTATATCCCATGTACTCTCGCATGGGATAGGCTCGACAGGAATGGCATAAGCATCTCTGAAATTCTTGAGGCTATAAAAAGCAGAACAGAAATCTGCTTCATGTAACTTCCTGTATCTAAGAACTGCAATAGTATGACCACATGGTATCTCATAATGTTGGAATATCCCGCAACTACACATCCTTGTGTTCAAGTTTACTATGTACTTTTTTGCTCCTTCAGCTACAGCATGCAGATCAACAGTTGAAGGTATCACCTATTTTAAAAGTAAAAATGTTATTTTTATGTTATAAATGCCACTAAATATTGTGAAGTAAATACAATATAGTGAAACACATACCCTCATATTGCAAGACAACGCAATACTTTCCTGTAGATAAATATCATATTTTTTAGTCAGATCAGATGTTGTCTTATCAGCCTCCTCATTGTGCTTGTGAATCCACCTCTGAATTGTTACCCTCATAAATTCAAGAAGTGAAATTACCGGTAACCTCCTTGCTAACCTGTTAACATTGTTCAATGAATCCGCGATGTTTGAAGTCATGGTCCATGTGCGCTTACAATTTGAGTAAGCTCTTGACCATTTGCTATAACCAATATCAAACAAGTATGGTCGTATGCGCGTATCTATCTGATCTATTCTTCCCATAATTGTCTCAAACTGTTGTTTTGTATAAGCAAAATCTTCAAATCTTCAGTATTTCTATTGAAATTCTTCAACACATTGACTGACAGATGTCATATGCATGCATAATGTTCTAATTCAGGATATACAGTAGCAGTCCCTTTCCATATGCTTTCATTTCGATCAGACATAAAACACATGTTTTGTCTAACTCCATATGCTTCCTTAAACTGTTCAAAGAACCAAGTCCATGAAGCATCATTTTTGGAATCTACTATCGCATACGCCAACGGAAGTACATGACCTGCTCAAATTTTTTTTAAAAAAAATCACACAAATTAGAAATACAATGTATAACTTATTTTATTTTATTCTATAATCAGAAAATTAAATAGATTAAAATTTACCTCCCGGATCCATTATGCTGGCAGTTAACATTGTACCACCATATAAACATTTTAATCCCGCCCCATCAACAACTACAATTGGCCTACAATATTTCCAACCCCTAATACAAGCTTCTAACGCAACAAATGCGTATAAAAATTTGTCACCTTCTTTCCTTTTAATTTTCAAGACGGATCCTGGATATGTTTGCTCCAAAATGTAAAAATAACCTGAAATATAATAGTCCAATTCATACCAAAAGTATACATAATTTATACATAAAGAATACACGAAAACAGAACAGTCCATTTCAGTAGGTAATCTTTAAGTTCATTCTAATTTCGAAATTACCAGGTAATCTTGCATATGAATCTGCTGGATCTCCGTGCACCAACTTTATCGCTTTTTCTTTAGCTCTCCATGCCTGTATGTACGTCAACGAAACGCCATGCAATTTCAACATATCATCAGCTATATCTTTTGGAGTATATACAGTAGATGGATCAATATACTTCTCCATTATCAAGACAGCTACAACGTCAGTTATCCCCTGACGTCTGGCATAAACTCTTTCTCTAACAGAACAAGTGTGCTGAGCAATATACTTCCTCACTTTGAATAAATTTGATTTATTCAAACTAGATGCCCTCATCATCCAAGAACATGTTTTAGAAATACAATTCAAGTGATAACTGTTTCAAAATTAAGAAAATATACATTACAATTATATACAGTGAAACAAATCACATAAAAAATATAACTTAAAAAAAGTTGTGTACACTTACTTAGATGCATTACAACGCGCAACACGAAAACTGAATTTTTCAACAAGGCCTACATACCTCATAACCTCCTTCAGTGTTTCTCTATTATTATAAATCTGATTATCAGCTACAAATAAGTTGGAATGGTCACATATTACATCATTATCTATTTCACTATTATCATTTACAACTCCGTCTAAATTCATTCCGATCAAACGGATAGAATTGTTGGAGTATAAATCAATGTTAGTCTGTGATAATCTAACATCAGAATTCACTATATCAGTAATAACAACTCCATGACCTTCGTTATACATCTCACGATCTTTCAAAGTGATGCATAATGGATATTTTGTAAAAAAATCCAAATGCACCCTCATCTGACCTAGAAAAACCTTTACCCCAACATCATTATGAATTTTAATTGGTGGACACATATCGCTAACAATATATTTTATCTCAATAGAATTTATATTTTCTTCTATATTAAGTTGAGTTATTATAGCATTAACTAAGTCAATATAAAGAGTAGAAGTATCATATAGTATGCCCTCCATCTCAAAGTCGACGTATTTTCCTGTCTCAGAACATTAAAATTATATTTAGTGAACCACACTATAAAATTGCAAAATCAATCATACAAAATTCATACACAGTTAATCCAAGTTTCATACACAATTAATATAATTTTCTTAAAAAAAATCATACACAATTAATCCAATGTTCATACAACGTTCATATACATTTAACATATCAATCACTGATATATACAATCAAAAAATGGACTTTCAAACATAATTGCTACAAGTTATTTAAAAATGTCATACACAATTAGTACAATTTTCATACTTCATTAATACACAAAATTATATCACCTGACAATTTAAATATACTCTGAACAGGTTTTAACCATTAAATACAAATTTCAGATAATTTTCAAGCAACATTCATATAATTTTCAGACATTATTCATATTTTTTTCATAATTAAACTGCACAATGAATTCTATCAAATTATTCTTTTTCCAATCAATTAACAATCTGTACATTTTTATATTTTTCTTACTAAATCAATTAACACACCAATATTCATTTTTATTACCATCAAACACCTTTACGATTACTTAATGTTTTTCATAATATCCTATACGCATCATAACTATATCATAAAAAAAATTGAAATCGGCATTTAAGATCTAACAGTAATAAAAAAAAACGATTTTTTCTATACATGTCAAATATAACAAATATAATAACAACAAATCATTTATAATAAAAACAAACCATTCATAATTAAAACTAACCTGATGAACTCCACTTGCCACCATGTTTAATTAATATTGATACAATATTCTCCATCAAATCAAATATAATCTTTTCCAACGCCAAAATTTAAGAAATTTTAAATAAAACACAAAAAAGAATATCTTCAAATATCAAAATAATCCTCAAATTCTGGAAAACAAGACCTGTACGTTTAAGGAATAAAATCACACATTAGAGTATTTTAAGCAATTAAATCATAAGTTATTATCATTAAAACTAATTAGAGATTTTTATGGTAACTATCTAATCTTAAAAAAAATTCAAATCCCTTAAAAAGTGCAAATTAGTTATCACTAATTAATAATTAAATTTTCAAGTATGCCATTTTCTATTATTAATTTTTCCGTTTTAATTTTGTTTTTTTTTAAATTTAATTATCTCTCTTTAATAATTTAAAATTAACATTATATTCTTTTTAAAGAATGCTATAGCTTGATATATTAAATGTTATACAATGAAAATCAAACTCTTATGCCATAACTTGAGAATATGACTATATAAAATGCTATATACCTAATTTACACTTTAATGAATGCATACAAATGTTGATATATATGTTAGTAACATTTTTGAGTTATTCCCTTAAACATCAGCGTGGGTTGTTATATTTTACACATGTGATTTGTTTTAGCATCGCAATTCTAACTTACACATTATGACATTTTTAAGAGCACTTTTGTGGCCAAATACGAGATTTGATTGTTGATTAGTTTTTTCTTCTTTTACTA
Organism: Solanum sitiens; assembly: GCA_016801875.1. NCBI lineage: Eukaryota > Viridiplantae > Streptophyta > Magnoliopsida > Solanales > Solanaceae > Solanum > Solanum sitiens. The sequence continues at coordinate 3,407,830 of JABWTJ010000035.1, read as the reverse complement.
GAACAAGCAAATGTGTCAGAATTTCCTCAAAATTTTTTGGGTGCTTCACTTCAAGATTAACCCAACAAGTTTTACATGACACTTAGTAGGCAACGATTGATTGTGGAAGTAGAGTCATCAATGCAGACAATAATGGATAACTTACAATCTTAGATAATGAAGGTTGCACTTAATTGTTAGATTTGTATTATTGAAATATGTTCTTATTATAGGAGGATGATATACTTATATATCACTATAAAAAATCTTGGCTTTATAAATTTAAGTGTCTACAAATGATATTATCTATATTTATTGTTCTTTGTAAAGATTAAAGAACTTCCCCATTCTTATATTACTATTTACCTTATAAAATGTGAATATTCAAGAACTTAATTAGATGATAATGACTTACATGTTAGTTCATGTAATAAAGCTTCAAATTCTTATAGAATTGGGTCATCTAATTGGTTGACCATTGGCCAAATGCACTTTTCCAAACAAGAACCCATTTATTGAACTGATCAAACTTGTTCCTTGCAATTGCAAAAACATTATATTTTGTTGGTGAAGGTTATATATTCTCTACCATAATTCTTACAATATATATTTTATATTTGCCACTATTTGCCTTCCTTTAATTTGTAGAATCGTAGAAAAGACATTACTTCTACTTCATAAATACTTATTAAAATATTTGGCTGATATAGGGGTTTCAGTATCGTCTTTTGTGACTTCCGGCTGCGAGTAGGCAAAATTGTTCCACTAAATTTTGAGAACTTGAGGGGAATAGTTATGGAGGTATGAAATACTTTTAGAGATTTATTCTAAATTGAAACTTTTAATGTGATTAAGCCTTTTAAAAAAAAACATATATATGGTAAGTACTACACTAGTTTTAAGCAGTTTCTATTTTGAGCATGCTTGCCTCATAATATGTTTGTTTCTTTTGTAGATGGAGTATCTTTCGATTTTCTCATGGGAAACATCACATCTAATGAGTGAGTTCTTTGAGATATTGAAGGAAACTCTTGAAAAAAGATCATTATCAGGTCATTTTGTACATGTCGAACCAAATTTTTCAAAGTTTAGCCTCTCTGATCAATACACTTCACAACACACAGTTGTACAATATACTAGCATCTTGGCACAAATGGTAGCAACATCTCAATATCACAAGCAACGAGAAATTAGAATTTCTTGTTGATATTATAAGTCTTCATAAATTAGTTATTTGTGTTCATAAGAAATAGGGAATATGTACATAGAACATGACATCATTATACAACTACTTTTCATTTACTTGCAAGTTGCAACAAAAATCAAAATTTCAATAGTAAGCAATGTAAAAGCTACAATGATTTCAGATCAATGTAATTTCTTCTCTTTAGTGGATGATATGGAAGTTAAATATTTTTTTAAAAGAATTGTACTTAAGATTATCTAGAGAGTAGAACTTTTTTTCACAAAAGGAAATATGATATATATGTTAATATTACTATAGGAAATTAAAGCATCGTAGATCATTTAGAGAGGAATTTTGGTAGTGCAGTTTGTTGGTTATACATGAACTTTCTTCATGATGAGAGTTTGTTTTCACATCTTGTAATCTCCTTTCCATTTCTCTAATTTTTTTTGTGAAAAACTAATCACCATTAAAAAATATGGTAGTGGAAAGGTGGTGCGTGTTGAAAAATAAGGAAACTGACGATTGGAACATGTCAAAGGAACAGGTCCAACGCAGTTGACGGACTTGTGTACAACAAGTGTTGAAGAAGAAGGAAGCTGAGGATAGGAACATGTCGAAGGAACAGGTCCAACGAAGCTGACTGGCGAGTTACAACACTGCTCTAAAATTAGAGTCGCACTAGAATTAAACTACCTATGTTAACTAGGATTATATTTCGTTTAGAACTATTTTTATGATTAGTATTATAGTACAACTAGGATTAGATTATTTATAGTTGCATTATTATTATTATAGTAGTAATAGGTATTGTAGTAGGACTCTAAGTATAGTTAACTTAGGACTCTACAATTCTCTCCTATATAAGGAGTATGATATTAACATTATTATTCATCAATAAAAGTCATTATTGATCAATATGATCAATTCATAAATAATTGATCACCTATCAATAAAATCATTATTGATCAATATGATCAATACAACAACATTGATCAGCCTATCAATATCATCAACACATCAATAAATCTCATAATCGGGGTGGTGTAACAGAGTTTTATGTGGGATAAAACTGTTTTTTTGAATATCAAAAGCAAGATAAAGTGGTAGGCGAGTTAAATATTAGAAAAAAAAAAAGTTAAATTGTATAGAGTGAACCATGTGGGTTGGGGTGGTTATAAATAGAGTAATTTATTAAAAAAATTGAAGCAGACCAGGTTACCAAGTTATAACGCATCATCGTAATCCCACACCGGATTCCTAGTTGAAGATTACAACTCAGCATAACTAATTTTTGTTAGTTATTAAGTAATAAGTTAGTGAATAGATTGATTATATGTAAGCTGTAATTAGTTGATTGCTGGTGAGTGAGTTAGATAGTTTCTTAAAGATCAACAACTGGCAATGATCAATGATTTGTACATTTCTACAAGTGTAACATGCCACACACAATCGATCCTATGCAAGATATTTTTCTCTTTTCCATCATGATTTCTCTTTACACCATTGTTTTGTTTTCCAGTTCTTATTCATTCTAATTCTTGATTTATCAATGTCAATCGATAAGATTTCAGTTTATTCACACTAGTCACCACAAGTATAATGTTACAAGGCCTCTTCCTAGAGGATAGGTAATATGAAGCTAGACGAAGCAAATCTAGCTCAAGATCATTTTTGAACTCAACAATTGTGCCTTGGTCAAAATATATAATAGGAGTTCAAACCAATAAATACATTATAAATTTCCACCAAACATCAAGTTCGGTAAGTATTTTGTATGACAGAACGGGTTATGGTATTTGCCTCCGAATGAGCTTGTATAAAGTGGTTGTGAGTGATATTGGTTGCCAATTGGTGGTTGGTGATTGACACCTATATTGGTGGAGGTGATTGTGATGAAAGAGATATGGTTAATGGTAGTGGTTAGTGATTGTGCATAGAGTGATAATGAGTATTATCCACCTAAGAATACATTTTAATGATAATAAGACTTGTTCAAGATCTTAATGATTAATTAAATACTTAAATATTAATGATAACAAATACACTTAATGACCTAAGATGTGAACCATTCATATGAAACCTTTATTAAGTGCACTACAATTAAATGACTGAACTTGCATTGAACTACTAGAAGAATTAATATTGTTATGTTGATATATACATAAATGATCAATATTTGATATGAACGTTTGTTCTTCAATTGACTCTTTAGGTCAGAAGTTGTATGTCTTTTTATTTTTTTTGGTTTTTCACCCGGTGTTCGATACCCACTGAAGCCCGACTATATCCATATTCGCGCTGAAAAGTCCACATTGGAAGGGGGTAAAGCGCTTCCTAACAAAGGAGACCCCGTATCTAAGGGGGCTCGAACCCTAGACCTCTTGGTCAGAAATTGTATATCAAGCCCTATTGGATGGTCTAAAAAAGACAGAAATGGAGGGGTATCAACTCTTATATGGCTACAGAAGATAATATTACAGTCAAAGGAGAAAACCAGAACAATCTTGGAATCAAAAAGCTCAACAACAGGAGATGAACTCAAAAGTAATTACAAAAAATCAGTTTGCAGCTTTAGTAGAAGAAATGCAATCCTCAAAAGAGAACATCAACGAGAAAGAACCTACAAATCCAAGGGTTGCAGAGGTCAAAAACTCAGAATCAGTACCACAAAGATCAATAGAAAATATTGAAGCAGGAGGACAAAGTAGTGTGACAGGATCCTCTAAAACAATGCACAGAGGAGGAACTTTCACAGGAGTGTCAGAGGATATTGCAGAGATCCCAAATATAATTCTTACAGGCAGTATAGACATACAAAAAGAGAAGGGGTAGAAAATGATTACTGCAACACAAGGAGACATGGACATCAATATAGAAACATCAGAAAATGTAACAGGGTTGAGGTTGATACATCAGTACCAACAAAGAAAATACACGTCACATTAAAGGGAGTCACTGCAACATGACATTCATCTTCTGAGACTATCAAAAGGAATAAACTAAACCAAGAGGCGTTGCAAGACAAACAAGACACAAAAGAGGAAGACACACTGGATTCAAGCATAAAACAGATCAGTAGGGATGGAGATTTGTCACCTATACAAATTGAGGAGATAAAAGGAAGACTTGGGGTAAATAGATATAACAATGCATACTTGTCTTATGTCAATAAAAATAGTAGAAAGTTTCGACCTGCCGATCATAGTCAATGATAAGCAAAGTTATATTTTGGAATATCAGGTCAGTAAAATCTCAAAAATCTTTTGAGAGATTACTGGACCTAAATAGAAAACATCACTGCTCATATATTGCTATTTTAGAACCTTTTCAAACCCTAGAAGATCTTGACAGATATAGGAGAATGCTTGGAAAGCATCATTTCAAAGTCAATTGCTCATCCAAGATTTGGGTGTTTTGGGATGAGTAATGGGAGGAAAAAGACTATACTGATACAATACAACAACATACTGTTTCTTTCAAGCATAAAAATAACAATAATTTATTCAAGATTATTGCAGCTTATGCTAGATGTAGTGCCCTAGAAAGATTAGAGTTGTGGTAAGATTTGGAGGATATGGCAAATTATACTAATTGGCCTTTGTTGATAGGTGGAGACTTCAACACCATATTGACGATTCTGACAAGATAGAAGGACTGCTAGTTACTCAGACTGAGGTAGATTTTGTTCAACGTATAAATGTATGTGCATTAAATGAAATAAAGTTCATAGAAACTTGTTATACATGGTGGAATGGGAGAATTGAACAGGATTGTATATTCAAACAACCTTATTGGGTCTTTGGAAACAATGAGTTTATGAATGTGTTACAAGATAGTGAAGTACACCATTTGATAAGAAAAGGGTCAGATCATGCTCCATTACATGTAACACAACTCAAGAACATGTAGTAAAACCTTTCAGATTCTTAAATTTCTGGACTAGGCACAACAATTTTTAAAAGGTGGTGGGAGAAGTGTGGCAGAAAGAGGCTACAAGATCACCCTATAATATTGTCCACATCAAATTGAAAAGGGTAAAGGCAGCATTGGTGCAGTGGAGCAGAACAACATTTGGAAATATATACCAACAGGGAGAAACTTTAGAATACATAGTGAGGGCTAAGGAGATTCAGCTAGAAATAAATCCAACAGAAGACAACATGAGTTTATTAAAAAAAGATGAAGCAAAACTGAAAAGATATTTACACATTGAGGAACAATACTGGAAGCAAAAGGCTGGGATGACATAGTTCCAGAATGGGATAGGAATACAAAGTTCTTCCATGAGTATGTAAAGGGAAGAAGGAGAAAGTTGCAGATTTCAGCAATAAAGTCCAGGTAGGGAGATATAATAAATTCAAGTCAAAATATAGGAGAAGAGACAATGAATGTTTTTAAAGAAAAATTTATGGAGAACAGTAATCCCACTAATTATTCAATGCTGAATAACATTCCTTCATTAATCTCAGATGAACAAAATGAAGAGATGTAAAAATCACCATCAGAAGAAGAGATTAAAGGGGAGGTCTTTGCCCTAATTGGGGACAGTGCAAGTGGTCCATATGTTTTCTCTGGACACTTTTTCCAATGTTGTTGGGGCATTGCAAAGGAGGATATCAGTAACATGGTAAGAGCTTTTTTCTGTGGACATGAACTTCCAAGATTTATTATTCATACCTTCTTGATACTAATTCCCAAAAAGAAGTGGTAGCTAACTTTGGAGATTTGAGACCAATCAGTTTAAGTACTTTCACTAACAAGATCATATCAAGATTGATACATTCAATAGATTAGTGACAGTGCTCCATAGTATAGTCTCACATAATCAAGCAGGATTTGTAAAAGGGAGAAGTATCACTGAAAACGTTCTTTTGGGTCAAGAGATTATCATAGATATTAACATTAACAGAAGAAATAAGTTCCATAATGTGGTGGTGGAGTTGGATATAACTAAGACATATGATAGAGTACCGTGGATTTTCCTCACAAAGGTGCTAAGAAGTTTTGGCTTATGAGAGAGAATAATACACATGGTGATGAGACTGGTTTCTAACAATTGGTATTCATTGGTCATTAAAAGGGCAAAACTTTGGATATTTCCATTCAACAAGAGGATTGAAACAAGGGGACCCACTATCACCAACATTGTTTATCATTACATCAGAGGTGTTGGTTAGAAATATCAATCATTTGTTCTTCGATCAAGATTTTTAGGGTTTTGGAGTGCCAAAGTGCAGTCCAGAGATTGATCACTTGTCTTATGCAGATGGCACCATATTGTTTTGTTCAGGACATCCTAACTCCATGAAAAAGATGATGAAAATGTTAAGAGGTTATGAAAGGGTGTCTGGACAGATGGTTAACCTTGGCAAAAATCTAGTTTACATGCATGAAAAAGTAACAGGTAACGTTTGCAGATAAGAAGAATTACAGGTATTCAGCAAGATTCTTTTCCATTTACCTATCTGGGTTGCCCCATTTTCTATGGAAGGAAGAACAAATGCCACTTTGAGGCCTAGATTAAATAGTGATTAAGAGAATCAGTTCTTGGCAAAATAGGCTACTATCTTTTGGAGGCAGATGTGTGTTGATAATACATGTGTTACAATCTATGCCAATATATATTTTATCATCCATGAACCCACCAGTTGGGGTCATTTAACAGTTGCATGAAATTTGTGCAAAATTCTTTTGGGCTAACACAATAGGGGCTAAGAACAAACACTGCATGCAATAAAATGTGTTATCCAACAAAGGAAGGAGGTTTGGTGTGGATATCACTACATGATGTCTCGAAGGCACTCTTTGCTAAGCTCTGGTGGAATTTCAGAACATCCACAAACTCAATATGGGCATCCCATATGTAGGACAAATATTTCAAGAAATACCACCCTATCCTAGCTCAGGGATATGGGACATCACATGTGTGGAGGAAAATGACAGCAGTTAGAGAAGAGGTGGAACAGGAAATATAGTGGCAAGTTAAGTATGGTAACTCTATCTTCTGGTTTGACAATTGGACAAAACAAGGAGCTTTATATCACATTGAAGAAGGGGCAATAAAAGAAGAGGTGGAGGTCAAAGATTTTAGCATAGAACTAACACAAATTGCTACAATATCTGTCAACAGAGATGTCAAAGTATATCATAGAGAACATCTCACCACCAAAAATACAACTTGGAAATGATGTAGCATGGTGGATGGCAAACTCACATGGTTAATTCAAGGTGAAGTCAGCTTGGGAGCTGATGAGGAGCAGACATGAACAAAGGAGGGACTATAATCTAATCAGGAACAGAGGGTTACCATTTAAGATCAACTTCTTCCAGTGGAGAGTGTGGAAGAGAAGAATTTCCACAGATGAGAATTTTGAAAAGGATGAAGATTAACATAGTCTCCAGATGTTGGTGTTGTGATAAGGAGGAGGAGGAAACAATAACCACTTATTTCTAACAGCCCCCATAGCTGCCTAGCTATGGAGGTTTTTTTGCTAATTTTGCAGGAATAAACATAGAGGGGATGCATCTACAAGAGCTCACCATTTCTTGGTGGAAACAGAAGGCACCACACAAACTAAAGACCATCTATAAAGCTATGACATCCATCATCATGTGGAGTTTATGGAAAAGAAGAAATGCACTCAAACATGGTAATGACATCAACTAGGAATGGTGGAGATGATACTGGAAGTGGTGAAACAGATTGTGAAGTGCAATTATAAGCCCAAACTTCACTTCTTAAGTGTCACTTGGAGACCACTAGAAACATATCAAGTAAAATGTAACACAGAAGGGGCATGCAGAGGAAACCAGGGACTAAGCTCATATGGATTTTGCATTTGAGACAGTAGGGGTGATCTAATTTATACCAAAATTAAAGGGATAGGTTGGGCAATGAATCAGGAAGCCGAAGCAATGGCAATGCTTTCAGCACTTAGAGAGTATCCCAAGAGAAGGTTACATGAAGTCATAATTGAGACACATTCACTTAGCCTCAGGAAATTCATCCTAAAGATTTGGAGGGTACCTTGGGATCTAATAGAGAAGGTAGAGGAGATAAGGGAGAGTAGAGCAACAATCAGTCATATATACAAAGAAGGTAACCGTTTGGTGGATTCTTTGGCTAATATAGCTATGGACTCACAAATGGAGTATGAGTATCACAACTGGATTCCTCTAAAGAAAAGAAAGATCCTCAATTTGGACAAAGCACAAATACCAAGTTTTAGGATAGGATACGCAAAATCAATACACAATGATTCCAATTATGAAAACAAAAGGAAAAGACGGGAGACATTAGATAAACACAGAGATGCAAGAAGTAGACAAAGCAGCAACTCAGTAGAAGAATAATGACCGTAATCATGGAGAAGCTGGTGGAAGAGCTATTTCCTACCCTTACAAGCAACTTATCATCAAAATACAAGGGGGGCAAAATGGTTTTACAGATTTAGGGGACAAGTACTTAGCTAATGGACTTCGGAGATTTCGATTACACCCGAGCTACATTATCTCTCATTGTTTCTTGGAGGAAGTATCACACAAAGACCCTGATGAAAGGAGAAAAGCTCAAGCACGGAAAGTACAGAGAACGAAAAACGAGAAGAATAAATTCGTAACTGGTATAATCCATCAAAGCACATAGATACTTCTTTGGTTTAAGATGGATGTAGCTCTCAGGAAGAAAGAACTGACATTGATTCCAAAGAGATCCCGGTGGCACTGGCGGAGAAGGAAATTTGTCGAGTTACTTTCAACTGTTGACTAAAAGGGGAAAGTTAATTTGATAGATGTGGGGTGGGGTGGGGTAGGTTAAAGTGTATCCGTTTTTTTTATGCTTTGAAGAGTTGGGCCACTGGCCTTCTAATGTGTCCTGATTTTAATTGAATAAAAATGTGTTTTAAAATAAAATAGAAGAAATATTTTATACAAAAAAAATAATCAACTCTTATAATGAAATATGATAGGTAAAATAATATCGAATAGACTCACTTCCATCTCCCGGTAAACGGATACAAATTAGTGAGAATTAGAAAACCTCACTTATTATAAGTTGTGATAGAATGTATGCGTCCACAATTAGTCAATGAGTCAGGTCCATTGACAAAAACAATGCAGAAAATATAACTCAAAGTAAATCAATCAGACACAATACACTTTACATGGAAACCCCCTTGGTCAAGGGAGGAGAAAACCGCGACATGTATCACAGAATTTCGAGCCAAACTCCATTTCACTCAAAACGGAGAAAAGCTTCAGATTTAAAACTCTTGTAACCTAGAAATTAAACTCTTAAACCCTCCCCCTTACTGTATCAACTCTACTACAAAGGAAACTAAGTAATAACTCTATTTCCCACTAAACCAACTCTAGTTGATCTTAGACTTCAAGAACCCAACAAGGCTAAATCTAGCCACCAACTCAGATCTAAAAGATAAGAGAAGAAACAAGCATTAACTCTGATGAACCTACACATCAACTAACTCTAGTTGATACTCCTAGGCAACTCTACCCAAGAGAACATCAAATTAATGATGTAAACATGTTTGACCAGAACATAGATGATTCGACTAACTAACACTAGTTAATCCGACTCAAACTAAAGACTTAGACAAGATTCTGATCTACTATCATTTATAACTTAGGAGTAGATTTATAATATAAGAACACAAGACACAAAGTTCAAAATATAACAAAAGACGCTTCAACACTCAATCAGGTCCCTTGTTGAGTATGAGCAACGTTCTTCCTTGAAGATGACTTTTTCTATGTGAGCTTATGAAATTTCAGAATTCAAAACTTTATTTTTTTACAACTTGGATTGTGTCATTAGAGAATAGACTCATATAAAATGGACACGAACCCTTGGAGCCAAACCATTGGCTAAGAGTCTGCTGCTCTAAAAAGACGTGCACCAACAACAACAGGTTTGGCAACTTTTAGAAAATTATATTTTGTCTTTTTCATGTATAGAAACTCTTAGTCTTTCCTTGATCAGGTCCTTTGTTAGATCTCATAGTTTGTTAAATCATAAAAACTTCATATCAGCTCCAAATAACAAGATGCATTCTGGAAAAAATTTGCTAATTGTATATTGCATATTGGTGGGAGATGTACCCAAGTTGAACTACAACCTCCTCCAAGTTCCATTTAACCTTTTCCTTTCCAGAATTGGGAAGATTTGACTTCCATCTAAGTTGAATTTCCTTGAGCGCCATATCTCCATTGAGCTTTTCACCGCAACAAACAACATCCACCTGCACAAAATTTTATAAAGATGCTTTAGTGGAAAAGCAGTATTGTGGCAATATTTTCAATATATCTCTTGTAGTATTAAACAAGAATTTGTTTCACTGTCCTATTTATGTTTGATACGTGTATCTAATTTGAGATCATTGAACTGTTTTTGTTAAATAAGCATTGGTAATGTTATGTTAGTTAACAAAATGAATTTTATAAAGTCAAAGAAATGCAGAATTTAGATTAAAAAGCCATTACCTTAGAATGATTATTCAAATTTATCTTCTGTGCAATGAACTTCTGAGGACATATGCAATGATCCATTAGGGGTTTCGCTTCCTCTGTGTGGCCTGCACGCACTGTGAAGGTTATTTTCAACTGGATTAGACAAGTTGGTGTAAATAACATGAAGAGCCGAAAAAGACAAACCATGGATACATAGAATTATGAACATAACAACCGAACACAAAGTTGTAGACGAGTTGAGGTGTCCAGATGTGCATCATCAAAGTTGGAGTGTTGAGTTGCAAGTTGAGGCCAAGTTAAGAATCATTTTATAAAAATGATTTGACTAAATTGTTTTTACATGGTCAATACCATCTCATTACCATTTGGAAAAGAAATAGTTGCATCTAAATATCCTGATATCGAGTAGATCTTCTACCGCACGCAAACTAGATAGGTTTAGATTATATATTCCTAGGGTATCTACAAATATACACATTTCAATTTAATGATAAAGTATTCAGGTTGTACAATCTCTAAGTAAAACCTAGAATGAGTAAGTGACATAACATCTATTGAGTTGGAACAAGCTTTCAGATTTTTGCTCTTCAAATTGGATTTAGTACTAAGTTGTGTACTCTATATATTTTTATCAACGTATGAATAATGTGTGCCTACTTTGTAAGTTGATTCTCGTATGAGCCAAGATTTAGATTCTACTCCTTGAATTGGATTTAGTACTAAGTTGTGTCTTGTAATAAGGAGACACACTAGTTCTTTTTAGAGGTGAGTAATGAATATAAATCAAGTATCCTTATATATTTATACCTATGATTGTCGTGTATTTATAGATTCCTACATATTTTGCAAGCATCCTTAACTGTTACTCTTTTGTAACACAAGGTTAGGGTTCTCTTGTTTCACAATTTTTGCAAATATAACAAGGGTAATTAATTGACTTAGTTGATGAGAAATTTAAGCATTTAAGGTTAGAGTAAAAGTACATCACTGCAATTTATCTTCTGGAACCAAAGGTTTAAAACCTACTGCATAGGTGTCACGCCACGAGCATACACCCTGGGCAGGACTAGCACTTGAGAACCATTACTGGCCCCAAGCAAACCCTTGACGTGACTTACTTACTTAGCGGAAGACTTTTACTTAAAAAAGATAAGTCTATGTAATAAAACAGAATGTTATAAAGGAACATTCAACTGGCCAATAAGGCAAACTCAAGTCTCAAAACATAAGTCAATAACAAGATAAAAACAAATGAACTATGTCTATCTATGAAGACTCTAATAATTGAGATGGATGTCGGAACAAGACCCACAACATCCTAATGAACTAAATACTAAAGCCAATAAAAGGGATCCTCCGGAAACACGGAGGCTCACCAAGAACTTTGAATACTGAAATTGATCAACAAATTGTTGGATGTTGATCCTGGTTACCTTTATTTGCATCATAAAAAGATGTACGCCAAATGGCATCAGTACATTGAGTGTACGAGCATGCAAAGGAAAAACTAAAACAAGACATAAGCTTGAAAGAAGCTAAAAGAAACAAACATGGTCTTAACTCAACTCAATTGAACTGAATTGAACTCATTTCAATACAAAGCAGTATAAATATGTGCAATATAAAGAAAATCTTTTTAAAACATGAATGTAAACTCTGTGTATTTAGAAATACAATAGTAACTATGTATGTATGCAAGGATACAATGTAAATTCTGAATGTATATAAAAATACAATTAAAGTTGTATATATAAGAATACAAAATACTTCTATACGAGTTTTCTCTAACCGACAATCATTACTTAAGAGCTATTGTGATAATACATCATTTCATCTTACGCTGCCAAGACCTTCCTATACCTTGCCGAGGATATAAAACTTGACTACTAAGTGAATTCACTATTCTCTGCTAAAAACACTAAGAAATCATCTAAAAAGTATGAAAACTTTCTACCCATGGTGGCTACATGGTTTATGGGGATTGCGAGTTGTCTGAACTCTCCCCATATTGGTGCTCAATACTACTCCCAAAATATAATACTAGATCTTATTTTTAGAAACATAACCTCTTTATGTGGTTTGAAATAATTGCTCAAAACTTAGCTCAAAGTCTCCTCTTGGAAATCAAAGTTACCTCTCTTGCTTAATTTTTAAAAGCATTTACTCTTTACTGACAACTAGCTCAAAGGCTCTTTGGAAATAAAAAATTCCTTTCTTGTTTAAATGTGAAAAAATTGAATCTTTGGAAACACATAGTCCCGATATACTCTTTTGAAGAAATGAACTTCAATCTTTACTCTTTACTCAACTCAAAACTGAAGTCCTAAAACAAAGTTAAAATATTTGTAAAAGTCTTTTGGCAAACTCTATGAACTTATCTTAACTTGGTTCTTAACTTCTCTTGACTTGAGTCTTAACTTTCCTTTAATTGAATTATAGATTCAAAGATTGTGATTTGTGATACAAAAGATCTCATGATGTTTAGGAGTGTTTTTAGATAGTTAAACATGAAAAACGATCAACAAATCCCTATTTAGAAGCAAGTCCGTGACGATGAAATGCTTTTTAATATTTGGCGCGAAATCAATTTTGAGGCAGAAGGGTCCATGACCGCTCCACGACGCGGAGAAATTTTTTCCAATCCTGATGAACAGGTACCTAGATTTTCCCGACTTGTTCCTCCTTCGTTTTCTAACTCCAATTCTCCTAAATTTGATTCTTTTTCTCAATTCCTCTGTTGATTTAGATACCCATCGTATTTACACAAGAATCTAATCAAACACAACTCTAAAATCGACCTCAAAATCTCAAGAACTCCTCAATCTTACCCTGAATTCAAGAACAAAACTCAAGAACATCAAAGTCTCAATCTTTCAGACAAAAATCATACTATAATAAAAATCATACTATAATAAACATGTTTGGTGCGTGGTTGAACACACTCAACGCTATGTTAACTCACATACCTCGTAGGACTGAATCTTTGGCAAAATCCACAACCAAAATCACAAGAACGTGACAAATCTTCAAATTTTTCTTCTTCTTTCCTCCTCGTTTCTCTTCTCTCAAAGCCCTAGCGTGATTCTCGATTGCATTAACTGAACTAACTCAGTTTAGACCCCAAAGAATTAACTAAAAATGGATCTAATTAATTGTGTAGTGAAAAGACCACAATACCCTTCAAAAATCTGATTTTGACTTTCCTTATCTTGACAACCCTACTTCAAATGGCCACATATCACTCATATGAACTTGAAATGGTGCAAACTCTGCGGTGTTAGAAATATAATTCAAAGATATTTTTACGGTATCTAGTAGCACACCTAACTCATTATGAGCTAGGAGTTATGGTCGTTTGAAGTTTACCCAAAACTCATACTCAACTTAATTTTGTCAAATTTCCAGATTTTCATTCTTTTAATAAATGACTCTTTCTAATTTTATATCTTTCAAGTTGCAGGGTGTTACAATATCTCCACCTTAGGAACATTCGTCCTCGAATGAGATTACTCTTAGTAGGCTAAGGGTGTAACATCTAATATTCAACTCAAACACCAAAAAAACAAATCCAACACATTAAGCATATCAATAAAATATTACTAAGGAGAGACTTAGTACCTTGATCTCCGGGCTCAAAGAGATGTGGATATCTTTTCTTCATATCTTCCTCGGTTTCCCAATTAGCTTCCTTAACAAACTGATTTCTCCAAAGAACCTTGACTGATGCTACTTCCATGGTCCTAAACTTGTGAACCTGACGATCTAGAATCTGAACATGGATCTCCTCATAAGATAAGTTGTCCTTAATACCAATATATTCAGTTGATATGATCAATAAAGGATCACTCATACACTTTTTCAGCATCGAAATGTGAAATACAAGATGAACTACTGCTAACTCTTGTGGTAGCTCCAACTCATAAGCTACATTGTCAATCCTCTCGAATATTCCGTAAGGACGAATATACCTGGGACTAAGTTTCCCCTTCTTACTAAACTTATAACACCCTTCATGGGTGAAACTTTCAAGTAAACCCAAACATCTACTTCCAACTCTAACTCTTTTCTCCTAACATCAGTGTAGGATTTCTGAAGACTCTGTGTTGTTTTCAGACTCTCTTAAATATTTTCTAAAGTCTGAATAGTGCGATTTGCTTGACCATCTGTGTGAGGATGAAAAGCAGTACTTAAGTTCACCATGAACCCAAGTCTTTCTGAAAAGAATTCCAAAACTATGCAGTTAATTATGCTCCTCTGTCTGAAATAATCGATACCAATACTCCATGAAGTCTTACTACCTCTTGAATATATAACTTGGCATAGTCTTCTGCTGAATGGGTAGTCTTTACCGATAAAAAGTGGATTGATTTTGTCATTCTATCGACAATCACTCAAATAGAATCGTGCTGCCTGCGAGCCTTGGTAAACTTGTGATGAAATGCATATTATTCATCTCCCACTTCTATTTCAGAAGTAGTATATTTGAGCCAACCCACTTGGCCTTTGGTGCTATACTTTAACTTGTTGACAATTCGGACACTTAGTAACAAACTCTGCAATGCCCTTCTTCATACTACTCCAACAATAAACTTCTCTCAAATCACGATACATCTTTGTGGAACCCCGATTGAAAAAATATCTGGAGCTATGAGGTTCCTCCATGATCCTCTCTTGGAGTTCATCCACCTTTGGTACACACAATCTACCTTGATACCTCAACACACCATCTCTAACTTATTCAAAAGCCATTATTTTTCGCTTATGAACATTTGTTGTCAAGTTAAGCAAATAGGATCTTGGTCTTGTTTCTCCTTAACTTCAGAGACTAATGATTATTCAGCCCCATTCATCATCACTACTCCTCCCTCTGTGGAATCCATTAGTCAACTCCTAATCGTGCAAGTGCATGCACCTCTTTTGCTAACTTCTTTTTATCTTTCTCAAAATGGCGTTACTACTCATAGACAATCTAATCAAGGCATCAACAACAACATTAGTCTTACTTGGGTGATAGAGGATACTTATGTCATAATCTTTGAGTAACTCTAACCACCTTCGCTGTCTCAGATTAAGCTCTTTCTGGAGACTTTATGATTAGTGAATACATCAATATGAACACCAAATAAATAATGATGCCATAGTTTTAAAGCAATACTACAGGAGCCAAACTCTAGATCATGGATTAGATAATTCTTCACATGAACTTTTAAATGTTTGGACGCATAAGCGATAACTTTGCTGTGAACACCTAATTTTGACGTGTTTATTTTACTCATATAATATATAGTAATGTATTTGTTATATATATATTTTATTTGTATTTTGGATTGTTTGTCTTTGTATATATTATTATTTTTATTGGCCCAAATGACCCAATTTTGTTTGAATTGGGCTGACTTAGATCAATTTCTGATGTCCCAATTAATTTTGACCCGGTCTAATAGAAATAGTCAAGATTGAATCTCAACCATTCATGATATTCTGATCCAATGACTATTATTGGACACTTACAAAAATGCAAAACTCCAAAAATTAACATTTTATATTAAGATTTTTATTTTTCTTCTTCCCTTTGCTCCCACTGCCGCTGGCCGGCCACCGCCATTGCCGCCTGCGTCCACCACCTTTTTAGCTGGAAAAATCTTAAAAAATTTACCATCTCTTCCTTTCACCCTCCTCTACACAAATCTACAGATCATTCATTCATATATATAGCCAAACTCCGTAGATCTAAGAAAAACCAAACACAAATCTTTATTTTTTTCCCTTAGATTTACGAAGTTCCGGTCATCCCCATCCCAAACCCTTTACATAAATGTGTAGAGATCTTCAAGGACTGTCATTTGATATAAATTTTAGGTCCAAAATCAATCAAAAAATTTCCCGACGAAGTTTTTCGGCGACCTTCATTTACCCGAAAATTTATGTCAATCTTTCCTCCCTGTAAAACTCTATCCAAATCCGTAATTATCATTTTCTTTTAACCATATAAGTCGTATTGGTGTCGAATTTTGTATTGTTTAGTTAGTGTTCTTTAAGTTTATCATGTTGGTGTTGTTGCTTGAATTTGTTTATTTTTATTTTTTTTATTTTTATTTCTTATGTCTTAATTTGTTGTGTTTGATCTTCAAAATAGTTTAGACGTTTTGATTTTGTATTAGTGGAGTGTGAGTAGTAGTTCTCTACTATTCACCTCTATATATTTGAAGAATAGAGAGCGATATAGAGATGTGTTGGAGTGTTCATTCTCTATTTTACTCTCCAAATATAGAGAATGGAGAGTAAAATAGAGGTGGATTGGAGATGGTCTAAAAAAGACATTTACATCCTGACCGCATCAGATATTCATAGAGACTACTTATACCAGGATATTATAACACACAACAAGAAAGTTATAAGAGCATTCCTGGAAGAAGACATAATAACTGCAATAGGAGAAAGACTAGCACTAACTTTTAAAAAACATCACAAAAAAAACAAATCGAAAATTGGTTCTAATGCTACTATAGAAACGCAAGAGTTGAAGAGAGGGAACTACCACCTCAACTTTGTTTGGAAATTCAAGTATATTTATAAAATCAATTGTCAAGTGAAGAAAGAAGGAAAAGATCATAAAGGAGGGATATAACACCCTAAAATGAACTAAGGTGAACTAGAGCTTCGTAAATGTTTCATGAGTTAATTTTGTGTTAAAATGATTAACTATGATGTCCTTAGGTAGTGTATGAAGTTTAGTGATTTTTGTAGGTCAAACGTACGAGAACTTACATGACATTCGGAAGGTATGCCTTAGAAAGTGCTTGTGTGTCCTCATGTGTTTTAGCGGATTTTACGTGTTCATTTTAGTTGAAATTGATGTGGGATGATCCTAAGACCTAGATGACCATGTTTAGGGTTCCAACGACTAGGTTCGACTCCACCTAGGACCCACAACGGATCCTAGAAGAGGACACAAGACTTAGCAACCAAGCTGCCAAGACAGGCCCAATCGACGCCCTAGCATCGACGGACCGTAGTCCTGATGACGAGCCATCGTTTAGGGCGTAGCTCCACCCTTAGTGGTGGGAGCTTAACCCCCAATATGGAGCCTCAGGACTAATCGACGCCCTAGTAGGACAGGCCGTCGACTGGACGACGCCCCGTAGCTAGTGGCCGTCAATGGGTCACTGTAAAAGCTATCACGTTTTACTGCCTTGGCTTGGGGTGTTTTGTAAATTCACCCCAAGTCTTTTATGAACCTAGGATTATGTTTTTAGGGTTTTTAAAGTATACTAAATTGATTTTAGTCCTAGACCTAGACAAGACCCCTCATTTCAAATATTCAAACTCTCTCTCTAAAGAAAGACTCTCTCAAAACTCCATAGAAGCTAGAACACAAGGAAGAGCTAGGAGGGCTGGTTGTGGACGTTTCATCATCAAAATTTCGTGGGTTTCCTTCTCATTAAGTTATGGTAGTCATCCTTGAACTCTCTTCCATTCAAGGAGTCCTTTCTAAAAGATTTCAAAAAGGATTTTCAAACTCTCTTTTCTTCTATCTTTGACTCTAAGCATGAATCTTCATATAAAAATGTTTTAATGATTCAAATATGTTGCTTTTGGCATTAATTGATGATTTTAATATCAAAACCCTAATGAACCCATGCTTATGCATATTTTCAACTTTT
The DNA here is from genome assembly GCA_016801875.1 of Solanum sitiens. NCBI lineage: Eukaryota > Viridiplantae > Streptophyta > Magnoliopsida > Solanales > Solanaceae > Solanum > Solanum sitiens. The sequence goes on along the minus strand of JABWTJ010000035.1, from coordinate 3,389,512 downwards.
AGCTTAAGAAATGGGTTAAATGAACATGATTGTGTAGTATTTGTTTGGTTTCTTTTCTTGATGAAATGGGTCAACATTTTGGGCCTATTTTAGAATTTTCAGATGGTTTATTAGCTATTATTCAATCAATGAACAAAAGAAAGAAATGAGTCATCTAAAATGACATTTGAACCTATTTTAAATTTTCTGATGACCCATATAACTAATATTCAATTAATGAATAAAAGAAATGAGTCATCTAAAGGGGAAAAAGAGTTTTTTAATTAATCTGGAAAAAAAGAAGAAAAATTGGGAAATTTCATTAGTCATCTTGGGTGACACCTTGGGAAAACAATAAGGTTTCAAGAAGAGTGGAGGTTTAATGTTCAACACCTATTTAAATCTCATTCTTCTTTCATTTCAAGGACACAAAAAAAGAAAGAGAAAAAAAATTGGAAGAGAGAAAACCATAAGAAAAAAATTATTCTTAGAAAAACAAAATTCATCCTTGGTGGTCTTTCGAATTCAATTAAGTTTGCTTCCATTATTTGATTGTCATCAACTTTAGGTATTTCTTTTTACATTTCATATTAATCTTGAATTAATGTTTACGTTCTTTTATATTTTGATTAAGTTGTTTGTATTAAGTTTGTTTTGATATATAGAATTAGTAAGTAAACTCATGCTTTTGCTAAAAAAAATAACAACCTCAAAGTCTTTTTTTTTAGTTTCTGATCACTTTAAAAAGAAAAAAAAGGTTGTTGTTTTTTTTGCGAAAAATAAAAAACTGGTCATGTTTACAAAAAGAATAAATCTGGTCATTTTTTCAAACAAATGTAAATCTGGTCATTTTGCAAAAAATATAAATATGATCATTTTTGCAAAAACAATAATATGTAAATATGATCTTTTCATAAATTTTGTTTTTTATTGAAATAAAAATACAAAATCGGCTAATTTGACTTAGTAATCTAACTATTAGATAAAATTGACTATTTTTGCATTTTTCTTTCAAAGAGAACAATGTGGCTATTTTGTATAAAATAGAATTTTTTCTAAAATAGTCACTTTTGAAATTTATCAATAAAAAAAAATTAAAACTAGTATAACACTACTTGTTCTAAAAGGAGGCTTAACTATTATTCTACAGAAAACGTTTTTTTTCTTTTGTTGTTATTATCACATAGTAATACTTAAATATATATATTTGTTTCTTTTGATAGAAAAAATATTAATAAACAATTGTAAATAAATATATATATATATATATATATATCATCATTTTCTTGTCTATATGTTGCAACATATTCCGTTATTCATTTTTATCATTATTAAAATATCACCTTGTGTTTGGTTACGATCCTTGATGTGTATCATTCTAAAAAAAAGTTTTGTGTGAGGTTACGCTCCTAGGCCAATTAAGTTTTTTTAAAAAAAAAATAGTAACTAATACAAATTCTTTTTTTTTATCCAAAAAAATATTTTTAGCCAAATGTAAGTTAATAAAGTAACTGTGCTGGAACCACGGGACTCAGGGGTACCTCATACCTTCCCTCCACTCAATAGAATTTCTTATCCATTCTCTGTTTTTTTGTAAACCAAAAATAAAGAGTTTTTTTATTTTAATTTAGAAATTATTGGGTCACTTGAAATACCTAAAAAACTCAATTCCAAGTGACGACTCTAAAAATAAGAAATTGTTTTTATTTTACTTTATTTTTAAAAAAAAACCGTCATATATTTACCAATTGTAAAAAATAAATGGAAGAGGTGTGACAGATCTGGCGACTCTGCTAGGGATTCCTTTTAGAATTCTAGATTTGTACATTGACTATTTTTGGCTATTTTGATTATTTGGATAAATTTTATGTATGTTGGTTAATTGTATTATTTGAAAGATTCATTTTTTTGATGTTGTGCATTGTATATATATTGTCTTCTCTCGCACACCCTCTAAGTATTTGAAATTTTGTTATACACTGTGTGTGCGGATACATTCCACATGACAATTGTCTAGGAAGACGCTCCTGATTCTAGGTTGTCACACATGTTAGGCGGGGTTAGACCACCAGTTATGCCGTAATAGCTCTGCTACCGGTACGCTGACCCTCCTCGACTCGAGTTGTCCACTCGAGTAAAGTCAGTCTAGACATCTTCCATATAAATGCTAAACCTAGCAAAACTATGCCGGGTAGACTACGTTTATTTGCATCATATGCATTCAACTTAGCAAATCTAAGATAGGTACCCACTATAGACCAAAATGTTCATCTTATGTTCAACATGAACTAATTATTTAGAAGGCATTTACATTGTTGACCAGCTTTAAAATAGCTTTGTGAGTTTCTTTTTTTCAAAAAAAAAAAAAAAGAGGTTGAAATAAATGGGGTGATCTTTCAAGTGTGAGTCTTTTTTTATGAACTACGCACACCTGATTCTCACTAAAATGAGATACGTAGGCATCCCTTCTCGGGTTCGATGTTTGTAAAAATGGGTGCTTTATCTTTTTCTTTTTAAAAAAATCTTTTTTACTTATCTTTTCTCAGTTAGAGTTTGTTATAAAACTTTAATTGGATTCTATTTAAAGGTACAAATGGCACCTTCCACCAAAGGAAAGGGTTCCAAAAGGCCTAGAAACGAAGGAATTCCAGAGTTCATGACGTTGACACAATATCCAAAGATTAATGGCGATGGTGGACAGACATGGGGAGTCATGAGCAAAAGAGAGTAAAAGAAGACTTGGGGATCTAGTGCATCTAATGGAGATTGACCCTAGAAGAGATGGGATTGAGACATTGATTCCTTTCTGAGCTCCAAAAAACAATCTATTTCAATTTTCTCACTTTGAAATGACATTAACTTTGGAAGAAACCGACAGCTTCATGGGGAAGGGGTATCGTGTTTGAGGTGCTGATATCTGCAATAAAAGACCCATAATTCTAAAACATGTTGATGCCAAAAAGTTTCTAGAACTTCTCAAAATTAATCAAATAGAGAAGGAGAGTTTGAAATATGGGTGGGTCTCATTGGACTTTCTATATTAGGGGTACGACCAAAAGGATGGATTCCAAAACTATCAGAACCAGCTGAGCAACCAAGGGGTGAAGAGTTTGGAAGGCGAATGGATGCTTTGCCTTCATGCTCGCATTTTTGGGGCTCATTGTTTTCCCCAAACGGGACAAGCAAATCGACATTCGTCTAGCGGTATGGTGAAGGCGTTGACCACAATGGAAAGTCCAACTATTGTTCCTACGATCCTGGCAGATATGTTCCGTGCATCAACTAAATTCATAAGTTGGGAAATGTACTTTGAAGGCTGCAATATCTTTGCTTCAAATATGGTTTTTGAAACATCTTTATCACCATGATCTTGCCCCAGGTTCACTCAAGACTGGTGTAATTATGTTTCCTCCCACAAGGATAGAGAAGAAAAAATCAATTTTCCAAAATGAATTATAGCGTGTGAAGAAAAACTTTTGATGATCATGTCTAATGAAATAGTGTGGAATTATTACTGGATCCGAGTTAAGGATATCATTTGAATGTCTATTGGTATCTCGTTTCTTGTGTTGATTGGTATTATAGGTGTTTAGCTTTATGCCCCACTTTGGGTTATGTGTCTGCTGGCTAGAGTTCAAGAAATCCCACCAAATTATGATATTAGTAGGTTTATATATGACACTCCACCAGGTTTTGTCTTTAATAGTGTTGATATTCTAAAGATTTGGTATGGGAGTATAATTTCTGAGCTAAGTGAAATATTTGTGGAGCAAGATAAAGGAAAAGTCGTTCCTGGGTACCTATCATGGTTTCATGATCCAATGACATTTGGAGACACTTTCGAAGGATCCAACAGGAAAAGAAAGGACCAACACATTATATGACAGTTGGAAAAAGAGTTGGAGAAGGCCAAAGCCACCATTGCCGGGCAAGAAGTTCAAGTCCAAAAAGGAAAAAATCACCAAATGGAGTTGCAAGATGTGGAAGGGGAATTGAAGCATGCAGAGGGGAAATTTTCCCAGTTTGAGGAATAGTTGGATAGTAAAATTCACTTGGCACGATATATAAAAAAGGAGTAGAGTTTTGAGATCTCTCAATTGAAGATGGACTTAGTGGAATCTGAAGAGGTCGTGCACTATCAAGAAGGAGAACTTAAGCGGCAAAAGGAGAAAGTCGAGAAATAAAGGTCGTGTTGGATACACCAGTTAGAAGAATATAAGAGAAAAATCAGTCATTGTGTCGATATCAACGAGGGGCAAAGACAAATGATCATTGAGAGAGCAACAATTCGCGATCAACTTGAAGCAAAAAAAGGAGCGAGAGGCCCTCCTGAGGAATAATCTTGGTGATCATCAGGTTTGGTAAATAACTGTTATTAGAATATGGGAAGGGCTAGGCGTCAAGTTCATCACCTGGCAGAACAAACCTTCTATGTTATTAAAAATCATCGTCGTATGAATTATCCAGAAGTGGCTGAGCAAGCACGGGTCATTGTTCCCCATCTTTCGAAAGTGTTGTTTAATATGTATGAGACCTTGGGAGGATAAAGAAAGCCCTAGGAAAGTGATGAAGATTGAAGAAAACTTTCGTTGTTTTTGTTTGCTTGTTTGTTTCATTTTTTTTGTTTAAAGACTTAGTGTTTCTGTCTAAAGTTTGGCGATTAAGGAAATCATGTTGATCAGGGTTCTGTTTACACCCTTTGATTTTTTCATTTTTGCTTGAAGTTTTTTTGGAATGAATGAATGGTTTTCTCTTGCTATACCAAATTAATTTTGTTGAGTTGTCTAAATTTCTGAACTACGCAATGATCTTAAATTTCTGAAATAATGATCGGATTCATGCGGCGACATGATACGTAGGCAACCTCCAAAGTGTACGATCCAAACATTTTCTAAAAAAGAAAAAAAAAAGACAATGAGCGAAGCAAAGTTGGGATGAGACAATGGACTTCTGAACTCATCTTTCTATGTGATTTACAAATGTGTGACTGATGTGTAAAATTGTCTAACAAGTTTGTTCATTTCACTTTACTTTAGTAAGATTTCGGTGGTTGGTTTGTGGTAAACTGGCATAAAACCCACACTTTACCATGTCTAAGGTAAGAGTGTCAATGACAACCAATATTGAAATTGTGGTGAACCCAATGGATACTCCAATTGATTCAACGACAAGAGATTCAACCACTGTTGAAGAAAATCGGACATTGAGACATGTTATGGCACAGTTATGGCAAGCCTAGGCTAACTGCCAAAAACCACCAACGTCTATTCATGGTTTTCCTGAGATCACTAGTATCCCATTTTCATCTTGTCAGGTCCCAATATCATATCCTTTTTTCCCTCCAGGGTATGGTCCATTTGATAATTGTGGGGACAGACCATCAACAACATGCCCTCAAGGAATGCATCAGGAATAATCTTACTGTCACGAAAGGTGCACCGGTCTATACTCTCCCATAATCAACTGTGACATAGAGAGCAGCTCAAGAGGGACAATTCACCACTCATCTAAAGTAGTACTATACTTCTGTGATAGCATTTGGGGTCCCTAACTTTGTACAACTCGGCTCCCATATTGATGTTGAGGGGCCTACTCAAGGCTCTGAGCAAGAGGAAATATTGAAAAATTAAAAACCATCGAGCAATACATGAAGAGTATGCAAGGGTTAGGAGCGCACAAAAGTGTCGCGTTCAAAGACATGTGTGTGTTCCCAAATGTCCACCTGCCACCTGGATTCAAAACCCTTAAGTTTGATAAGTATGACGAGCACGATAATCCCATAACTCACCTTAAAAGATACTGCAATCAACTTTGGGGTGCAGGGGGGAAAGAGGAATTGCTCATGGCTTATTTTGGTGAGATCCTGATTGGTGTTGCCTCAAAATGGTTTATTGACCAAGAGATCTCCCACTCATACATATGGGATGATATGTCTCAAGATTTTGTTAGACAACTTTAGTACAATGTCGACATTATGCCAGATCGCAATACACTTTCCAATATGAGAAAGAAGACGAATGAAAGCTTCAAAGAATATGCTATCAAATGGAGGTAACAAGCAGCCCGGGTCAAGCCACCATTAGATGAGCAAGAATTGGTTGATATTTTCATAGAGGCTCAAGATCCCGACTACTTCCACCACCTGACAGCCGCAATGGGAAGATCGTTTCACACAGCAATCAAAATTGGGGAAATGGTAAAAAATGGTCACAAACCAGGAAGGATCGTGAGCCAGGCAGCAATCAAAGCTACCGCACAGTCCATTTAAGATGGTTCAGCAAGTTTCAGAAATCGTAAGAGGAAAGAGGAAGTTTATTCGCTGGCATCAGGGTTAAGGGGTGCTTTGAGGAATTCTAATTGTCCTTACCCGCAAGTTCAGGACAATCTAGCTATCCTCAGCACTACTACCCTTATGTCCCTCAATATTTAGTATCTCCATCTTCATACACGGTCTTCAATGCTCAGTTATATGTGTATCCTCTCAATCGCCCACATTTTTGGGCCCCAACTCAAGGAAACTTTTGCCCGCAATGACCACCCTATCAGGTCCCTTACAACCCTCCTCCTATGCAAAATTATGCTCAAGAGCAAGCAAAGAAGGAAATTCACTCCATTGGGAGAGTCATACTCCAGCTTGTTTCAAAAGTTAAGAAAGATAGAAGTGATTGAGTGTATCCACCACATCGTCTAAATCCAAATGCTCACGGTTTCCAGGCCAATGAAAGATGTGAGTATCATTCAGGGTCCCTAGGACACAACACTGATAATTGTTGGACCTTGAAGGGGGCGATAGAGTAACTAATCGATCATGGAGTTGTCATTGTGACAGATGATCAAAACACTCCCAATGTTACCAATAACTCACTTCCAGCTCAAAACAACTTAGTGGGTATGGTTTGCGATGATCAAGAGTACACACTCCTTGGCAAAATGGGAAAGTTTTTTAGGAAGATTGGGAGAGGAAGACAATTCGATAAAGATTTTAGCACCAGTTGCATCTCTGAATGTCGAGGGTGTTAATCTTGATACCAAAGTTTTGTGTGTCTCGGGGGTGTCGAAGGGGATTGAAGTTCGAGAGGTATGCCGAAGTTTTATGTATCAAGAGGCTTTTCATTAACATAACATGACCAAAGTTGTTTGATAAATTTGAAAGATCCTATCTTTGTTAAGCCCGTCCAACAACTTCCGGTAACTGATTCAAAGGTTGTCCCTTGGAACTATAACAAAATTGCGGTGGTTTATCGAGGAAAGAAGATTGTTAAAGAGGTTGATGAAGCAGGAGGGTTGATACGCTCCGAAAGATGTTATTCTCCAGAAGAATTAAGAAAAGGGAAGATGACTCAAAATATCCAAGTACCACTAAAGAAAGCAGTTACTGAGGAAGAAGATGAAGAATTCCTAAAAAAACTTAAGGTTCCAGATTACTCTTTTTGTGGAACAATCAAAGAAGACCCTTACACAGATTTCACTATTTTCTCTACTCTTGCACTCAGAAGAACATCGTCATGTGTTGAATAAGATATTGAATTAAACACATTTGCCGAAGGAGACCACAGTAAATCATTTAGATAAAATGGTCAAGCGTATTTTTGAGTTAAATACCATCAGTTTCACTGATGATGAGTTGCCCAAGGAGGGAGCTGGACACAACAGAGTGTTGCATCTTACATTGAAATGTGAAGGTTACTATGTAAAGAGGGTCATGATATATGGGGGATCAGGGGTAGACATATGTCCTCAGTTTACGTTGCAAAGCTTGAAAGTTAACCTGGACAAATTCGCCCCAATAATGTATTTGTGTGAGCTTATGACAGCTCAAGGAGGGATACCATTGGTGAAATCAAGTTAAAAATGAAAATTGGACCAGTGGACTTTATGATTGTGTTCCAAGTAATAGATATGGATAGATCTTATAATTTTCTACTAGGAAAGCCATGGATCCACATGGATCGGGCAGTCCCATCAACTTTGCATCAAGTTGTTAAGTTTGAATACAACCATCAGAAAATCATTGTTCATGGGGAAGATGATTCACCTATTTACAGAGATCCATCCATCCCATACATTGAGGCAAAAGAAGGATGTGATTTCGTTGTTTACCAGTCTTTTGAGGACGTATCAGTCGATTGCTATAAAGAAGGAGACCCTATTATCCAACCATGTCTCTCTTCTTACGCTTCAATGGTAGCTATGACAATGCTCAAATATGGTTATCAACTCGGTAAAGTTTTGGGACTATGTTCGCAAGGAATCGTGGATTCTATTACTCTCTTAGGAAACAAAGGCACTTCTAGCCTCGGATACAAACAAAGTTAGAGAAATAGAGATAAGGCTAAGAACCACAAAATGACCGATTGGGCGTTGTCACAACCTATTCCCCATATTTATCATTCTTTTATAAAGCATCAGGGTCCATAAATGAAAGTTTCATTTACTCATGAAGACATTGAAGAAGTTATTGAGGATCTTAGTCAGTTGTTTTGTGAAGTAAACATGGTCCAAGTTGGTGAAGGTACAAGTCATGCCGATGTGCAGCTTGTGGGATCAGGTGTTGAGCTAAGAAATTTGTAAGCCACTCCTTTCCCCATAAGAAAGGAGTCTTGGTAGTTCGTTTTACTACTCTTTTGTATTTTGTTGTTGTCAGGGTCGTGATCTGAATGTTTCAATGTATTTTGTTTTAGTGGTAGCCTTTCTATCCCTTTCTCAATTTCAATTTCAATGAAATTCCAGTTTCATAGTAAATTTTTTCTTTTCCCCTCCCCTAATTCTTATTCTCTATTTTTCAGTTCTGTTAGTGCCGACTTTGATAACATGACATGCATGCTGAATTCACTTCAAGATTTCAAAGAGTTGTTTATTCTTGAATCACCGAGCCAAGAGGTTGAATATGATGAAGAATAGGCTTTTACGAAAATTAATAGAGAACTGGAACAGTTTGAGCACAAACCTTAGCCTAATCTTAGTGAAACCGAGACAATCAATTTGGGAAGTACTGAGGAAGTTAAAAAAATAAAAATAAGTCTTCGTGTCAATCAGGAAATTAGGGATGCCATAATACAACTTATGTTTGAATACAAAGATGTGTTTGCTTGGTCTTATGATGACATGTCAGGTTTGAGTGTTCATTTAGTGGTTCATAAGTTGCCCACTCATGCTGATTTTCCATCTGTCCAACAAAAAATAAGGAAATTCAAATCGAACGTGAGTGAAAAAATCAAGGAAGAAATCATGAAACAACTAAATGCAAATGTATCCAAGCCATTCGTTACACTACATGGTTGGCAAATGTTGTTCCTGTGCTGAAAAAGGATGGAAAGACAAGAGTTTGTGTTAGCTATCGAGATTTGAACAAGGCTAGTCCAAAGGACAACTTTCCCTTGCCAAATATCTACATTCTAGTTGATAATTGTGCAAACACGATATTCAATCTTTTGTGGACTGTTATGCGGGGTATCATCAAATCCTGATGGATGAAGAGGATGCTGAGAAAACTTTTTTCACCAATCTATGGGGGACGTATAGCTACAGGGTCATGCCATTTGGTCTTAAAAATGTTGGGGCGACTTACACTAGCGCTATGACCACCATGTTTCATGATATGATGCATAAAGAAATTTAAGTATACGTCGACGAAGTAATCATCATGTCTAAAACACCGGTTGATCATATGCAAGATCAGAGAAAATTCTTTGAGAGAGTGCGAATATATGATCTCAAGCTTAATCCAGCAAAATATGCATATGGAGTTCCATCTGGAAAACTTCTAGATTTTATTGTCAGGAGAAAGGGGAATCGAATTGGATCCTTCCAAAATAAAAGTCATTCGGCATTTGCCACCCCCGAAAAATAAGACAAATCACAAGTCTACTTGGGAGGTTGAACTACATCAGCAGGTTTATTGCTCAACTCACAACCACTTGTGAGCACATTTTTAAACTTTTGAAGAAGGATGCTGGTGACAGATGGAAAGAAGAATGTCAACAAGATTTTAAAAAAATCAAGGAGTGTTTGTCCAATCCTCCCGTATAGGTCCCACCTGAACCTAATAGGCCTCTCTTTCTATATCTTTCGGTGATAGATAATTCCTTTGGGTGCGTTCTCAGTCAACATGATTCCATAGGCAGGAAGGAGCAAGCTATCTAATACTTGAGCAAGAAATTCACTAGTTATGAGATCAAGTATACCCTCTTGGAAAGGACATGTTGCGCCTTAACTTGGGTAGATCAAAATTTAAGGCATTACCTCTTGTCCTACAAAACTTACCTCATATCTAGGATGGATCCTTTGAAGTACATCTTTCAGAAGCCAATGCCAACTGGCAGACTCGCGAAATGGAAAATTTTGTTCACTAAATTTGACATTATATATGTTATTCGAACTACAATGAAAGCCTAAGCTTTGACATACCGCTTGGCATTGCATCCAGTCGATGATGACTACAAACCATTGGATACATTTTTTCCAGATGAAGAGATTAACTCAATTGAGGAAGTACGTTCAGATGGAAATTAGGCCTGACAATTGTACTTTGATGGAGCAATCAACACAAAAGGCACAGGGATTTGGGCAATTCTAATATCGCCCACAGGGCAGCATTACCCTGCAACAGCTCGACTTCGTTTCTTGTGTACAAATAACATGACTTAGTATGAAGCTTGCATCATGGGTCTAGATATGGCAATAGATTTGGGTGTGCAATAATTGATTGTTTTTGGGAGATTCTCATTTACTTATTCGACAAGTTCAAGGCGAATGGAAAACTTGAGACCTCAAGCTTCTTCCGTACAAACAATGTGTGGAAGATCTTAGCAAAAGGTTCAGGTCTATAAAGTTTAGATCCATCCCCAGGTTTCATAATGAATTGGCAGATGCCTTCTACTTTGGCCTCAATGCTTCCATAACATGGAAACACTTACATCACTCCATTAGAGATTCAAGTTCGGGACCAACATGGCTTTGTAATACAGCGGATGCAGAACCAGGTGGTGATCTATGGTACTTAGACATCAAAAAAAAATTGAAGACATGGAGATGCCCCGAACATACCAATGGAGGCCAAAAAAGAACTATTAGACGTCTGGATAATAGTTTCCTTTTGAGCGGGGAAGTTTTATATAAACGAACTCCAGATCTAAAATTGTTGAGATGTGTGGATGCTGAAGAAACCGAGAAGATCATGAATGAAATACGTGTTGGGTATGTGGACCACACATGAATGGATATGTCCTTGCAAAAATGAAACTTCAGGTGGGGTATTAATGGCTTACCATTGAACGGGATTGCTTTCGCTTTGTGAATTAATGTCATAAATGTCAAATTCATGGTGATCTCATTCATTCACCTCATTCAGAGTTGCACCCCATGGCCGTTCCTTGGCCCTTTGTTGCACGGGGAATGGATGTCATCGGACCAATTGAGCCAAAGGCCTTTAATGGACATCAATTCATTTTGGTTGCAATTGATTACTTTGCCAAATGGGTGGAAGCGATCACTTTCAAAGCAGTCACTAAGAAGGCGGTCATGGATTTTGTCCATTCGAACATCATTTGTCAATTTGGTATCCCAAGAGCTATCATCACAGATAATGTTGTAAACCTTAATAGTAATCTGATGAAGGAGGTATGTGAGCAGTTCAAAATTATGCACCACAATTCTACTTCATACCGACCAAAAACTATCGGAGCTTTGGAGGCAGCTAATAAGAATATCAAAAAGATTCTCAGAAGGATGGTTCAAGGCACCAGACAATGGCATGAGGAGTTACCTTTTGCACTTTTAGGATATCGCACAATAGTGCGCACCTCGATTATTGCAACTCCTATTTGTTGGTGTATGGGACTGAGGTTGTGATTCCAGCGGATGTTGAAACTCCATCTCTTTGAATTATTGTTGAGGCTGAAATTTAAGATACTGAATGGGTCAAAACCCAACTAGAGCATCTTGCATTAACAGATGAGAAACGATTAACGACCGTCTGTTTTGGTCAGCTTTATCAGCAAATGATGGATTGTGCATACAACAAAACGATGCATCCAAGACACTTTGAAGTAGGTAAACTGGTCTTTAAGCGCATTCTCCCGTACCAAGAAGAAGCCAAGGGAAAGTTTGCCCCAAATTGGCAAGGTCCATAAATTATCAAGGAAGTATTGTCCATATGAGCCCTGCACCTTACTGATGTGGAGGGAAAAATCACACGCATAATTTTAATGCGGATGCAGTCAAAAGATACTAGATCTAATGTGTTCTAAGGTATTACGACAAGTTTAGGGTTGGAAGAACAAAGGCACCTCTTCCGAAAAAAATCCTCTCTTTGAAAATTTGAAATGTTTGACCTGATTCCGAAAGGATACGTAGGCAAACCTTTGGGGTTCGGTCATACAAAAAAAAAGTCTTATAGTATTTATAGAAAACTGGGCATTTTTTTATAGAGTAGTGTCAGATTGTAATTTTGTTTATATTTTATTCTAGCAATCGACATTTTGATCAACTCTAAGAATGATAGATTCAATGTGCCTTGCACAAATAATCATCAAAGGCAACATTGTTGGATAACAAAAACTTATGAGTGAAAACCCTTGGAGGCGCCATAAGTTAAAAAACAATAATGAAATGAGAGAGTCTTATTGGTGAAAACCTTCATAGGCACCATAAGACGATAAAAGAGAAGATCTTATCGGTGAAATCCTGTGGGCACCTCAATATAAAGGGAGAGAATATCATTGGAAGAAATCTGCAAAGATGATCATTTCTCGACACCTATGCATGAAAGACATATAGATCAATTGACGATGACTCAGATTTTGAGAACTAAAGAACTCAAACGGATCAGGGGTCAAGTCCAAAGTGCATGTCATGGTTCATTCAAAGTCGACATATGCCTCCAGATAAGTTCTCTTTCTCATTTTTCTTTAAAATGGAATGTCATTCCTTAAGTTCATAGTCTTTCTTGATCCAATCTTTCACACTCTTAAGTCTGATATTTTTCTAGTCTTTTCGGCATAATCCTTTGATAAAATAAGGTAAAAGATTGCAAAGCTTACTGCGGTTTTCCAAAAGGTAAAGCTGAGTATCTGAGTTGACATGCCATCGATCAATGACTAAAAATGCCTCAGATCTTCACTGAAAACTCGTGTAGGAACACGATATAGTCTCTTAGGTCATGAAAAAAATTCAAAAGAAGAATTCATTATTTGGGACATCAGTCACACCACGATATTTGGTAGTATTAAAGATCAAGGCCCCTGAATTGACAAAGATGAAGCTTCAAAGATTGTTAAACCAAGAATTTGGAGTAGAGTCGGAGAAATTGGTCAGGAGTATGGTCAAGTCATCAGAGCATCAAGGCCACAAACCAACCACCACTTCAAACTAACAATTTTCTTTTCCTTTTTCTTTTTATCAACATAGGAACAAAAGAAAATGCAAGATTACAAGTTAAAAATGTAACATCACAAAAAGAAAGTTATCCAAAGTCTTCACATGTTTGTTGTTTCATCTCTTGCTATTCGCATTCTTGCCTCTCAATTCGAGAGCTTCGGGAAATACGCACCAATCTAAATTCCATGCAATACACAAATCTAAATTGTGTGCAATACACACATGTCCTTTATTCATGTGCAAACGCATCAGTCTGAATTCCGTGCAATATGCACCAGTCTAAATTCTGTGCAATACGCACCAATCTAAATTCTGGCAATACGCACATGTCCTTATTCACATGCAGTGCGCATCAATTTTCTATTTATGGGCAATACGCACCATATGCATACCCTGGGCAATACGCACCAACATTCATGGGTTATACGCACCATATATACATTTGGGTGATACACCCAATCTTAGGTCAATCCACAAAGACAACACGTCTTATTTGAAACTCTGGGGGCAATACGCTCATTCCTCCTTTTCTTTCTATGTCTATACGTCCTAGTTCAAGATTCTCATTTTTAATTTTTCCCTAAAAGAAACACATCATTTTGGATTTTTCATTTTTTCATCTTGAGTTTTGAGTTTCAACCGCCAACTCAAGTTAAAACATGCACCTGAGAATGATCAACAAGCCGCCAAGAGAGCATAACGATAATTTCAGAGATAACGCATGGAGCAAGTCGAGGATCAAGACAAGACCCTAAGAAAAAACATCAAGTAGGGATCTTGTAACTCCTATAGTTCTGTAGCTCTTTTCTTTGTAACTATAGGCAGTAGATGATGACAAGCAATATGAAGCAATAGTTTGACCACAATTTCTGATAGTTTCGACTATCAAAGTTTCTCAAACTACATTGACCTAATTTCCTTTTAATCAAGGATGTGTAGGCAACCTCTAAAGCAAAGTTCGGTCATTTTTCTCAAAATGGCTTCATCTGAGTTTGAAACAGTAAAAAATTGGCAACTTCGTTCACTTTTTTTGCTTGAAAACTCTTTAAGTAAAGAGGGGCAAGTTGTGAACACCTATTTAACGTGTTTATTTTACTCCTATAACATATAGTAATTTTGGGCCAAATGACCTAATTTTGGGCCAAATGACCTAATTTTATTTGAATTGAGCTGATTTGGATCAATTTCTGATGACCCAATGAATTTTGACCCTGTCCAATAGAAATGGTCAAGATTGAATCTCAATCATTCATGATATTCTGATCCAAGGGATATTATTGGACCCTAACAAAAATAAAAAACTTCAAAAATTAACATTTTTTATTAGATTTTTATTTTTCTTCTTCCTTTTGCTCTCACTGCCGACGGCCGGCCACTACCTTTTTGGCTGGAAAAATCTTCAAAAATTTGTCATCTCTTCCTTTAACCCTCCTCTACACAAATCCACAGACCAATCATCCATATCTATAGCCTAACTCCAGAGATCTAAGAAAAATTAAATATGAATCTTCACTTTTTTCCTTAGATTTACGAAGTTCCGGTCATCCCCGTCCCAAACCCTTTACATAAATGTGTGAGCTCTTCAAGGGCTGTCATTTGACATGAATTTAGGTCCAAAATCCGTCAAAAGTTTTTCGGCAAAGTTTTCTGGTGACCTTAATTTTCCCGAAAATTAATGTCAATCTTTCCCCCCTCTCAACTTCTATCCAAATCCGACATTATCATTTTCTTTTAATCATATAAGTCGTTTTGGTGTTGGATTTTGTATTCTTTTGTTAGTGTTATTTAAGTTTATCATGTTGGTGTTGTTGCTTGAATTTTTTTTTAATGTCGTTTTTATTTTTATTTTTATTTTTTCTGTTGTATTTGATCTTCAAAATAGTTTAGATGTTTAGATTTTGGTTTGTGGGCTGATTTTCTTTTTATTTTGGGTCTTGATAAATGGGTCAACATTTTGGGCCTATTTTAGAATTTTCAGATGGCCCATTAGTTATTATTTAATCAATGAATAAATATAATATCTATATTGATCTCATGAGTGTTATTTCACCAGTAGTGAATATTTTTTTGTACCATCAAAATATACATAAGATAAATAGAATTAAATTTCTATAACAAATACTAATTGGTATGTTTTCTCTAAATGAACATGTTTTAATTGACAAGACTTGTAATAAAGTTAATGTTATGCTTTAAGATATCGAGATAAATCCTGAAGTCAAAAGGATTTCTGTTGAGTTGGATCAAAACATAAGTTAGATGATGTAATATATACATATATGAAACTACAACTTAGTACGTAAAGGTCATCCAAAAGAGATGATATTTATATCTTGGGTCTATTATACAAGGAATGAAGAGATTGACGAAGATGCATGTCACTCACCTAATTGGCGCTAGGTGGATGAAATGGAGACTTGTATCCAAAATCTGATGTGATAAGAAGGTGTCACCAAAGATTAAAAATAAGTTCTACAAACTGGTAGTTAGACTAACTATGTTTTATAGGACAGAGAGTTTGCCAGTCAAGAACTCTACATTGAGAAGTTTAAAGTTGCAAAAATAAGGATGTTGTGATACATGTGTGTGTTGTAACTTGGGAGTGATTTAGGTGGAAGACAAGATGCAAGAAATAAGACTGAGATAGTTACGTTCGGACATGTGAATAAGAAATATCTGAATATCCTAGTGTGAAGGTGTGAGAGAGTGACTATATATGAATTGTTTAAGGAGAGGTAGACGTAGATCAAAGAGTAATTGAATAGAAGTGATTAGATAAGTCATGTCACAGTTTCAAATTAGGTAGACATGAGCTTCGATTAAAGGTTGTGGAGAACACAATCTAGGGTAGAAGGTCAACAGCTAAAAGCTAAGGGTGTTGTCTTTTCATTTGTCCATACTCATATTTCTAGTTTATTGTTGTTGTAGTTTTTGGTCCGTCGATTTATGTTATTATGTATTGTCTTGTACTTCGACTATCATAATATTATTATTTTGTAGTTATTGTATTGTTACTTGTTTTTTTTTTGTAGATGCTATTTCTTGTACTCTATTATTCTGGACTACTTTGAACTATTGTTTGTTGATCTCGATAGTCTATTAGAGACAATTTCTGTACCTCGGATACTTATGAAGTAGATAAGATATGCAAACATGCAACCCTTCCTAGAGTACGTCACTTTATGAGATTATATTGGATATATTGCTACTATTGTTATTGTAAGTATCAATTGGTAATATTGGTAAATACGGTAACTGACATACTATTATAGATTAAAGTATAGTTGTTGTGGAAAATATTTACACTAGTAGTGTATGTTACTTTATTCATATCATTGTTAATAATGTTTCACATCGGGACATATCATTATAAGTTATCTACAAACATATCATTGTATATTGTCTACACCTACACATCAATTAATAATTATAAATCGTCTACACCTACAAATTAATTAACATTCTTAAGTTTGAGAAAATTATTATAGTTCGTCCATGCCTATGAATTACTTGACATTTTTCACAAAATTTCACTAATGAAAGGGCACGTTTCCATATTTTTCATATAATATCCCCTAAGAATAATAAAAAAGAAAATATTTCTGAAATGTACAAAATTATATCGAATTAATCTTAGAAGGAGAAAGTGATTACAGCCAGGGCCAACTCAATAACATTAGGGCCTAAAGCGAAACTTAAGAGAGGAGCCCTAATATTTTTTTTTTTTCATCATATACTTTTATTTAAAATGTACTTCTCTAGTTATTTTATATGCAAAGTCATTAAGTACTGGTTTATAATCAATATGCTTTAATAATCTTTTTTCAAATGATAATATAACTAATTCATTCAATCTCTTTTGAGACATTGTTGATCTTAAAGTAGATTTATCAATTTTGATTTCAAGAAAAAATAATCGGTTGAGGCAACATTTACAGAAAATTTTAACAGTATCCTATAAGCAATATGTGTATTTGGAAAATAAAAGTTTTTTTTATTTAATTGAGTATATTCATTAGATCATTATCTTCTACTTTTATTATTTTTCTTAACACTCTTAATTCGAAAAACAAATCTAAACATCAATATTAGAATAACTATTATGGGTTAAAGAAAGGTCAAGGTTAAGACTATATTTTTGTAAAATTTTCATCATCTACTAATCTCAATATTTTACCACTAAATAAGAAATCAAAAATATTTTCATATGCTTCAATTGGTTCAAATCTATTTTGAACTGAAAAAATATTTTGATCCATTCAACATATATAAAGTAATCAACTCTAATGATTCTTCAGGGGACTTAGTGATTTCCTTATCCATATTTTCATCAAATTGTTTCTTGCGAAAGTCAGGTTTATATTCATCACATATGCATTTTCCTTAGTAGAAATCATAGCACTCATAGTACACATAACTCTATTTTTAAAAAAAATAATATATATTGTTTTTTAACAATGTGGGTCCCAAAAAATACGGGACCCCAAGCGATGGATTTAATGGCCTAGGGGTTAAGACGACCCTGATTACAGCAAAAGGATTACCATTAATATTTATTTCCGTATGAATAAAAGTTGAGAGAAGACGAGAGTAAGTACAATGAATTAATAATTTCTAGACAATTGTTCAAGTTGTTTATTGACTATTAACTATGAAAGACTTTTATAACCAACCTCATTAATGATATTAATTTAAACATCTTAGAAATTTGTTTCGTTGATCAAAATATATTGGAGAATATTTTTTAAGAAGAAATTAAGTTTTGTAAAAATAAGAAAAATAATTTCATTAAATTGAATATTTGTGTTCATCAAACTTAATTATATGATATGTAATTAAGAAACTTCCATTTCATCGAACACCAAACTAATATTGAAAATTTTGATTTCCTCACATGAAGTAAATTATGTTAGGACCGGAAATAAGCAGGTGTAACACGGAAGCTAGCAAAGCGAACCTCGAAAGATCACGAGTAAGAAGATAAACGATAAATACATCAAAAGACATAAATATTTAACCTGGTTCGGTCAATCGACCTACGTCCACAAAGGAGATGATAAATCTACTATAAATATGAGAGTACAAAATACAGAGAGAAACAACCTCAATCAATTCACTCAGAATACATGAAAGGTTCACACAAGTGTTAACGTATCAAGCTTGTGACCCACACATTCTCCCCCTAACCAAAACTCTCAAAGCTCTTAAGACTACATTGTGAATGTTGATTAAGTTAGAAGGAGCATGTCTCTATTTATAGAGTCATAAATATTTTCCTACCAGAAAAAGGATTAGTCAATCCAAAACTTTTTCCTGAAAGGAAAACCTATTTATGATAAGAAATTAGGGCAAATAAAACCCAAAAAATCTCCTTCTTGGCCTGAATTTCTGACAAAATAAATTTGTCCACCTTCTTTACTTAATCTTCAACAGTTTGCTTCTCCTCTTCATAATCTCCTATGCAAAATTTATGTCTCGGCACAGAGAACCTCCCTGAAATAATTTCTCCAAAAAAAATAATCATAACTGTCAAAAAGGTTGCGGTTAGAACTACACCCGCCAAGATGAACACTCATCTCTAACCTGGCTCCATCATTGAACCATGGCTCTGACCACTTGTTAGGACCGGAAATAAGCAGGTGTAACGCGGAAGCAAGCAAATCGAACCTCGAAAGACCACGAGTAAGAAGATAAATGAGAAATACATCGAAAGACATAATGATTTAACGTGGTTCGGTCAATCGACCTACGTATACAAAGGAGATGAGAAATCCACTATAAATATGAGAGTACAAAATACAGAGAGAAACAACCTCAATCAATTCACTCATAATACATGGAAGGTTCACACAAGTGATAACGTATCCAGCTTGTGATGCACACATTCTCCCCCTAACCAAAACTCTCAAAGCTCTTAAGACTACATTGTGAATGTTGATTAAGTTAGAAGGAACATGTCTCTATTTATAGAGTCATAAATATTTTCCTACCAGAAAAAAGATTAGTCAATCCAAAACTTTTTCCTCAAAGGAAAACCTATTTATGATAAGAAATTAGGGCAAATAAAACCCAACAAATCTCCCCCTTGGCCTGAATTTCTGACAAAATAAATTTTTCAACCTTCTTTGGTTAATCTTCAGCAGCTTGCTTCTCCTCTTCATAATATTCTTTGCAAAATTTATGTCTCGGCACATAGAACCTCTCTGAAATAATTTCTCCAAAAAAAATCTTCATTATTGTCAATAAGGTTGCGGGTAGAACTACACCCGCCAACATGAACACTCATCTCTAACCTGGCTCCATCATTGAACCATGGCTCTGACCACTTGTTAGGACCGAAAATAAGCAGGTGTAACACGGAAGCTAGCAAAGCCAACCTTGAAAGACCACGAGTAAGAAGAAAAATGAGAAATACATCAAAAGACATAAAGATTTAACGTGGTTCGGTAAGTCGACCTACGTCCACAAAGGAGATGAGAAATCCACTATAAATATGAGAGTACAAAATACAGAGAGAAACAACCTCAACCAATTCACTCAGAATACATGGGAGGTTCACACAAGTGATAACGTATTAAGCTTATGACCCAAAAATTCTCCCCCTAACCAAAACTCTCAAAGCTATTAAGACTACATTGTGAATACTGATTAAGTTAGAAGGAACATGTCTCTATTTATAGAGTCATAAATATTTTCCTACCCGAAAAAGGATTAGTCAATCCAAAACTTTTTCTAAAAGGAAAACCTATTTATGGTAAAAATCAGGGCATATAAAACCCAATAAATTATTAGTTAAAAAATTGTTGTAAAGAAACAATGATTATATCGATAAAATAATCATAAAGACCTAACTACTCTGGAATTTGGTAAAAAAGGAATTTATACCCCCCAATAATTATAAAAATTGGTAGTCTTGATCGATTTTCCCCCTCTTTTGGAGGGTAGTATCATACATATATGTGAAAATTATCCAAGACACTAAATTCACCCAACATAAATCTATAATTATAAATACAGAGGCCCCCAATTTATGTGAAAACATCACTTTTCTACCCTCTAAAATTTTCACCAAGTCCCCTTCATCAGTTTCATTCTCAATTTCTTCTTTGAATTTTTCCTCAACTCCATTTGATGAATTCGAATTCTCAGTAGCATAAATTAATGATTTTTGCTTAGATTCATCATTCCAACAAGATTCATGATTAGATATTTGAGAAATCTCGCCTTCTTTACATTTTTGGACATAACTTGTTCTTCAAATTCAAGGTTCTTAGACTTAACACTTTCAGAAGTTTCATCAGTAATATTAAAAGCACCTAACCAGATCAGTTTCTTGTTAAATGGGTGTTTGATTTCAGCACAAAATTTCCCATTTTTTATCTTTCAAACTCCAACCGGATACAATTTGACACAAGAATTTTTTTTAATGATCAAATATATCAGTTAAAAAAGACTATTTATGTAAAAATAAAGTAAAAAGGAAAATTAAAATGTGAAGAAATGAAGGCAAAATTGTGAATATATATATAAGACAATTTTCTTATTCATTTTAGGAAAAAGATTTAACAAACACGCGTCTTATGAAAGAAAAAGGAAATTACTTAAATTCACCAAGTAAATATTATTGGTCCTCTATGTACTCTCTACATATGAAATTTATTAGTGTCCTAATTTGACAATGAATATTAAGATCTCCCACTTTTGGTAGAATTATGCAATTTAGTCTAAATATCAAATACTACACATTAATTCTTGTTATTAACCTGTACTTATAAGGTTAGTCAAAACAAAAACAGAAATAAGATGAAGTTGACAGAAAACAAAACAATCCGAGTCCACATAAACTAATGTGTCTCCTTAAGAAATTTAATCCCCTCACTGTATCCGAGGTTATGGGATAATTTCTCCCAAGATAAAACGAATTAATCTTGTTAAAGAAATAGCGGTACCTCAAACTTCTTTAACTTCAGCGAACTTAAGAACAACAACAAGTCACACAGACTCAGTCGATCGACACTTTGGTTTTGAGAGAAAATATATGCAAAGAAGGAAAAAATTTCAGTGTTTGAAAAAATGAGAAAATGACTTCCTTTTATAGCCATTTTCAGCAAGAATCGTGTTTGTTCAGAGAAATCTGTTCAGACCCGTTTTATCCATAAAGTTGCATCTTTTGGAAAAATAACAACTTTTCAGAAAATGTGTCTGTTGGGAATGTAACGGCTTTTCGGGAAGTAACAATTTTTCAAAAAGAGTAACGACTTTTTCGGACATTACCTTTACACGCGAATTAATTCTGTTAATTAACTAATTAACTAACGTCCTGAATTAATTTATAAGAGATAAGATTAACAGGATTTATTTGATTAACAAAAAATTGATTAAATAAATTTTGTCCAAAAAATTTATCAATCAATCACATCATTTGTCAAATCCAAATTCGAATCTGAGGCCGAGGCCCAGCGAGCGACGACGACGACGCGAGGGGGCTCCTTCTTCTTAGCTCTTTAAGAAGTAAATGAAGTGTTTCCTTATATAGGGACAACAATTTCCCTTTCTTTTATCGATATGGGAGAAATGATTTTTCATTTGCACTTTGCAAATGACTTCTCATTTTCCCTCCAAATTGGTTCCCTCGCTTTTCAATATTCTCTCTTTTCTTTTCCCAATGACACTTTGTTAAACCAACAATCCCCCACATGAATGGGACTGACTATTGTTAAAACATATGCATGAAAAACTTGTGTGTCTTGTAAGTAAGGGTTAATCACATCTAGATAAGTAGGTTTCCCTTTAAACTTTCCGTAGTGAACATATATCGGATATACTCGATCAATCGATAGATTTGATATCTTTGAACCGTCGAGCTTTGGTGTATACCTAGACAACATAAGTCACACAATCAACCCTTGAACTTTTCTTTAGTTCTCATTGTTTTGTTCGTTTCAGCCATGAACACATCTCGGTTACTAAGTGATTAGAGAACTGGCCTTACCGGATTCTTCTTGAAGCGGCTTAAACTTCACACTCACATAGGTGGTTTCTAAATATGTTATCTCGTAGATACACCATTTGATATACCATGTATCAAACTTAGAAACCATTAAAAAGTCCTTATGTCTTTATCCTGGTTACTGAACAGTGTCTCATCATGAGAATTGACCATAAGATAATTTTTGACAATGTTGAACCGTCATCAATGACTTTGTTTTATCTCCTTGAACCTAGATCTTGAGATATCCAGTCTTCTAGGTAGAGTTACCACCAGGATGACTTATTCTCGGCCATAGTCCTATTTCCGTTGATGATTTCTCAACTCCCTCTCTAGTTAGGCCCTTTGTAAGTGGATTTGACACATTATCTTTTGACTTCACATAGTCAATTGTGATAATTCCACTAGAGAGTAGTTATATAACAGAGTTATGTCTTCGTCTTATGTGACGAGACTTTCCGTTTTACATAACGCTTTCATCCCTTCCTATTGCAGCTTGACTATCACAATATATTCATATAGGGGCCATTGATTTGGGCCAAAACGGAATATCTTCTAAGAAATTCCGGAGCCATTCAGCTTCTTCACCTTCCTTGTATAAGGCGATGAATTCAGACTCCATTGTAGAGCGAGCTATACATGTTTGTTTGGATGATTTCCAATATATTTCTCCTCCACCAATAGTAAAAACGTATCCACTTGTGAATTTTGTTTCAGTTGACCCAGTAATCCAATTTTCATCACTATATCCTTCAAGAACTGCTGGATTTGTTGTAATGTAAAGCATAGTTTTGAGTGTCATCTAAGTATCCCAAAACTCTATTAATTGCCAACCAATGATTTTGATTGTGACTACTTGTGTATCGACTCAGTTTACTGATAGCACAAGCTATGTATGGTCGTGTACAATTCATGACATATATCAAACTTCCCAACACTCTGGCATAGTCTAATTGAGACTGACTTTCACCTTTATTATTTGCAAGATGAAGGTTCACATCAATTGGAGTCTTTGCCCTTTTGAAATTCAAATATTTGAATTTTTCAAGTACCTTTTGAATATAATGAGTTTGAGGCGTTAGGAGTTTTGACAATTTTAATTCCCAATATCACATCAGCAACTCCTAGATCTTTCATATCAAACATACTAGCGAGCATACGCTTAGTAGCTTTTATATTGGCAATGTCCTTGCTCATTATCAGCATGTTATCCACATATAGGCATACAATGACTTCCTGATTTGGAGTATCCTTAATGTAAACACATTTATCACATTCATTTATCTTAAATCCATTTAACAACATGGTTTGATCAAACTTTGCATGTCATTGCTTCGGTGCTTGTTTTAGTCCATAAAGTGACTTAATAAGTTTGCACACTTTCTTTTCTTTATCAAGAACTACAAAATCCTAAGGTTGTTCCATGTAAATTTCTTCTTCCATCTCTCCATTTAAGAAGGCGGTTTCACATCCATTTGATGGATTTCAAGACCGTATACTGCAGCTAGGGCAATTAACATCCGAATTGATGTAATCCTAGTCACTGGCGAGTATGTGTCAAAATAATCAAGACTTTCTTTTTGTCTAAAGCCTTTGACAATAAATCTTGCTTTATATTTATCAATAGTTCCATCATTTTTCATCTTCCTTTTAAAGATCCATTTTGAATCCAAGGGTTTGTTTCCTGGAGGAAGATCAACCAACTCTCAAGTATGATTGACTAGGATTAATTCAATTTCACTATTGAAAGCCTCCTTCCAATAAGTTGAGTCGCTAGACAACATTGCTTCCTTGAATGTTTGAGGCTCACTTTCAAGAAGGAATGTTGCAAAATCATATCCAAATGAAGTAGAGGTCATTTGACGTTTACTACGCCTTGGACTCTCTTCATTGGTTTCATTCTCTTTTGGTTTTTCTCGGAGTTGTTTAGACCCCCCCACTAGATGACTCAGTAGTTTTAATTTCTCCCAAGATAAAATAGATTAATCCTGTTAAAAAAATAGCGGTACCTCAAACTTCTTTAACTTCAGCGAACTTAAGAACAACAACAAGTCACACAGACTCAGTCGATCAACAATTTGGATTTGAGAGAAAATATATGCAGAGAGAAGGAAAAAAAATTAGTGTTTGAAAAAATAAAAAATGACTTCCCTTTATAGCCATTTTCAGCAAGAAACGTGTCTGTTTAGACCCGTTTTATCCGAAAAGTTGCGTCTTTGGAAAAAATAACAACTTTTTGAAAAATGTGTCTGTTGGGAAAGTAACGGCTTTTTGGAAAGTAATGACTTTTTTGAAAGAGTAACGACTTTTCAGAATATTACCGTTACACACGAATTAATTCTGTTAATTAACTAATTAACTAACATCCTGAATTAATTTATAAGAGATAAGATTAACAGAACTTATTTGATTAACAAAAAATCGATTAAATAAATTTTGTCCAAAAAAATTTATCAATCACATCGGAAGCCGAAACCGAGGCCGAGCGACGACGACAACGCGAGGGGGCACCTTCTTGTTAGCTCTTTAAGAAGTAAATTAAGTGTTTCCTTTACATAAGGATAACAATTTCCCTTTCTTTTGCCGATATGGGAGAAATGACTTTTCATTTGCACTTTGCAAATGACTTTTCATTTTCCCTCCAAATTGGTTCCCTCACTTTTCCATATTCTCTCTTTTCTTTTCCCATTCACACTTTGCTAAACCCAAAAATTCTATCATATGAAAATAAAAGTATTATACTATCATAATATGTATAGTGTAATTGTAAATAAATTTCTATAATAGGTGCATATAATTAGATCCTAATTTATTTATTTTCCACTTATTATTTGATAATAGTTTTGGGATCTCAATTATTCTATACTTGCATTGTATTTAATAATTCATGTACGAGTTATTGTTTTGGATTGAAACAACTTATTATAAGTCATCCACATTTACGAATTTATCCACATTTTTAGTGGAACAAATTACCACAACTCTTCCACGTTTACGAATAATTTATAAAGTAGTTATAGTCAAATTTAGAGTTTTATAGTATCATTAATGATATTAATTTAATAAAATATATCTAATTAAATAATTTAAAAATTGTGTGAGATAATGAGTCAACTAATATGGAACGAAGGGACTGCAAAATTATATTGCGGAGAATATTTCAATCTTTATTGGTTATTAACTACTCCTATGTGAATATTAAAAATCGGGTGGGAATCAAAAACTATGAAAATGTTATATATATATATATATATATATATATATATATATATACACATATATATATATATATATATATTACCAGGTTGTTCTTTTAATAGGATGAAGCAATGTTGGATTTTTATTTTATTATTTTGGCGTAATTACCTGAAAGGCCTTTGTACTTGACTCCGTCTGTAAATTGAACCCTTGTACTTTCGACTTTGCCAACTGCATCCTGAAACTCACCGAACATAAAATTTTAAATACCTTTGATAACTGACCAAACACATGTGCCACCAATATTTCTCACTTGGAATATTATGTGATTCCACACATTTTTGTAATTACCCTCCATATCATTCGGTGTTTTACTATATTTTCAGGTTTTAGAGCTTACCTAAAGCAGCCACAAGTCATTTATACTTGTTGGTACTGATGATTCAGTCGATGGGCCATTCATTTCAATTTTATGAAAGTTTTCATATTTTGGAGCCTTCAAAAGCTCAACCCTGCGACATTGCCTCGTATTAAGATCCCTCTTGCACATGATGTATTACAGACTCATTTGATCAGTGCAAATCTCACAACGAACCCCATACATGTAATGCTGGATGTGTGACAATAGACTGTGAAGCCCTCGCCCTCAACTAAAAGAGTCAACCCATGAGCAATAGTCAGCAATTCCTTGAGATTTCGAAATCTCAACTCATAATCCTCAAACCACTCGAAAGGTACATTAAAATGAGTAAACTGGGTCAAGAGGTCCAACATTAGTGGAGAAGCCCTCCACAAATCATCTGTAGTAGCCCGCTTAATCGATGAAGCTCCAAACTTAACAAACTGAAGTGGGCCTAGCCTAATAGTGAATAGTCTCAATCTTCATTAGATCTACCATGATGCTATTCTTTAACATCACGAGCCCCAAGAATGATATAGACTCTTGCCAAAACTCGCACTTTAAGAACTGGGCATAAAGTCCCTAATCTCTCGAACACAATCCTCAAATGTTGCTCATGATCATTTCTACTCCAAGAGTATACTAGAATATCATCTATGAACACAATAACAAACAAATCAAGGTACGGTCTAATCACTCATGTCATCAAGTCCATGAAAGCGGTAGATGCATTAGTCATTGAAAACACATCACTAGAAACTCACTGTAACCATATCGAGTCCTAAATTTGGTATTAGGGATGTTCGATGCCCTAATCCTCAACTGATGGTAAGCACACCTCAAATAAATCTTTGAAAACACTATGGCACGCTGAAGCCAGTCAAATAGATCATCAATCCTAGGCATGGGGTAGTGGTTACTCATCGTCACCTAATTGAACTCTCTATAATAAATACACATATGCAACGTATAGAACTTTTTCTTCACAAATAACAAGATCACCCCAAAGTGACACACTAGGCTTGATGAACCCCTTCCCAAAGAGGTCCTGAAGTTGAACACTATCTCTCTAAGCTCTACAAGGGTTATCTGGCAGAAAAGAAATCAGTCGAGTACCCAACTCAAGCTCGATAGAAAACTCAATATCATGCTCTAAGGTAGGCATGGTAGGTCGATAGGAAACACATCTGCAATATCATGGACAACTGGAATGGAATCAATTAGAGGAACCTCCCTACTCACATCAGACACATAGGCCAAATAAGACAAACACCCACTAGCCACTAGCCTTCAAGCTTGGACAAAAGAGATAACACCAACATGTGTGCTGCTAACAGAGCCTTGCCACACCACTGGGGGGAACTTCATGCATGGTTAAGGTAATGGTCTTAGAGAAACAATCTAAAATCATGGTAGAGAGATAACATATACATGCTCGGAATCACATAAAAATAAGCATAGGTCAGCCCACGTGTCACACCCGAATCCTAGACCCCGAATGAGACCGGCGTCGTTAACCTCTCAGAGGTCGCAGACAAGCCTCTTCTTAGCTTTCATCATAATCATACAGTTAAATTTTGCGGAAAATTAAAAACTTTTAACATACTAATGAAGTATACTTACACTTCATACTTAAGATTTATAAAGACATACGATTCTAAAACTGTCTCACATATATAGAAACCATCTAAGAGTGCAAATCTGGACTTAGCCAATAATAGTCAATATGACATATAGGCCTTAACACAAAAGAATCCAAAAAACATTACGGAATAACGTATTCTAAAAACTACTAAGTCTTCATAGGCTGGAATATAAATGATAGCGTCCCGAACATGAGGACCTACCACGACCTGGAGAAAGAGTTCCAAGCTTCTTCAAATTGACCTCCTTAACTTCAATGGCCGGAACCTACAGTTGTAGTAATATAAAGTAATGGGGTTAGTACGCTACATGTACTAAGTATGGGTATATGCACATAATACATAGGGACATGCATGAAAAAGAATAATTTATTATCTCTTTAGAAAACATGCTAAGTCATATGAAAGTCTTCAATGCACATACCATATAATATATACAAGTTAAAGCATGATCATAATCAACAAATCTTCTCATAGAGTCATGTTAACATTTCACATTCAATAGATCATATAAACATAACATACAAAACAATTACCAATGACCTCATCCCCAACCTACAAGTGCAATGATCATGTGAAGCCCCATAACTCCAAATAACCAAGTTGGTAAGATAGGAGACCATAAGTAAAGCTTTGCTTCATACACTTGTAACATAAGTAGTCATCACTTCATATAGCAATATAACCAAATAACATATTCATCATAGTGATCAACATTCATGTAAGAGTAACGTCATATATCATAAGCATCATACCTTTCATGTTATCAGATTCATAAGAACAATCTCCTAGGATTTCCCTTAGAGTCAACTTGTGCAATGTCTAGGTAGCGTCCCATACCACTACCTATACTAAGCAAACTCCTCAAGTCACCCTAGCAACATTCACTTGTCTTTTATTTTACATGAGGGAACATACGCATTAACCGACATAGACCATGTGAGCTAAACATGAAATCCAGTGTCTTCCCCACACCGAAAAGAGGTGGTCCACTAGCCAAAGTAGAACCGAACATGACGTAGCTTTCTAGATGGATCCACTACTAGTATCCTATGGTGGCAACATAGTTCAAGAACTAGGAGATGTATTAGAGACCCATAGTTCCACATTACATGGCAGCCTCAATCTCATGAGAATCATTGTGAACCTACCTTCCCCCTAGGGAAGGGACACTTCCCATATCTAGTTCATCGGTGCTTAACTTAAGTCTCTTTCTTGAAATAACCTTTAAGTTTTATTTTATCATAAACTTATCGTAGGTCATAGGAGATTAACTCCTTGTATAACATGATCATGAGCTCTTTTAGATTAGATGAGAATTGTCCTTTCATCGTAACCTTTCTTATGTGAGATTAACATAACATAATCACCTTGTGTAAAGCATACAAGGGATATCATAAACTTGCATATTCGTATTCTTATCATGATCTCACAATTTACATGTTCATAGCCAGCATATTCACATAGCAACATCATACATACTTTTCATAACATAGTATCATAGTTTATAGGCTAACATAAACGTTTACGAGTAATCACACTTAGAAGACTTACCTCTTGCCTCCAAGAATCTTATTCATCATGCAATATTCATAATCATACATAGTGAAATACTCAATGACATAATCAAGAACAACTCATAAAAGCATGTACAAGATCAATGCATAGCGTAGGAGAGGGTAAACGGGTCATTAAAGGGTTCATTCAAACCTTAAATTCTAACCCTAACGTTTTCACATTATCAAACACTACAAACAACCCATTAGAAACCATCACATAGAGAAGAATCATGTATCACACGACATTCAAACATTATCAATCAATTACTCAAGAATTCGTGCGAAATTGAATATAGAAAACATTTACTTTTCATTGAAAATCATAAATCTAGGGTTAGGAAACAAATCCGTTTTGTAGAGTAAAAATCCTAGTATTTATAGTTCTTGAAAACTTATCTTGAAAGGACCTCTTGGGAAAATTAATCCCAAGAGTGAAAAACTCATACCATGTAGATGAAGAATCCACGAAATTTGATTGGAAACTTCGAAACCTTCGTCTTCTTCCTTAAGCTTTTATTGTTCTTCAATGGAGTTTGGAAAAAAGAGCTTTCTTGAGAGATTAAGAGAATTTCGTTTTATCTGATTTGGGACGTGTAAAGGTGGTCTAAAACTGACCTAATATCAATATATAGTCGTCCCATGAATTACCCTAAAGACCCTCCACTTAAATTACCAAAATGCCCCTCCTAAATCAACTAAAACTAGGAGAGTGTTTGACTAAGGGTCTCGGGTTTGACCAGGAATTAAATTAATTGATTAAGTTGTTAATTTAATTAATTAAGTGTCCTAGGGTAATTACTAAAGTACCCCTAAGTCGTTAGGACCATAACCAACCTCTTTGGACCATCCTAGGTTAGGTACTAGGATGTTTCTTTAGTTAGCTACTCGGCTAGTGTCACCCCCGGTTAGGTCTTAGGATTTCGGGCACGCTAGTTAGTTTATTTTAGTTAGTCCTAGGTTGGTTAGTTAGTTAGGTCGGTTAGTTAGAACCTAGGTTTGGTTAGGAGGCTCGGCCCCACATGGCTTGATCCGACACGTCTGTCCCCTAACCGCCCTAACCGAATCGATTGGGCTTGTCTCTCGGCCGGTTGCACATGTGTTGCTGTGCACTTTCCTAACTGTGAACTTCTGGAAAGTTCACTTCTTGTCCAAGGATCCTCACTATGTCCTTGGGAACTTCTTAATCTACATGACCATTTTAAATGATCATGTGTTATGGTACCTAGGCTTGACACTTGGATGCCTTTTACCTTATATGTGTAATGTGAAGAATATAGTTATTTTAGCTTAGTGTCTTCATTGCAGGTACAATTCCTAAATAAGCTTGGATTGGAGCATTTGAACATCAAAGGGTATTTTTAAGTTATAAGTTACTTGTGAATACATACAAAAATTGGCTAACACCCTTAAGCCAATATTCTCTAACATGCCCAATATTACTAAATATTGGACAATA
Source organism: Solanum sitiens (assembly GCA_016801875.1). Taxonomy (NCBI): domain Eukaryota; kingdom Viridiplantae; phylum Streptophyta; class Magnoliopsida; order Solanales; family Solanaceae; genus Solanum; species Solanum sitiens. The sequence continues at coordinate 3,358,911 of JABWTJ010000035.1, read as the reverse complement.
GGATGCCTATGTACCTCAATACATATTCTTAAAACCTAATTGGCTCTTCACTAGACAAGTGCATTTTTTCTGGAAACATCATTTTAAGCATTATTAAATAGATTAAGCTCTAGTCTAAGTCATGGAATTTCCGGAGTGCTACATTATCCCCCCCCCCCTCGGTAGGAACATTCGTCCTCGAATGACACTAAAATCTTTTGGAGAGTAGGAAAAAGACTCAATACTAGAAGCACAACCAGCACATAAAATGTCATTACACTTAGCACTCAATTTATGATGCACAAACATATAAGAGTTACATATTCATAGCACATAGTGAGGAATTTCCTTCTCAACCTTATCATAAGCTCAAAATGCATCAAAGAGTTACCATGCTATCAATCTTCTCAAGATAACAACAAAACAGCAAAATCTCAAGAAAACATATGCATACAAGTCTCACATAAGTGTGAGAATAGAGTATGAAAACATCTTCTTAAAACTCTAGTTGGTACTATCTTTTACCAAAACATGCACCTATTTAGTAAACAAGTTAATTTTTTCCATTCTTGTGAAATTGGGCATGAAGTCTTTATAAGCCAATCTTTATTGGCTATGCCCATCCTTTAATTATTTGCATAATATATAGTTCTTAGGGCATATATTCATACTCCAATATTGGCATAAACCAATAACTCTTAAAACTTCATTCTTATCAAACACTGATGATTTGACATTCTTATTCTTTGCTTGCTTAGTTCACCTTGAACTTTCATTTCTTCTTCTTTGATCTCACGTTCACTTTGAACATGCTAGGTTGACTTAGGATATATTTTAGGACTTCCATTGGGATCTTTCTGTGCAATGACTAAGAATGACTTACATCATTACTTAGTCTAACCTCACCCTTTGGTCATCCTATCCGAACACCCCTCATCTTCCTACTTCTTTCTTTCTTTCTTTCTTACTTTCTTACTAAAATCTTGAGCATTATACATACTACTAGAATCGGAAATACGGATAACTAGGGAGATTAACATTCGATAATTTCATTGGGAACAACCCTAGTTTCGGTTTTCTTGAATTCAATACGTTTGAAAAACCTCTTTTATCCTCACCAAATGGTATAAATAACCCTTGGTCAATCAAAGCATAAACATTAACAGAGAAAACTTGTACATACCCGTCACAACGTCGGGAGAGCTTTCTTGTTCACCCCTAGCCTTGAGTGCATAGAAACGGTTCCTGTTTGAAGCTTAAGAATTAGGACCGCTTGGTTGAGATTGACTATTACCCTTACCTTGACTTCTCACATTAGGACAATCTTTCACCATATGGCCACCTTTGCCACAACCATATCAACTATTAGTTCCAACAAGACATTCGCCCCCATGCTTCTTACAACACTTACCACAAGTTGGTCTTTCTCTTGGTGGATCAACATTTCTCCCCTCTTGAGGTTTAGGATTTGAACCTCTATCATTGCGATTATTGGAGAAATCTGAAGGAACTTGGTTTGAAAACCTCTTCTTAAACTTAGGCTTGTCTTGAACATCACGCCTACTTTTAGGAGAACCACTCTCAAAATAATGTGCCTTCTTAGCTTCCCTATTCCTCTTCCTTAGGCGATTTTTCTCAACCTGTTGAGCATGAACCATCAATCTACAAAGATCCATATTGTCATAAAGCATGGCTGCACGAAATTCTTCTTCAAGCTCTTCGGACACGCCTGTTACATAACGTCTCAATTCATCCCTAGCATTAGAAACCAAAGAAGAATCATATTTGGACAGCGTAATGAACTTCAAGGACTATTCCTTAACACTCATACCTCCTTGACGAAGGTTAATGAACTCCTCTACCTTAGCTTCTCTTTGTTCCATTGGAAAGAATCTGTCAAGAAAGGCCTTTTTGAAGATCTCCCAAGTCACATGACTATCTCCTAAAGCCCTAATATCCTTCCACAGATTGTACCATGTCTGAGCCACGTCCTTGAGTTGATAAGTAGCAAGTTCAGCCTTCTCAGTAGTACTCACCCTCATAGCAAACAAAATCTTGTAGACCTCGTCTAGGAAGTCTTGGGGGTCCGCATCAACTTTTGATCCAAAGTATATGAGAGGATTCATCCTCGTAAAGTCTCTCAAACGGCTAGCCATAGTACTAGCATGCTAGTTTTCTCGAGGCGCAACCTCTCTGTTAGCTTGAGCCGTGATGGCTTGAGCTTGGGTGGTGATGGCTTGGGCCATTTAGAACAGGGCTTCCCTCACCTCACCATCCGTCATAGCCGGAGGATTCACCGGAATTTGATCATTTGTAGCAGCTTGCACTTCAGGAGCATTTCGGTTACCTTGGGGAGTAGCTCCCGCATTCGCAATCTCCCCCTATCCTTCTAGTGGTTGTCCTTCTTGTGTTCATCGCCTATATACACAAGAAAGGGATTAGATGCTAATAGACACATAGTGTCAAAACTCTAAAGGCACGACATAGGAGTATCAAGAAAAGAGAAGTTTCCTAATCATCACATAGCCTCTCATCCACAATTGTGGCGCGCTTCACAACCATGACCAAGACACTAGGTAATGTGGTTTAGTGAGACATTGATCCTAAGGATATTTAATCTGGATCTGATACCAAGTTTTTCACACCCGAATCCTAGACCCCGAATGAGACCGGCGTCGTTAACCTCTTAGAGGTCGCAAACAAGCCTCTTCTAAGCTTTCATCACAATCATACAGTTAAATTTTTCGGAAAATTAAAAACTTTTAACATACTAATGAAGTATACTTAGACTTCACACTTAAGATTTATATAGACACACCATATTCTAAAACTGTCTCACATATATAGAAACCATCTAAGAGTGCAAATCTGGACTTAGCCAATAATAGTCAATATGCCCTATAGGACTTAATACAAAAGAATCCAAAGAACATAACAGAATAACGTATTCTAAAAACTACTAAGTCTTCATAGGCTGGAATATAAATGATAGTGTCCCGAACATGAGGACCTACCACTACTTGGAGAAAGAGTTCCAAGCTTCTTCAAATCGACCTCTTTAACTTCAATGGCCGAAACCTACAGTTGTAGTAATATAATGTAATGGGGTTAGTACGCCACATGTACTAAGTATGGGTATATGAACATAACACATAGGGACATGCATAAAAAAGAATAATTTATCATCTCTTTAGAAAGCATGCTAAGTCATATGAAAGTCTTCAATGCACATATCATATAACATATATAAGTTAAAGCATGATCATAATCAACAAATCTTCTCATAGAGTCATCTTAACATTTCATATTCAATAGATCATATAAACATAATATACAAAACAATTACCAATGACCTCATCCCCAACCTACAAGTGCAATGGTCATGTGAAGCCCCATAACCTCAAACAACCAAGTAGATAAGATAGGAGACCATAAGTAAAGCTTTGCTTCATACACTTGTAACATAAGTAGTCATCACTTCATATAGAAATATAAACAAATAACATATTCATCATAGTGATGAACATTCATGTAAGAGTAACGTCATATATCATAAGCATCATACCTTTCATGTTGTCATATTCATAAGAACAATCTCCTAGGACTTCCCTTAGAGTCAACTTGGGCAATTTCTAGGTAGCGTCCCATACCACTACCTATACTAAGCAAACTCCTCAAGTCACCCTAGTCAACGTTCACTTACTTGTCTTTTATTTTACATGAGGGAACATACGCATTAACCGACATAGACCATGTGAGCTAAACATGGAATCCAGTGTCTTTCCCAAATCGAAAAGAGTGGTCTATCGGCCAAAGTAGAACCGAACATGACGTAGCTTTCTAGGTGGATCCACTAGCTAGTATCATATGATGGCAACATAGTTCAAGAATTAGGAGATGTATTAGAGACCCATAGTTCCACATTACATGGCAGCCTCAATCTCATGAGAATCATTGTGAACCTACCTTCCCGCTAGGGAAGGGACACTTCCCATATCTAGTTCATCGGTGCTTAGCTTAAGTCCCTTTCTTGAAGTAACCTTTAAGTTTTATTTTATCATAAACTTATCATAGGTCATAGGAGATTAACTCCTTGTATAACATGATCATGACCTCTTTTAGATTAGATGAGAATTGTCCTTTCATCGTAACCTTTCTTACGTGAGATTAACATAACATAATCACCTTTTGTAAAGCATAAAAGGGATATCATAAACTTGCATATTTGTATTCTTATCATGATCTAACAATTTACATGTTCATAGCCAGCATATTCACATAGCAACATCATACATACTTTTCATAACATAGTATCATAGTTTATAGGCTAACATAAACATTTACGAGTAATCACACTTAGAAGACTTACCTCTTGCTTCCAAGAATCTTATTCATCATGCAATATTCATAATTATACATAGTGAAATACTCAATGACATAATCAAGAACAACTCATAAAATCATGTACAAGATCAATGCATAGCGTAGGAGAGGGTAAACGGGTCATTAAAGGGTTCATTCAAACCTTAAATTCTAACCCTAACGTTTTCACGTTATCAAACACTACAAACAACCCATTCAAAACCATCACATAGAGAAGGATCATGAATCACACGACATTCAAACATTATCAATCAATTACTCAACAATTCGTGCGAAATTGAATATAGAAAACGTTTACTTTTCATTGAAAATCATAAATCTAGGGTTAGGAAGAAAATCCGTCTTGTAGAGTAAAAACCCTAGTATTTATAGTTCCTAAAAACTTATCTTGAAAGGACCTCTTGGGGAAATGAATCCCAAGAGTGAAAAACCCCATACCTTATAGATGAAGAATCCACGAAATCTGATTGGAGACTTCGAAACCTTCGTCTTCTTTCTTAAGCTTTTCTTGCTCTTCAATGGAGTTTGGAAAAAAGAGCGTTACTTGAGAGATTAAGAGAATTTCGTTTGATATGATTTGGGACATGTAAAGGTGGTCTAAAATTGACCTAATATCAATATATAGTCGTCCCATGAATTACCCTAAAGATCCTCCACTTAAAATTACCAAAACGCCCCTCCTAAATCGACTAAAACTAGGAGAGCGTTTGACTAAGGGTCTCGGGTTTGACCAGGAATTAAATTAATTAATTAAGTTGTTAATTTAATTAATTAAGTTTCCTAGGGTAATTACTAAAGTATCCCTAAGTCGTTAGGACCATAACCAACCCCTTTGGACCATTCTAGGTTAGGTACTAGGATGTTTCTTTAGTTAGCTACTCGGCTAGTGTCACCCGGTTAGGTCTTAGGATTTCGGGCACACTAGTTAGTTTATTTTAGTTAGTCCTAGGTTGGTTAGTTAGTTAGGTCGGTTAGTTAGAACCTAGGTTTGGTTAGGAGGCTCGGCCCACGTGGCTTGATCCGACACGTCTGTCCCCTAACCGCCCTAACCGAATCAGTTGGGCTTGTCTCTCGGCCGGTTGCACATGTGTTGCTGTGCACTTTCCTAACCGTGCGCTTTTGGAAAGTTCACTTCTTGTCCAAGGATCCTCACTATGTCCTTGGGCACTGCTTAATCTACATGACCATTTTAATTGATCATGTGCTATGGTACCTAGGCTTAACACTTGGATGCCTCGTACCTAATGTGTGTAATGTGAAGAATATAGTTATTTTAGCTTAGGGTCTTCATTGCAGGTACAATTCCTAAATAAGCTTGGATTGGAGCATTTGAACATCAAAGGGTATTTTTAAGTTATAAGTTACTTGTGAATACATACAAAAATTGGCTAACACCCTTAAGCCAATATTCTCTAACATGCCCAATATTACTAAATATTGGACAATGGGATGCCTATGTACCTCAATACATATTCTTATAACCTAATTGGCTCTTCACTAGACAAGTACATTTTTCTGGAAACATCATTTTAAGCATTATTAAATAGATTAAGCTCTAGTCTAAGTCATGGAATTTTCAGAGTGCTACATCACGCCCCTGATAGTACCTATACAAGATCGAAACATTTGATCCACTACTAAAGATTCACCCACAGGGATTAACACACAAAACGGCGCTGCCATAGGCTCAAAAATTATACCCATACGAGAAGCATAATACATATACACATAGGATTTTGTAGAACTAGGGTCAAATAAAGATGAGGCGGGCTTATGGCATAATAGAAGCGTACATGTGATGACATCATCCAATGCCTCAGCCTCCACCCTTGCTGGAGCTGCAAGAAATGGCCTTGTCCACCTTTTCCATGGTCATCAGTCTGATCACCTCAGCTGCCTAATACCTTGATATCCAAAACGACGGTCCTGAACCTAACCTCAACATCTAGCTTGAGGTGTTGTTCGTGAAGCTAGTAGAGATGTTTGTGGAACCGGAGTGATATGATATGCAATGGTAAATCCATGACTCTGCTACAACCAACCCGAAGATGATCTACTCCCTAAAGAATGTCTACCACGGCTTGAAGTACTAGTTTAAGACCCATGACGTTGCTACAACCAACCTTACTCTGGTTATACTGATAACCCTCTAAGGTCTATGATGTGGCTTGAACAGACCTACTAGGTTGGACCTACAAAAACCGTTATCGAGCCATCATGTGAATATTAAAGCCTAGAATAGGACTCACTATAGCTACCCTCATATCTAGCTCTATTGTCGCTTTACTTGGGCCTAAGCACAGAGCTGCTTGATAATGCTCAAATCACCCTCCAAAACTAATTAAAAGGGTGAGAGATCGTAGTCAGTACCAAAAAAACTCAACCAAGAGTCAGGTTCTAATTCCATAGAGAATGGTATATCATGGAGAATTCTTTATCGAGAGATATGGATTTTAAATCAGCTCATTTGGACTAGTAAGAACAATTATGTGGATGGTACCAACAACTTATTATAAAGCTTTGTTGTAAATTATCACAATTAAACTAAAATTCAAACGAAATCAAAGGTTAACAAAGAATCTAGGGGTGTGCGGATTGAATATCAATGCCATATAGGAACAAATATGCTACTCGATAATGATGTACATACATGAATAAGATAAGTCATCTTCCATGACACTAATTATTTTTTGATCTCAAAGCATCCATGCCTAGAATCTCTTTTCGGTCTCATCTAATACCAATTTTTAACAACCCATTACCTTACTCTGTTTTCTCTTTCAAGAATAGGGCAATTAGATCTGTCCCTTAACCTCTGATTCAAGGAAGTCAAGGACATATAACTTAAATTGCTAGTATTGAGATAATTACTCACTCTAATTAATCTTTTTCGAGCATCCAGTGGAGATCGAAAGTAAGAATTACTATTGCAACCTTAACCCTAAAGTTAACCCTATGATAATCATACAAAATTCATGCATGAAAGGCAACAAAATAGAGCATAGCACAATACCCACTCCATAAAATTAACATCCAACCCCATTAGAGCACTTCTAGATCTTATTAATATAGTATACTTGATAGATTGGAAACGAATGGACGCATTCAAGAAAGAAAAAACATTGGAGAATTAGCTTGCTTGATTTCGACTCTTCGGTGGAGGTAGGTTATGGCTTATCGATAGAAAGACTCTTAATAATGATTGTTGTTCATTGAGTAATGCTGTGAAATTTTCAATGTACTTAATTGTTGTAGTTTGGATGATTCATGTGTTGTTGTTATTGATTTGTAATCCCAAGACCGCGAAATCTATAATCTTAAAATTGTTCTATTAAAGTGATGTGTTGAATAAAGAAGGTTTGATGAAATATTGTTAAGCAAGTGGAAAGAGATGATAAAGAATGATGAATTAACTATATTGTTGGACCAGGTGCAACGAGCTGACACAATATATGTGGATCGCATGTCATTAGCAGGTACAATATTATTAGATCGGGTGTCACGCTCCGAAATGATAAAATTAAAAGGAAAAACATATTAAAATAAATCAATGTGCATAGAATTCAATTCCCAAAAAAAAAACATGGTGTGGGGGTCTGAGTCCTTATGTGTCTTCTTGATATTGTGGATTGATTACATACTTGCTTTGATGTGATTGTCACTTGTTTATGTTGTTTGTTGCCTATCACCTGCTGCTATAGTTGATTTCATGTTATTACCTAATGCATATTGGTTTCTATTTTAAGTCGGCCGATGATTCTACTTAGTACAAGCTTCTCTGTATTGATCCCTACTTGTGTTTTTCTTCGTTTTTCTTTTGTGGAGTGCAGTAAGTGTACCAGCGACTTCGACTCACCCTCAACTCTAGCCAGTCTCTAGCACATCATATTCCAGGGTGATTTATTCCTTCTAGCTCATGTTGGATTCTCTCGATTATGGTATGATTTCCTTAGTTTTCGAACACAAACTATTTTATTCATTTATTATGGTTTCTTTAATTCCCGCAAACTTAATATTTGGGAATCGGATGACATGTAATAGACTCTAGTGGATTTTTATTTCTTACATTTATACGGTTTTAGCTTTCGCATTATGATTGTATTTCGTAAGTTGAACCATAATATAAATTGAGGTTTGAATTCGTTGGTTCGTCCACTTAGAAGGTTAAGTGCAGGTGTCACTTATGAATTTTAGGTCATGTCATATGAAAACTTGCGGCACACAACTTGGAGAGGAAGACTTCTTTATATGCGGAAGAATTGCGAATCAACACCGAAGAGCAAAACTTTTTTTGTATGTATTTTCTCTTTTCTTATCCTCTTTTCTAGTTTTGTGAAGACTCCTTTATATAGTTGTGAGCCTAGAGTTTTGGAGGGATATTTTGGTCTCCAAGAGGATCTTGAGCTTGAAGAACAAATTCTAGTCATTTATGCAGCAAGAGTCCGGCTTGTCTTGTCAAATTAACAAACGAACTCAAATATAATTTAAACTTTATTTAAGTCATGTAATTTTAACTTAAATATTAATCCAACATTATTAGTCAATAAATGGATTTGGTCAACGTATCATAAATTTAAAATTTAATATGAATTTATATATCAAAACTTCATTGCCTATAGGTTCGTGAGATAAATTAGTTTAAGAATTGTAATCTCAAATGTGCACCAAACGATTCCTAGGGTATTTGTTTTGTTGGTTATATAATTAATAAAATAGCCTCGAAGCAAAACAATTTAGTGTCTTTATTTAAAAAGTAACCCTCCCCTTCTTTTAAATTTTATAGGGATAATTGTATAGAATAACAAATTAATAATGTAAAATAAATACAGTAGCTATCATTTGATTTATTTGTGTTCCGTAGTAAACAGTTTGATTTATTTGTGTTCCTTAGCAAACTGTTTGCAGTGTCGCTTGTCTCTCTCGCTTTATACAATATAATAATTGTATAAATTGTGTTTCTATTTGTATAAAGCGAGAGAAAATTACATGCAAATACATATATCTCTGTCCTATACACTTATAATTATACAATACAAATATTTGTCTGCCCAAGTCTCTTTTGCCATTCTCTCATTCTCGTTTTATACAATTCGATTATAATTTCTCTCTTTCTCTTTTCATATCATTCGGTTCAATTGTATATTCCCTGCCCAAGTCTCTTTTGCCTTTCTCTCTTTCTCGTTTTATACATATTCAAATTGTATATAATTTATCTCTTTCTCATTTTATACAATTCAATTCAATTGTATACAAACCTGAAGAGGTACCAACGAATTAACAATTGCTTCTTTCAGTTGTATATGTATAGCGAATTATACATTTATATATTTGCTATGGAGCGCAGTTATGCAAACTTTGCTATAGCATACAAATTTGAATTTTATATTTGTTATACATGAAAGTTGCCCAATTTTATATATGATTTTTCTGTGAATGTGAAAAGTTTTGGTTGATTTTCTTTAAAAGAAATTTTGGATAAGGTATTCCATCTTATTATAAATGATCTATGAAAGAATAATTGGCTTTTCAATACTGGTAAGGTCAAGGTGATAATTTTGGGGACTAAAAAGTTTCACTATTTTTCTCTACATTTTTTTATAATATCAATATCCAAAAAACAAGATAATTCATGTAAAACAAATTAGTTTGGCTAACTAAGATTTGTGCACTATTTAAGATACATAATATTTCTTTTCTTCAACAAATTATTACTATTTACTTTTACTATTTAAACTGGAACTATATCAAAGTCTGAACAAGTTCGAGCCTAATATATATTATTTTTCTTATTTTAATTTTATAATTTAAATGTTAATTATTTTGATAATATTTGAAACGTATTTGTTATTTAAATAATATATATTGCACATGTGATACTTTGAGAGTTCTAATTTACAAGCGGCCACAATAAATTTAAAATGACTAAATTATGCTCGAACTTAGTGGATATTTTCGTAAAGCACACACGTTAGGGCATCTCCAACCTTACATTCTATTTACATTCCAAATATAGAGTTCTCTATTTTTTCATACAACCAACTCCAACCCAATTTTATTCTCTAAAAAAGAATCTTTTTATCTCTCCTTAATATTATATTATTATTTCTAATTCATTCTTATTTTCTTATTTCATATAATCATTTATTTCTTTTTTTCAATGATTACTTTATATAATTATCTCATGTGATAAAAAAATTATTTTTTCAAATTTTTTGTTTAATATAAATTATATTTTATTCTAAATTTTTAAATGTCATAAATTACACGAAAATATTATATAATATATAAATTAATGAACAAACTCAAATAAAAGTAAAATACGATTACATAAACATTACATAAACACTCAATTTTTAAAATTATTACGTTGTGGAGTTCAAAATGAGCATTTTTGTTTTATTTTATTATGTCTAGCTAAAAATTATTCAAATCGAAGATTTTCATCTACCACCATTTCTGTCGTTGAAGTTGATGCCTCTACGACATCTTGAATTGGTGCATTAAGATCACGTCTTCAATTATTACATTGTGTAGTATTATACATGTAATCATTATATCAGGTAGCACTTCCTATCTCCAAAAACGTGACGGTCTTGCAATAATTGCAAAACTCCCAATGCACGTTCCATATCGTTTCGACATGATTCTTGTTTCATCGCGAATTAATTATTATGTTATGTTTTGTGTTTTATCTTGTATTTAAATTATTGTTATTATTGTATTGTTATTTGTATTTAAATTTATTTTTTTATCTTGTTTAATTTTGTGTATTCTTTATAAGGAAAATTAATAATAAAATAAAATAAAATTTTATTATTGTATTGAGAAAATTATTAAAAATATATTAATTGAAATTGAAGTAGTATATATTAGATAATGTATTTTTTAAAATAGTATATAAATTTAAAAAGAATCATGAATATTATATATTTAATTAATGAAATTATATGTAAAATAATATGTTAATTGAAAAGTAATGGAAATAATAATAAAATATTAAAAAGTGAAATAGAGAGTGTGATCAATACTATTCACCTCTCTATAAATGGAGTATAGAAAGTAATATGAAGAGGAGTTGGAGAGGGCATTCTCTATTTTACTCTCCAAATATAGAGAATATTGAGTAAAATAGAAGTGAGTTCGGAACTTAACTAAGCCACAAAAAAATAAGAGTAATCAAAATAAGCTATTATTTTAGAATGTAACTAAAATAAGCTTAGTGAAAGAAAAAATTCCACTTTATCCAATATTTCAAACGTTTTTCGTTAGTCCATAACGGGTGTATTTTAATATATAACGGAATTATTTCTTACACTTTATAAAATGTAAGTTTCTCTTACACTTTGTAAAGTGGAACTTTTTCTTACACTTTATAAAATGGAAGAAAAACTTATATTTTACAAAGAGGAATATTTTTCAAGTTTTTTCTCCTTATGATGTTTTTGTAGTGTTTGTGATACAATTATATTGATTTGACATATCATAAAAATAAAAAAAAATTAATAACCAATATCATATATTTCTTTCATCAATTTATAAAAGAATAGGGTATAAATAATATTATTATGATTATAGTCGGAAAATACCTACTTCATTTTATCACAAGGACAAGCAAATTTTGGAGATGATTATCTATAATGACGAATCGTTGATTGACTTTTTGAGAGTTCCAAATAATTACATAGATCAAATCAAGTTAACAATACTTGAAATCTATGTTAGAAAGGAGCCTAAGACTAGCCAACAATGTTCTTCTTTGTCGGTTGATGTTCATGCCCGATTAGAAAATCATAATAGTGTTGATGAATTTCCGATAACTCAATCTACTAATTTTCTAACATGAATCATTATCAAAATATTCTTACCGATCGATATGATTTTGATTTGAACGAAACTATCTATGAAAGTGACTGATAATGCTCAATAATTATATTTCGATCAGTATTTGTTCATTTTGTCGATTATTTATTAATTTATATTATTATTATTATTATTATTATTATCATTATTATTATTATTATATATTTTGTAGCGATTTACTTCAGCAAGATAGGAATATTGCTCCAAGTTATGAACTAGATATTTATTTTGGTCAGTCCTCACTGTTTGAAATGATGGAAAATGTTGGGACATTCTCAAATTTTCATGTCTCGCCTATTTTTGTGTTAATGATTATCAGTATGTCCAACACTTGATTTTTTTATTTAAGTTAATTGCATGTGATATATATTTATATTTTTTTTTACATATATAGGGAAAATATCTCAATTGTACGACAAGCATTACAAAAGCATCATATGAAGAAGAAAACTTGAAAAATATTCCTCTTTGTAAAATATAAGTTTTTCTTCCACTTTATAAAGTTCCACTTTACAAAGTGTAAGAAAAACTTACATTTTATAAAGTGTAAGTTGTGGACTAACGGAAAACATTTACAATATTAGATAAAGTAAAAATTTTTCTTCCACTAAGCCTATTTTAGTTACTTCCTAAAATAGTGACTTATTTTGATTACTTTTATTTTTTTGTGGCTTATTTAAGTTCCGAACTCAATAGAAGTGGATTGGAGATGGCGTTAATCGAGAATTGTGTTTATTCCCTTTATATATTAGTAATGGATATATGATAGAAATATAATATCGTGATTAATTAATTATTTTATCCATGAGTGTTCGATTGTATGAATGTAATCCCTTTTATTATTTTTTATAGGTAAATATCCCAAATATTTTATTTTTTTTTAAAAAAAAAAAGAGCAAAAAACATCTGGTTAACATTATTTATGAAAAATGAAATTATGTGAAAAGAAAGAAAAAAACATAACATAAATAGTAGTTTTGGTGCTTGTAAATCTGCAGCAACAGTGACAGTTGTGTATTGACAGCCATGGCGGTTGCCCCAAATTCGAAGTAAGAGCCATTTTTCTGTGTCTTTGGGAGTTCTTTTTTCTCCATCTTATGAAAGGATAAGAATTTGTGTTTCAAAATCAAGAAATCGAGTGATGGAGGGAAGTGGAGAAGTGGGTTTTGTGAGAGCAGATCGTATAGATCTGAAGAGTTTAGATGAACAGTTACAGAGGCATCTGAGTCGAGCATGGACTATGGAGAAACAAAAGAGCAACAAAGGAGAAGGAGATAGAGAGATCCCCATTAAACATGCTTGGGAAATTGACCCATCTAAGCTAATCATCAAAACTGTCATTGCTCGGGGCACCTTTGGTACTGTTCATCGTGGTATCTATGATGGACAAGATGTAGCTGGTAATTTTTCTTACTTCCATGAATTGCTACTGATCTTTGTTTGAGTAGTATTAATTTTACCCTCCACTGGATAATTTTGAATCATTGTCAAAACTGGAAACCTAAATCTGGATCTTTCTAAGTGCTTGCCGTTTCGTGTTAGCTTGTCTGATTGAAAGAAACAGAAAATGCTTTATGTTGTCAAGTATAGATGTATACAATTATTGTGCTGTTGGATGAGTGGGGATCTTGTTTTGAGTATGTGATGTGAAACAAGTCCAGATTCTATTTGTATTAGCTGCAGTACCAACATGTTGGCTTGTATGAATCCACCATGAGTCAAGAAACCAGGTCCACATGACTATATTAACAATAATAAGAACAGTAAACCTTTAGAGTTAGGAGCAGGGATGTTTTATGTGGAAAACCACGACTTGTCACATAGGATTTCTCAACAACTTCCACACTAACTTCAAGCAACTTGTGAATACAGACTCCGGTAATCACATAGGATTAAACTTTTGAACATATAGCTCATAACACCTCTATTACAAGTCTCTGAACAATAGCCCTATTGCCCATCTAAGTTGCTCAGACTTGGGTGCGGGTGTTTGATAGGGGTGCGGATTCAGAGGTCAAATCCTTCATGATCTAATTTTTAAGATTAGGGGATATGGATCCATGTATGAATACAGGTGCTGGGATTCGCCTAAAAATAATCAAAATATGTAAAAATAGAGTTATAAAACCTAAATATGAGATATTATGAGGAGAACTTGAGGAGAATCTTGGAATGAGATTAAAGAAAAAGGAGTGACGTAGAAATTTCTATATAAAAGGTAGTCCATTTTCTTCAATTTCACCTTAGCTTTTGTATTGATTACCGAAATCATAAAAACTGTATGGACTTTTCCCATCGATTTTGGGATTTTGGTCAAAGTACCCAAAATCGATTGACCAAATTGGACACGGACCCCACACCCACACCCATGTCGTGTCAACACAGGTGTGGCACCAAAAGTGAAGAGTCCAAGCAACTTAGTTGCCCACTATATTAACTACCTCTAGGTAACATAGACTTCAATAAGTACACAACTAACCCTAGCCACGAACTCGACTTCACAATGAATACAACTGAAATGATCTATGTTCCTTTATAGCATAGGAATAAATCTTACAATGTTTGACCACTATATACTAAACTCAAATGACAAAGTGAGACGTTTTGCCTGATCACTCGATCAGGCCCTTGCTCTTCGTTAGAGCGTAATGTTTTCTTGAGAGGACGACTTTTTGGATATTCTTGAATGCAAAAACCAGGTTGTTTCTTGTCAAAGTGTCCAATATAAGATGGACAAGAACAACCTAGTTGTAAGCCATTGGATGAACTTTCTTTAAAAAAAACCATAATGCTACTGTAGCTGACAGCTTTGTATCTGTTGTCTGTTTTCAAGGGGCATCCCCCTTAATTTCTTTATGGATAAGGTGTTAAAAAATGAATGGGCTAACAGGTTTGAGACAATGTAAAGATTTCGGCAATGCTCAATTTTCGCAGGACGGCTCTTGGAAATGATGCACGAACATTGTTCCCTGATTGTTGTGAATGAATGACATTGATCTTGAATTCTTTTTATTTGCATAGGTTGTTGATCATTAATTCATTATCAACTGCAATTTAGCCTAGTGGCAAAAGAAGAAGAGTTGAACCTAATCAGAAATTGAAATCTAAAAGTTTTAACTTTAGAGCACTAACTTTCTTAAGTTTTATGCTGTCAAAACTTTAAACTGTCAATTTGTCAAGTCATGCCTGAGTATCAACAATCCATTTTCATGTTATACTTTAAAGTGCAGAACTCAGGAGAAGCGTCATAATTTCTTGTTTAGCTACTCAACAGCTTTTCTCTTGCCTTAACCTCAGTGAAACTTCTTGATTGGGGAGAAGAAGGCCAGAGATCTCAGGCTGAGGTTTCTTCAGTCAGAACAGCTTTTTCACAAGAAGTTTCCGTATGGCACAGACTTGATCATCCTAATGTCACAAAAGTAAGATACTTATTTCACCAACACTATGGCTCTTTATTCTCTTTGTCAATCCTCTTCTTCTTCTTCGAGGTAATGTATACTACATTGAGAAAACAGCTTTTGTCATCCTGCCGCCACGAAATAGAAAATGGATGCAAAAATCTGTAAATATGGTGTATGCTGAAATTGCTTTTGTAAGTTCTACCTATTACCAAAATAATATAAAATGGCTCTTTATTCTTTTTGTCAATCTTCTTCTTCTTCTTCTTCTTCGAGGTAATGTATACTACATTGAGAAAACAGCTTTTGTCATCCTGCCGCCACGAAATAGAAAATGGATGCAAAAATCTGTAAATGATGGTGTATGCTGAAATTGCTTTCGTAAGTTCTACCTATTACCAAAATAATATAAAATTTTAACTAATTACAAAAAGTTTTGGGTTCAGTAGTAATCCAAATTACTCTTTGAATTCATTGCTACATATCTAACTGAAATATGAAGGAGGTTTATTGATTCTTGAATTGGTCACAACATTATGAAGTTTAAGTAAAAATTAATTTCCATAGCAAATCAAAACATTTTGTCCAAGTGCGCCGTTTTCTGAATAATTTTGTATTAGTTTCGACATAGATGTTTAGTGGCATGGGATCTTAAATTTGATGCTTTGAAAATCTTTATCTGGAGCTCTCAAGTGTTCGGCTTGCAAGAATATTAAAAATCTGGGATGATTAGACTTTTCTAATGGCTAATCCTTTTGCAGTTTATAGGAGCTGCAATGGGCACACAGGATCTTAACATACAGACTGAGAATGGTTTCATTGGCATTCCACGAAATCTTTGTTGTGTAGTGGTTGAATACCTTCCTGGGGGTACTCTCAAATCATTTCTCATCAAGAACCATAGGAGGAAATTGGTCTTCAAAGTTGTGGTCCAACTGGCGCTGGATCTAGCACGGGGGTGAAATTTCATAATGCTTACTCCTCTTTTTTCATATGTGTTAACAGCATGTGTATGACACTTACATGTTAAAATCCATTCTTAGGTTAAGCTATCTTCATTCTGAGAAGATCGTCCATAGGGATGTCAAAACGGAGAATATGCTTCTTGACAGGAATCGTACTCTAAAAATAGCTGATTTTGGTGTTGCTCGTGTTGAAGCTTCAAATCCTAATGATATGACCGGTGAGACTGGAACCCTAGGTTACATGGCACCTGAGGTATATGCTTGACTTATGAAACTCACATGCATCATACTTAAATATATGTTGTGTTCTCTCATTAACTTTCCTATACTTATCTTTATCGTGGTGTACAGGTTCTTAATGGCAACCCCTATAACCGGAAGTGTGATGTATATAGCTTTGGCATATGCCTCTGGGAGATATATTGCTGTGACATGCCATATCCAGATCTGAGCTTCTCAGAAGTGACAACAGCTGTTGTCCGACAGGTAGAAATATATATTCTGAAATAAAGTGAATACACGTTGAAGAGCGATAAATGTTTGAAAGTCACAACTCTGCTACGAATTTGCAGAATTTGAGGCCAGAGATACCTCGTTGTTGCCCTAGTTCTTTGGGAAATGTAATGAAGCGGTGTTGGGATGCTAGCCCTGACAAACGACCAGAAATGGACGAAGTGGTAACCTTGTTGGAAACAATTGACACATCAAAGGGCGGTGGGATGATCAAAGATCAACGGAAGGGATGCCTATTCTTCAGGAAACGAGGTCCTTGAGAAGAAAATCTCCAGGTAGCAGCAGATATTAGAACTGTGGATCTGGATTTATTGAGGAGAAAATAATGTAAAAACAAGGAGCATAGTTTCATTAGAAGATTTAAAATGTCAAGTTTTTAGGAATTGGAAGTTAAAGTTGGTTAGGTAAAAGAAGCTCAGATATATACATGCATTCATTCATGAAACTCATGCATGTACAGCTCTGTACCTTTTCATCTTTGAAATCAATTGTCTTTTAAACACAATTGACCAGTTGGTCCTAGTCTGGGCAAGGTAGAACATCCAGCAGTGGTGGATCCAAGATTTAGACTTGATGATTTCAATGTTTAATGTTTTAGAACTTAAACACATTATACTTTTAAATTTGGGTTTGGAATGTAATATTTGTTGAATTTTAGTGGTTCTTTTTACCTACATATTTATGTTGAATCCATTGTTCAAAAGCTCTGCCTTCCTCTAATGTCTAGTAATTGAAAAGCAGGAGTAAACTTTACTTTGTTGGGAGATATATTTTAGCACAATTGGAGAAACTCTTTGATTTATAAAGGATGATAGTTTATTTCCTTCAAAATGTAAAAGATCATTGAACCATAATATTTATTTTTATTTTTATCTTAATAAGAAAGCTTGGATGGTCACCTTAACTTTTTTCTGTAATTGGTCACCAACTCACTATACTAAATCTTGTTTTTTGTCTAATAGTTTTCGTAGTCATTATTCCCCGTCTAGTACATATTTAAAGACATGGAAGATGTAGGTTAGCTCGGTTTTATTTTTTCATTAAAAGAAATCTAAATCAATTATGTTGGTTTACTAAATCTAAAAATCAAATCAAATTATGTAAAGTCGGTTTTTCGGGTTTTTTCGGTTCTTTTGGTTTTTTACAACCATACGGCATTTGAAAAAGCGATCAAATATTTTTTTACTTACCTATGTGATAAACTAAACTTAAACAATATCAAGTGAATAGAAATTTTCGAAAAAATTATAAAATTCACACGAGTAAAAATTTATTTTTTTGAAATATCAACGTCCATTGTATTAAATTAATAAGAATAAAGTCTAGAAGCAAACTGAATATAAAAAATATTTATAAAGTAAATTGTTAACTTCTAATTTGAAAAGCTATAACAATATGATAGTAACTTCGGATCTTAATACAAAATAAAATATTTATAATTTTTACAAGTCCAAATTTGAAATAAAATATATAAACATTAAAAACTATAAATTAACTAAAAATATATTAACAAAATAGATTATAAATAATATTTTTTAGCTATAAATAAAATAAAATTATATATATATATATAATATTTACAAGCCCAAATTTAAAATAAAATATACAAATTTGAAAACTATAAACTAACTAAAAATATATCAACAAAGTAGATTATATGTAAATAATATATATATATATATATATATATAACATTGAAAACTATTAACTAACTAAAAATATATCAACAAAGTAGATTATAAATAATATTTTTAGCTATAAATAAATTAAAATAATATATATAAAATTAAAAATTATAAACTAAATAAAAACATATCAACAAAGTAGATTATATGTAAATAATATTTTTTTATCTATAAATAAAATAAATTATATATATATGTCGGTTTGGTTTGGATTCGGTTTGACTTTTTTTCTTCTATAGCCAAATCAAATCAAGAGTGGTCGATTTTTTTTTTCAACCACCAAACCAACCAAATCAAACCACAAGTCGTTCTTTTTTTTTCGGTTTGATTTGGTTCGTCGGTTCGGTTTGACTTGTACACCCCTAGGAAGATGTATGCTTTTATAAAGAAAAAATAAGGGAAAATACATACCCCCACCCCCTACCCCACCCAAAGAAAAAAAAAAGAACTTGCCAGCAAAATTTACTTTAATCCTTAAATTATACGGACATTTAAATACCCCCTTAATATTTTTCAAGTGATTTAAACACCCCCTAAAGGATGACGTGGCAGGAAGAGTGAGTATACTCTTCTTAAAGCGCGTGAAAAAAGAAAAAAAATTGAATCTTTTTAAAGTCCTACACATGGCCATTTTTTATTGGTCAATATATAATTAATATATTAAGTATATTTTCTTGATATATTAACTCTCTAAAAATATGTAATTTTATTTTAGTTAGAGGTATATAGAATTAGTGAGTCCCCCTTTTAATTTCTTTAGTTTTTTTTTCTTTTCATTTTGTTGTCTTCCTCAATACACTTTTTTCTCCATTAAAACACTTTCTCCTCCATCTTCCTCCCACTTCAAAAAAATAATAATATTATTTTCATTTTACTAGTACTTTACTTATCCATAAAATTTGATACAAAAGTCATTTTATTGACGTTGATTTCGCTCTACATTAGTGGTGTCGATTTCATAAATGTAAACTTTCTTAAATTTTGAGTGACCCATTTTGATTCTAGATCTATTCAAATATTTCTCATAGAATTTATATTCTTTTATCAACTTTCTTATGCAATCTTCATTTCTTATTTGAATTGTCAAAAAAAAATTGGCTTTCACAAAAATTCATTCTCCAAGAGGATAAATTCGTGGGGTGGGTTCGAAGAAGATAATATGAATATTATCGTGAATTTTTTCATTCTAGTTATTTAAAAAAATTGTTGAATAGTGAAGACGAAAAGTAAGTTTTGAATGTTGAAATAATGAACAACAAGGAAGAAGAAAGAGAGGGGTGGGGTATACATTCATAAATTAATTAATTAATATAATTAATCTTAAAAAGTGTTTAATAAAAAAATAGTGAATAAGTAAGAAAGAACTAAAATTAATGACGGGGTACCTACACGGTTATGATGTGGCACTTACGGGCTATGATGTGGCGGGTGAGAGTGGTGTTATACTTCGAAGATGATAAGTAGGGTATTTAAATGCCCATGTAGTTCAAGTACTAAAGTAAGTTTTGCTGCCAAGTTTAGAAGTTTTTTTTTTTAATGTGTTTTCCCAAAAATAACGACGGTGAAATAATTAATTTCAAAATTCATTTCGGAGATTATTTGTTAAATCGATTAGAACAAAATCATAAGTAAAAGAAGGAGGGTTGTTGAGTTGATGTAATTGCCAATTTGGCTGGTGTAGTTAGATTGTCTCCGTTAAACTTAACAGATTTTAAGAAAGCAACCGTTAGGTTTAAGTATGCTGGCGTTCTCATATTCGGCATAGCAATAACAAAGTATGCTAAGAACTTGCGAGGCAAGGAATTCTTCTGCATGATATTTATTGTATTTGATTCATTTCTTTTTAAAAAAAACTTTGTGCATTATTGATACAAATTTAACAAAATGTTGTGTTTTCTTGTTGTATATCAATATCATGGTAGAAGTTAAATATTATAAGTACCATATAGTATACCCAAATTAAACTATAATTTGATATATCATCCCAATGTTTATTCATAGAGTACACCAATATTTATTCTATAAATACTTTCTCATATACAAATATGTTATCTCTTGTATTAAGGTTAGTCAAAAATAATTAAATAGAAATAAGATGAAATAGAAAGTAAACTTTTAATTCGATTCCACAGAAATCACAGTATTTTCTTAAGATATTTAATCCCCTCACTGTATCCGAGGTTGCAGATTAATTTCTCCCAAGATAAAACGGATTAACATGTTAGAGAAGTAGTTATCTTGGGAGAAATTAATCTGCAACCTCGGGTACAGTGAGGGTACTAAAAATCTTAAGGAAACACAGTAGTTTCCGTGGACTCGGATTAAAATTTTACTTTCTATTTCATCTTATTTCTGTTTCATTATTTTTGACTAACCTTAATACAGGAGATAACAATCTTAAGAAATTTAAAAGTTTCTGTATTTGAGGTTTCTGAAGATTAAAAACTTTATGATTCTCTACTCTGTTTGAATTTTTAAAATTCATCCGATTAACAATTAAAAGAACATAAAAACTTTATCGTTAAATCAGAAACAGGATAACTAAGAATTTATTCTTTACTGTTAATATTTCAAATACAAAAAATGTCTGTCATTTGTGACAGAAAAAATGACTAATTCAAGTCAAGTAAATACTGAAACAGTGAGTGTTGCAACAGTAAGTGCTGCAACAAAATTGGTCGCACATAATTGTTCAACTGCTGCCCTAGCACCAGCTGAAAAACCTGCAAAGTTTACTGGAGTCGACTTCAAGAGATGGCAGTAGAAGATGTTCTTTTATCTCACTACTTTGAGTCTTCAGAGGTTCATTAATGAGAATGTTCATGTTATGTCGTAGGAAACTCCGCCTGAAGAATGATTCTTGGTAACAGAAGCATGGACACATTTAGATTTTTTGTGTAAAAATTATATTCCGAATGGCCTGCAAGATGATTTGTACAATGTGTACAGTAATGTCAAAACCTCAAAAGAACTCTGGGATGCTTTAGAAAAAAAAGTACAAAACAGAGGATGCTGGAATCAAGAAGTTCATTGTGACAAAGTTTCTGGACTATATAATGATAGACAGTAAGACCGTCATCACCCAAGTTCAAAAACTGCAGGATATAATCCATGATCTCCTTGCTGAAGGATTGATTGTGAATGATGTTTTTCAAGTGACTGTCATTATTGAGAAGTTACCTCCATTGTGGAAGGACTTCAAAAACTACTTGAAACATAAATGTAAGGAGATGATTGTTGAAGATCTCATAGTAAGGTTGAGAATCGAAGAGGATAAAAAGCTACAGAAAAAAGGTCACGTGGTAATTTAGCAATATCTCGAGTAAATATTGTTGAAGAAGATCCCAAAATTAAAGAAAAGAAACAAAGCATCTGGTCCAAAAAGCAATCCTCCTAAGAAGAAATTCAATGGAAGTTGCTTCAATTGTGGCAAACGTGGTTATAAGTTTACTGAATGCCGGGGTTCCAAGAAGGACAATAAGAAAAAGGATGAAGCAAATTTGGCTTAATCCAAAGGAGAAATGGACGATCTTTGTGCAATGCTTTCAGAACGTAACTTGGTTATAAATCCAAGAGAATGGTGGATAGATTCTGGTGCCTCATGCCATGTTTGTGCCAACAAAGAATTATTTTTATCATATACTCCAGCACCTACAGACGAGAATTTCTCTATGAAAAACTCCGTTGTTGCAAGGGTGGAAGGATTTGACAAGGTCCTATTAAAGATGAGATCAGGCAAGGTGGCGAGTTTGAACAGGGTCTCATATGTTCTGGAATTGCACAAGAACTTAGTATCTATTCCAATTTTGACTAAGAATGAATTCAAACGTATATTTGTTTCTGATAAGTAGTAGTAAGTAAGAAAGAAATGTATGTAGAAAAAGGTTACCTTAGTGATGGCCTTTTCAAACTCAATGTAATTGCAGTTGATATGAATAAATATTCTGCTTCTTCTCACTTGCTTGAGTCTAAATGTTTAGGGCATGAACGTCTGGAACACGTTAATAATAAAACCTTGCGAAAACTGATTAACTTAAATGTTTTGCCTAAATTTGAGTGCAATAAATCAAAATGTCAAGTTTCGTTGAATCTAAGTACGCTAAGCATCCTTATAAATCTGTTGAAAGAAATTCAAATTCCTAGAACTGATTCACACTGACATTTGTGACATGAAGTCAACACCATCACGTGGTGGGAAAAAGTATTTCATAACTTTTATTGACGATTGCAGAAGATATTGTTACGTTTACTTGCTAAATGATAAGGATGAAGCAATAAATGCATTTAGGCAATATAAAACTGAAGTTGAAAATCAGTTGGATAGAAAAATCAAAATGATCAGAAGTGATAGAGGCGGAGAATATGAATCTCCATTTGCACAAATATGTTTGGAAAATGGAATAATTCATCAAACTACTGCTCCTTACACTCCTCAATCTAATGGGATTGCGGAAAGAAAAAATCAAACTTTAAAGGAAATGATGAATTTCTTACTTATAAGTTCAGGTTTACCACAGAACTTGTGGGGGGAAGCTATTCTTACAGTAAATCGAATACTCAATAGAGTACCTCACACGAAGACACATGTTATTCCATATGAGAAATGGAAAGGTAGAAAACCCAACTTGAAATATTTCAAAGTGTGGGGGTGTCTAGACAAAGTCCAGGTTCCTATACCTAAGAGGGTGAAAATAGGGCCTAAGATTGTGGATTGTGTATTCATTGGATATGCCACAAATAGTAAGGCATGTCGATTTTTATTTCATAAGTCTGAACATTCAGATATTCATGATAATACGGTAATGAAATCAGATAATGCTGAATTTTTTGAACATACATATCCGTATAAAATTAGACTTGAGTCATCTAGTGGGGGGGTCTAAACAACCATGAGAAGAACCGAAAGAGAATGAAACCAATGAAGAGAGTCCAAGACGCAGTAAATGTGAAAAGACAGCTACCTCATTTGGATCTGATTTTATAACATTCCTTCTTGAAAGTGAGCCTCAAACATTCAAGGAAGCAATGTTGTCTAGCGACTCAACCTCTTGAAGGAGACTGTCAATAGTGAGATTGGTTGAGTTTCATCCAGGGAACAAACTCTTGGTTCAAAATGGATCTTTAAAATGAAGATGAAAGATGATGAAACTATTGACAAATATAAAGCAAGACTTGTTGACAAAGGCTTTAGACAAAAAGAAGGTCTTGATTATTTTGACACATACTCGCCAGTCACTAGGATTACATCAGTTTGGATGTTAATTTTCCTAGCTGCAATATACGGTCTTGAAATCCATCAAATGGATGTGAAAAAACGCCTTATTAAATGGAGAGATGGAGAAAGAAATTCACATAGAACAGCATGAGGGTTTTGTACTTCTTGGTAAATAAAGAAAGTGTGCAAACTTATTAAGTCACTTTATGGAATAAAACAAGCACCGAAATAATGACATGCAAAGTTTGATCACCATGTTGTCTAATTATTTAAGATCAATGAATGTGATAAATGTGTTTACGAAAAGGTACTCCTAATCAGGAAGTCATTGTATGTCTATATGTGGATGACATGTTGATAATGAGAAAGGACATTGCCAATGTGAAAGCTACTAAGTGTATGCTCGCTAGTAAGTTTGATATGAAAGATCTAGGAGTTGCTGATGTAATATTGGAAATCAAGATTCTCAAAACTCCTAACGGTCTAGTACTGTCTCAAACTCATTATATTCAAAAGGTACTTTAAAAGTTCAAATATATGAATTTCAAAAGGCCAAAGACACCAATTGATGTGAACCTTCATCTTGCAAAGAATAAAGGTGAAAGTCAGTCTCAATTGGACTATGCCAGAGTGTTGGGAAGTTTGATGTATGTCATGAATTATACACGACCAGACATAGCTTGCGCTATCAGTAAACTGAGTCGATAGACAAGTAAACCAAATCAAAATCATTGGTTGGCAATAAAGAGAGTTTTGGGATACTTAGATGACACTCAAAATTATGCTTTGCATTACAACAAGTATCCAACAGTTCTTGAAGGATATAGTGATGCAAATTGGATTACTGGGTCAACTGAAACAAAATCCACAAATGGATACGTTTTTACTATTGGTGGAGGAGCAATATCTTGGAAATCATCCAAACAAACATGTATAGCTCTCTCTACAATGGAGTCTGAATTCATCGCCTTAGACAAGGCAGGTTAAGAAGCTGAATAGCTCCGAAATTTCTTAGAAGATATTCCGTTTTGGCCCAAACCAATGGCCAGTATATGAATACACTGTGGTAGTCAAGCTGAAATAGGAAGGGATGAAAGCGTTATGTAAAATGGCAAGTCTCGTCACATAAGACGAAGACATAACTCTGTTAGACAACTACTCTCTAGTGGAATTATCACAATTGACTATATAAAGTCAAAGGATAATGTGTCGGATCCACTTACAAAAGGCCTAACTAGAGAGGGAGTTGAGAAATCATCAATGGAAATGGGACTATGACAGAAAACAAGTCATCGTGGCGGTAACTCTACCTAGAAGACTGGAGATTCCAAGATCTAGGTTCAAGGAGATAAAACAAAGTCATTGATGACGATTCAACATTGTCAAAAATTATTTTATGGTCCATTCTCATTATGAGACAATGTTCCGTAACTAGGATAAAGTCATAAGGACTTTGTAATAGTTTCTAAGTTTGTACAGGGTATATAAAATATTGTATCTACGGGATAACATATTTAGAAACCACCTATGTGAGTGTGAAGTGTAGTCGCTTTAAGAAGAATTCGGTAAGGCCAGTTCTCTAAGCACTTACTAATCGAGATATGTTCATGGCTGAAACGAACAAAACAATGAGAACAAAGAACAGTTCAAGGGTTGATTGTGTGACTTATGTTGTCTAGGTATACACCAAAGCTCGACGCTTCAAAAAAATCAAATCTATCGATTTTACTGAGTATATCCGATACATGTTCACTACGGAAAGTTTAAAGGGAAACCTACTTATCCACATGCGATTAACCCTTACATACAAGACACACAAGTGTTTCACGCATATGTTTTAACAATAGTCATTCCCCATTCATGTGGGGGTTTGTTGGGTTTAGCAAAATGTGAATGGGAAAGAGAAGAGAAAAATATAAAAGTGACGGAACCAATTTTGGAGGGAAATGAAAAGTCATTTGCAAAGTGCAAATCAAAAGTCATTTCTCCCATATTGGTAGAAGAAAGAAAATTGTTGTCCTTATATTAGGAAACACTTTCTTTACTTCTTAAAGCGTTAAGAAGAAGTTGCCCCCTCGCGCCATCGTCGTCGCTCGCTCGGCCTCGACTTCGGCTTCGGCTTCGGCTTCGACTTTGGATTTAGATTTAGATTTAGATTTGGATTTGACAAATGATGTGATTGATTGATAAATTTTTTGGACAAAATTTATTTAATTAATTTCTTTTCTCTTATAATTAATTCAGAATGTTAGTTAATAACATAATTAATTTTGGCGCAACGGAATTTATTTGAAATTCACGTTCAACAACAATAACGATCTGATTTTCGAAAAGTCATTATTTTTCCCAAAAGATACATCTTTCTGAAAAGTTGTTATTTTTCCCAAAAGACACAACTTTTTGGAAAAAACGAATCTGAACAGACACGTTTCTTGCTGAAAATGTCTATAAAAAGGAAGTCTTTTTTGTTTTTCAAAGACTGAAAAAAATTTCCTCTCTGCATACATTTTCTCTCATAAATAACTTGTCGATCGACTGAGTCTGTGTGTGCTTGTTACTGTTCTTACGTTCGCTGAAGTTATTGAAGTTTGAGGTACTGCTACTTATCTAATAGGTTAATCCTTTTTATCTTGAGAGAAATTAATCTTCAACCTCGGGTACAGTGAGGGGATTAAATTTCTTAAGGAAACACAATAAATTCTGTGGACTTGAATAAAAAGTTTACTTTCTATTTTTTCTTATTTCAGTTTCATTATTTTTGACTAACCTTAATACAGGAGATAACAAAATATTGTGTTAATTTTGTCATGACTCAAAAATGGATATGGTGACACTTGCATTATCCAACCAAGACAAATCAGCATAAATCCCGAGTAAACAAATAAATATGGAAATAAGATCTCAAGGTAACAAAACATGCAGATAACTTAATTAAATTCATAATATTACGAAAGTCTTATTATCATGTGTAGAAGCCAATAACGTATTATAATAGAAGTGAAGAAACTACAAGTCTCAAATGACATTGTTCAACATTGTTTCTAGAGTAGAAGAAAGAAGGTCGTTGAGATGACAAGCTGTTACCTCATAATATCTTTAGAAGAGCCTCAATCAAGAAGAGAAGAGAGCGTATCACCATAATCCGGACTCGTAACATACATAAATGTATAAACAAGGAATGAGTAACATAGAAACCTACCTACAAGCCGTACAAGGTCCCACAGTCCATAGAAGTCAGTCATTCCCATAGAAGACAATCATAGGAAGACATCTTAAGGTTACGAAACTTGGAGTCTCGAAAACTTTCTTTAAGGTTCTACGGTCCATAGTAGGGGGTCCATAGAAGAGGGTCTATAATAGGTGAAAAATATGGCAAGGTGGGTCCTTAAGAGGATGATCATGAACACATTTGAACATCGGTAACTTGGGAGACTCAACCTTGGCCTACCTTTGTTGAGCGACACAAGTCCTCCGACTTCAATGCCCACTTTGACTGATTTCATCTCGGCTCTCATGGATTCAATCGTGCTTAGAACATCCAAGAGTCGACACTCCAAGGAAGTGATGAATTCCTTCATGGGAAAAATTCTCTCGAGTCTTGAATTTACTATCGACCTCGTTCAAGCGCTTGTCTATGATCTCCATATCCTTCCTCATCGTGTCAACCCCTGTGATCCACTCTACTCCGGGCGTGATGTCAATGGGCACCTCACCAGTCACCACGGTCATCATCACTCGCTTCAGTGGTCCAAAGTGAGTGAGATGTGAGCTCTTCGCTTGGTGTAGGGTCGAGTAACAATTCCTCGTTACTCTTAAGGTTCTTTCTTTAATTTTAGTGCTTCTTTCCACCATCCTGCTTGATGTTGGTTGTGCTAGCAGCGTTGATGTCTCCCTCATTTTCCCTTCCCTTAGAACAACCGTTTGTTTTGATATCACGTTGTCACATACTTAGAATTCAACTAACACTCTGTGTGGCACTCAACAACTTACTCTTGATTCTTTTACGATCTTGTAAGCTCAAGTAAGTCTTTTCAAACTTAGATCGCTAAGAGAATGAAGAAATACACAATATAGTTTGTAAATAAGATTTTTTGTATTGCTTTATAAGATTGCTTACACTTTCTTGGTTGGTTAACAAATGTATGGTCCTCTATTTATACTACACCTAGGACAGGGTTGTGCATTATTTGGATTAAACCGAAAAAACAAAATCAAATCAAACTGAATTCTAATTTGAATTGATTTTTGGTTTTCGATTTGGTTTTGGATTAATAATTTACTTTTTTTATTTTTTGGTTTGGTTTCGGATATATATATATATATATATATATATATATATATATATATATATATATATATATATATATATATATATATATATATATATATATATATATATATATATATATATATATATATATATATATATAGTAACATGGAATAAACATTTACATTTTGTCCTACACAAAATTAAAATCTGATAACTATAAAAAAAATAGTAACATTAATTAAAAGTCTTATTTATTTATGTAAGTAATAAATTTATTAGAAATTCAACTATTGCACATTAATTCTTTAGTTATAACATATAAATTCTCTTCGTTATTACTAATTATTGCTAACGTTATTCACACTCGTTTACATTCTTAGTTATAACATTATGAATTTCATAGTTATTACATCAATTATTTCTATCTTTCATCTTTCCTTATATTAACTTTTGACCACTAATTTTTCATCTTATTATATTGTCCCTATATATGTGATAACACGGTATTGTTATTTTTCCTTTGACCAATCATGCTTATTTGAATAAATGTAAAATCATTTACAAGTATATGAACTATATCTTTGTTGGGTGTAAGATAAACATGTAATTTCATATATGGTTTCACAGGTACAGTGTACCATTAATTTTAATTTTTAATTTTTTTGGTAAAAAAAAAAAGGAAATCTTTCTCAGTTAACGTAGTTGTTCTCTTCACATGTTCATATGACATCTAAATAGTTTAACGTGAAATAAACGTGCAAAGCACATCTTTTTAGATGACAAGAAAAATACACAACAAATATCGTCTATAAGATAATATTAGTGAGGTACGATAAATTAAATGATTGACCCTTATCAAATTGAAATAAATATATACATTATTGCATTTAACTAATAAAAATTTTCATTAACCATCTTCATAGGTTCGCGTGAATAAGAGATATATATGACGATCCGCATTGAACACTAACAAAAAAATCTGCAATATTATTGTGTGCTAAGCTTATTACTCAAATCTTCACTTAAATAAGATAACATATATTTTATGAATTAGTAATTACATGCAACGGACGTGTCAAAAAACTATTATAATATAATTTATTTGGAGTTTACGACTTTTATATCATTTTTTAGTTATTTTCTTTCATTATGATTTAGTTTATATTTTATGTTCTGACATCTATAAAAGACTTTTAAGTATTGTGTTTTACGTTTTATTTGTGATTTATATTAGAAAATATATTTAAGAGATTCAATTTTATTATTGCTCCTTGTATATAATATGTATATATTTCTTAAACTGTAAATATAACTTTGATTATGTTTCTAATTATTATTGAGATAATCGAATAATCAAATCGAGAAGGCTAAATCGGAAGGAAAAAAAACAAACCATAGCAAATTTATTTCGGTTTGGATTGGCTTATACTTCTTCAAAATTAAAAATCGAAAAAACTCAAACGGAATAGTACAAAACCAAATAAAAAAATTAAATGCACACCCCTAACGTGTAAATAAATATTATTATACATGTCCTTACATATTTACAAATTGATCTCTCTTCTAGAATTCTCTACAAGCCTATAGAATTCTAAAGACTTCCAAAAAAAATCTCATTATTCTAGAGTCTTTTACAAACCTCTTCAAGACTTTAGATCCTTCACATGAAGCATAACTTATATGACAAAGTGGTGGGTCATGACAATAGACTACACGATCATGGGCAGGGCCTCAATTTATGGCTCCATTTTTTTCTCAATGGATCTCTATTAAGTTCTTTTAATGTTTTTTTTTTTTTTTGTACTGTGTTTTTTTACTTGTCTTTTCTCAATGGATCTCTATTAAATTCTTTTAATGTTTTTGCTGCTTTTTTTTGTGTACTATGTTTTTTTATTTGACCCTGCCCACAATTTATAACTCTAGTTTTTTCTCAATGGATCTTTATTAAGTTCTTTTAATGCTTTTGCTGCTTTTAATTTTGTACTGTGTTTTTTTACTTCTTTTTTCTCAATGGGTCTCTATCAAGTTCTTTTATGTTTTAGTTGTTTCTTTATTTTATATTGTGTTTTTTTACTTGGCTTTTCTCTTGTTTTAGTTCTTTCTTATCATCTGCAACGTGTGATTGTATTTTTGTGGTTCTTGGGATTATGATGCGTGATTTTTCTCTTGTTTTAGAGCCCGTTTGAATTGGCTTAAAAGTCGATCAAACCTACTTTCAAGTCAGTTTTTGATCTCTGAAAGTGTTTTGCAAATATATAAAAAAATAACTTAAAATAAGTCAAAAATGACTTGAAATAAATTACGAAGTGTTTGGCAAGGTAAAAATTGACTTAAAGTAAGTCAGATACC
Organism: Solanum sitiens; assembly: GCA_016801875.1. NCBI lineage: Eukaryota > Viridiplantae > Streptophyta > Magnoliopsida > Solanales > Solanaceae > Solanum > Solanum sitiens. The sequence continues at coordinate 3,328,294 of JABWTJ010000035.1, read as the reverse complement.
AAAAGTATGTCTCCCCTACTTTTTATTTTTTAATTTAAAAGTCATTTCAATTTTTTATTTTTATTTTTGACTTAAAAACTACTTTTTTTAAGTCAATCCAAACGGTCTCTTACTTTCTTGCTTGTCATCTGCAGTGTGTGATTGTATTTTTGTGATTCGTGAGATTATGATGCGTGATTTTACAAAGGTTAGGGCTCTTATGGGTACTTCTCTCCAAATTGAGGAAGATTTCTGTTCAAAATCTTTATGACTGTGTTGGAAGAACATTTTTATCTATGAATTTTGAGGATTCTTTACACTATATAATGAAACATGGAGTCCACACTCTTATGAATTATCCATCTAACTTATACATCAATGCGTTTGCTGGTCTACTTCGATAAATGTAAGTAATTTGATATTGTGATTTTACTTATTGTTGTGATTTTAAATTTTATTATTTTCTTGTTCTTTTCAATGTTGAAATATTACTGTTGTGGTTGGGATATTGTGGAAGATAAATTTGTATTGTGAATCTTTGACAAGCATTAGGAGTCTCTTTTGCGAAGATCCTACATTTATTGTTAGCATTGAGAATGTTTCAGTAGGGATGACAATGGGGTGTGGTGGGGGCAATTTGAAGACTATGTGGGACGGGATAGTTTTGATGTGAGGATCTTGTGAGTGAGTGTAATTCTTGAGTAATTTCGAGTAGATTTTCATGTACTTGAGTTAGGTTGACGAATCTAAGAAAGTTGGAAAGAATCCAACCAATTTTAGGTGAATTAAATCAAATAAGAAATATTCAAAAGTTTTCAAATTGGAGATGGGACGGGGCGCCCAATCAGACCGACAGTAGAAGGGGACTAGGGCGGTATACCTGCAGTGCGCTTAATTAGACACCCAATAAATAAAGGTGTGGTGTAAGTTTTGGGTCATGGGTCGTCCATGTGTACCGATTCGACCCAATCTGTTTTGCTCTATCCAATTTAATTGAATGGGTAATCCTTTTAAAAGGATAAGGGAGTAATTGTTCAACCTCTCCTTAAAAGGGAGTCACATTGGTGTGAACGTAAGAACTTCAAAAGAGAAGATAAAGAGAACAAAATTAAAAACGGTAAGAAAAATATCACTCTTAGATAAAGGACATTTGATTTGTGAATCAAATTTTGTTACTTAGTGATTCAAAGAGAGATTTGAGTGCAATCATGTCAAAGTAGCAACATCAACGACTTTCCTTGCAAATTATCAGGTACACATCTTGTTGTATTGCCTTAAAATTATTTCGGTGGTATGAGATCCATCATTAATTATCCCATTTACATTCACTTTATTTTTTATAAAAAATAAACTATGAGTATTTTTCCTTGAAAATCAGTGAATAGAAAAAATTGAAAGATGTTAAGTTTTTTTTAAAAATAATTGAATGTGGATTAATTATATGGTAAATAGGATTCAAAATCCTATTTGATTTTGGTTCATATTGTAGATAGAATTTATTGTCCTACAAAGAAATAAATTTTGTGATTCTTTTTGAAAAACTGATTTTGTTTGTAGCAATGTGAAAAAAGGTTATACAATAATTCTGGCCGAAACTTATTTTTTCGTAATATGCTCGTTTGTAGCTTTTTGAAAAATATACTATAATGAAAAACAGATTTAATACGATTGAGATGAATTTTTTAAAGTTGGCTGTTTTTAAAAAAATTGTTTTTGTTTGTAGCGATCTGAAAATTGGGTGTACAATTTTTTGGTTCGAAACATATTTATCATGATCTACTCGCTTGTAACTTTCCATAAATATATTATAATTAAAAAATAACATTAAACATGAGTGAGATATGAATTTTTAAAGTTGGGTTGATTTATTTAAAAAAAACGTTTATTTTTTAAAAAAAGGAAAAATGCATAAGTATCCCCTCAACCTATACCCGAAATTCCAGAGACACACTTATACTATACTAAGGTCCTATTAACCCCCTCAACTTATTTTATAAATAATTTTCTACCCCTTTTCGACCTACATGGCATTAGCTTGAAAAAAATTATCAACACATGTTGGGCCCACAAGATAGTGCCACGTAAGCCAAAAAGGGGTAGAAAATTATTTATAAAATAATTTTAGGGGGGTAATAGGACCTTAGTATAGTATAAGTGTGTCTCTGAGATTTCGTACATAAATTGAGGGGGTACTTGTATATTTTCCCTTTAAAAAAATAGTGTTCTTTTAGGATTACTCTTTTTCATGTGCCTTTTAGGATTTTAATTGTCTTGTTTATTCGTTTAGTCTTTATGTTCTTTAAATATATATTTTTTGTGTCTTCTACAGAAGAAAGTGACATATGTTATCACATTGAATGATTCAGTCATTCTTATTGTTTCCTTGTTCCTATTTCAGATATGGTTGAACAAGAACAAATTCAAATTATTCCAAGTGGGAGTTCTCGAAGAGCAAAAGGACAGTGTAGAAGAGCTTGTCGTCGTAGGACATGTTTCTGACGGCGAGAAAACATACGGATTGGTGTTCCAAGGGAAACACGAAATCTGCTAAGAAATCAAGGGGCTATTCGAAGGAAAAGAGATTAAGATCTAAAAGAGTTTATGTATTCCAAGATGGAATAGGCTTCCTCAGAACCTTCAAGAAATTTGAAGAGGTTAATGAAAGTGTCATATTACAGAGAGGGAAACATAATATTTATTTATCTTAATAAGAAGCTTTGATGGCCACTTAACTTTTGGGTAATTGGCCACCAACTCACCATACTTAATTTTGTTTTATCTTTCAGAAATCTTTTAACTTTATCTAGTTAGTTTTCATAATTATTTCCAGGAATATAATTTCTTAGTACTTATTCAGATGTATGATTTTAGAAAAAAAAATAATAAATTGAAAATCAATATTGAATTATTGAGTTCTTAGACAATTTTTATTTTTCTTTTTTTGTTTTTTTGTTTTCATTATTTATCACTTCGAATTTAATAAGTTCTTGTCTTGAATATGAAATTTTGAAATATATCACAAAATATACTCAAATAGTCAAATTTATATTTTTAATAACTCATTATATCATTTTATTTTAGCAGTTTCATAATTTTTTTTAATCTTTTTTTTCTCTCTCATGATTCTTCATTAACTGCTAGAAAGTGTCTGATTTGAGTTGTGAACTCGTGATAAGTCATATGATTCAAAAAATAGAATCAAAGTGAGTAAGAAAAATATAAATATAAGTTGGTTGTTATGTTGTCCTTAGATATTCGATCACATTATTGTTAATTTTCACCTATTGAAGTTGTTAACAAAGTTGAGAGAATTTGTTTTTATATGTTATGACTTTTTCTAGGGGTGTCAAATGGACGGGTTGGATTGAAATTGAACATATTAAAATGTGTTCAAATAGAAATCGGATTGGATCCTGACCCATCTAAATTAATTTTGAGCTCAAATAGACTAAAAATGGATTGAGTATTGACTCGCTTAATGTCAATAATTTTAGTTGAAATTAAGCCCATGTCACATAAAATAAAATAATTACAAACAAATAATCATTTATAGTTATACATCAAAACTATCAGTCTGCTATTACAATCCCTTCCCAAATTCTCTTATTCTCGAGTTCTCTTATTTCATCAATTCTTCTTCTTCTTCTCTGGTTCTTCTTCCCAGTACCCCTTCTTCCCCAGTTGTCCTTCTTCTCAAGTTCTCATTCTTACCTACTTTTTTTTCTTCTTCTCAAATTCAAATCAACACTCGATTCCCTCCTCCCCCCCCCCCCCCCCCCCCCCACCAATTTTATCTATAAATTTTAAATCAGAAAATGAAAAACTATGTGATTCAATCTATGTTCATTTATTTGTAATTTCTTACGTAAAAATTTAGTAAATAACTTTTACCAAATGTAATACCTCGGTCTTAGAAAGAATTAATATTAGAAAGGACTAAATTGGAAAGAGCTAATTTCAAATTTGTGCAAGTTAGACTTCAATTGTGAGATTTAGGTCAACTTCACATAACCACAACTTTCAGTACAAGATGAGCTAGGTGGTCCATAAGGTATCTAATGAAAGACCCTTGAGTCTTATTTCCGATGTCACCGTGTTTGCTAAATTCTGAGTTCGGACAAGGAAGATATGCCCGTTTGAGTTTAGTCTGTCAGATTAAGAAAATCCATCAGAATTAAGGAGGGGTATTTTGGTCCTTTCCTTACTCCACTATCCTAACTTATTTTTAGTAATATTTTAGGGGTCTTAAATGATTTAGATCAGTTTTCACAATCTTAAACACGCTTGGGGTTTTAGAGAAGTTAAAGAGGAGAAAGGAAAAAAGTTCAAGCGTTCGTTCAATATTCTTGCGATCTCGAGGAATTTTGCCAAGTATTTGATTATGTAAGCTTTCATAGTGATGGATTCGTTCACCCTCACGCCAATCATGAGTTTCTTGAGTTAATTTTGTCCATAAAAATCCATGTATTGAGGTTCTTGATGAGTTTGTTGAAGCTTCGTTTTTAAATCTTTAATAATGAGATTTGATGAGTTCTTGAGGTGAATGTTATGAGTTTGAGAATTATTTTTTAGTATATTTTCGTTTACTTATGTTGGGTATACGAATCTAAGAGAGTTTGGGAGAATCAACCGATTCTAGGCGAATCAGGGACAAAATCGAAGAGGAAAATTCGTCGAAGTTTTTTGGTAGCGCCTGGGGTGATGCGCCACCGATGCGCTGCGCCAACAGTTCACCAAAAATGTTGCCACTCAGTACGCCAGGGTCTTCTTTCCCCGTCTGTTTTCCATCGTTCATCCCCTCTAAGTTCTTTTAAAAAGTATTTTCTCTCTCTTCCTAATTATAACTATTCTAAGCTACATCTAATCATCGAGAGATCCTTATATCATGAACCATAACTCTGAATTCACATTTCAAATTCAAGAAAAGATTAAGAGTCAAGTTGAGAGAGTCTTTCGAGTATTATTTTAGAAGTTTTTTACATACTTCTAAAACTTGTTTTAAGATCTGAGCATTTGAGTATGAGGATGAAGAGAGTTGCTTTTCATTTTCAAAATGAATATATAGGAACTAAGTAATCCCAATAGAAAATGTTTTTACATTTAAAATGAGAGAAAACTTCGATTTCCAAATGAGTTTATGAGGAGTTTTGAGCACCATCTCTTTTAAGAGAACTTTTTGAGTAATAATCTCAAAATTTGAGGATGAGGAAATGTTTTTAAATATATGATCATAATTTATATTATTGAGAGTAGTATTGAGCACCGATATAGGGATGAGTGTAGACTACTCAAAGTCCTCATAAATCATGTATGCCAACATAGGTACATGATCATACTTTTTAGATGAATCCGAAGTGCCTTCGGACAAAGCTTAGTGGATCCACTTAGTTGAGGATGTCTTATACTCCAACAAGGTATAGGACAGTTCTGGCAGCATGGGCGAGACATTGTATCATCCCATAGCTCATGTTATGATTATCGATGGTTGTCGGTTAGAAAATATCTCAAATAAGGGTAAAAGAGTTATTATTGGATTTTTAAATACAAGTTATTATCTATTGTTTTAAAAGTTCTCTTTATACTGCTTATTTATTGTTGCTTTTATATTGAACTGAGTTGAGTATTTTGAGTTTGAGTATCTTTGAGTATCCTTGAGTTGAGTTGAGTTGAGTCGAGATGAGGTGAGTATGTTCTTCTTTTTTATTAGTTCAAGATTATGTTTGTGCTTTACAGTTTTCTTGCATGCTCGTACATCTCATGTATTGATTTCATTTGGCCTGCATCTTTTATGATACAGATACAGGTAACCAAGGTCATCAACCACCGCTTCGTTGATACCACTTGTCGTTCGAGTTAGCTTCGGTGAGCCTCCTTTCTTTCAGAGGATTCCAGTTATATCTTTCAATTTTGTTAGGATGTTGTGGATCTTGTCCCAACTTCCATCATAGTTATTAGAGATTTCGACAGTAGTAGTTGAGGAGTCTTTTTCTCATTACCCTATTGATGTTTTAAAGACGGTAAGTTGAACACTTATGTTCACGTGAGTATACTGAGTAAACTATTTTATTTATCATATCTTATGAGTTAAGCTTAATTTTGAGATTTTTGTTGTTGAGTAAGTCTTTCGTTGAGAGTTGACCCAGGACAAGGATTCGCTTGGGGCCAGTAATGGTTCTCGAGTTTCAGTTACGTTCAGGTGTAGGCTCGGGGCATGACACTAAAGAAATTTATTTTTAATGATTATTTTTTTATTCTTGTGGAATATGAGAACTGTCTTTGTTACTATTCTTGAGGATGTAAGTGCTGCTGGGGAAAATGTCATTTACCCAACAAATTGTTCGAGTAAGTTACCTCGAGAATAGTTATTTCAATTATGACACAAGGTCGGGAGTCATCATGGACATTCTAAAGTAGATATTTAGTTTTTAGCTATAGAGCATCAACATCTTCATTTGTTGTGTCAAGCACGCGCACATTGAGGAATAATCATACGTTCTGGAAAATTGCACAAATACTCTATATATTGTGATGGTATCATAAAGGTTTCCTAAGTCATGTGATGGTACATGAATGAGACATCACACTATATTCATGTATTATCATGATATTAAAAATAATATAATTGAGGAACGATTACTATTTTATAAAGTCAATCCACAATCCATAGTGTGGAACTTCTAAATCCTCAATGATATCATAATTGCATATGACATACTATTATAATATCATTGAGGAACAACTAGACGTTCAAGAAAATTGCACAAATACTAAATGATATCATTATAGTATACATTGTGATGGTATCATAAATGTTTTTCCAAGCCATCACCACAACATATTCATATTTTATCATGATATTGAAATGGTATAGTTGAGAAACAACCATTGTTTCACCAAATCAATTATCAATCCTTACATATCATATATATATATATATATATATATATATATACACACGCATACTATGATAGTATCATAAAGGTTTTCCTAAGTCATTCGGTGGTACATGAATGATGGGAATATTTACAAATACCTACTATAGTAAAATTATTCTTCATAGCTATAGTTTGCATATTTACGGGTCGTAGCTACAGTTTAAGCTATCTCATTTGTATAATTTGCGGGTTTATCTAATTCGCGGATGAGTTTGTATAATTTGCGGGTACTTTTGTATAAACTTGAAATAACGAATTTAAACAAACACAAACAACTGAACTTTAAAAAATTATACAAATTATATCATACAAAAATTACATTATACAAAAGTTATACAATTTATACTATACAAATTCTGAATTATACAAACATGCGAATTATGCAAACTAAAGCCACATAATTATAGCTAAAAGTTGGTCACAAATTTTAATTAAGACAAATTGTAGTTATGTTAACTATTAACTAGTATATGTTTGCTTATCTGCATAATTTTCCATGAATGATACTACCACAATACATTCATATATTATCATGATATTGAAGTTGTATAATTGAGGAACAACCACTGGTTCACCAAGTCAATCTTTCCTTAATAACACTTTAAAATCCTCGATGATACCATAACAAACATTTAGGAAGAATTACACAAATATTGAATGATACCGGGCAAATGGACATTTAGGGAGTTACTTAATGGTGGACTATGGAATGGTAATTAATTTTTGTTTGACCAATTAACATAGTTTTCCATAATTTTAACGTATTGTTATTTAAGTTTTTTATAACGACAATTTCGGTTTCAACTCATGAATTTTTTGGAAAAAAAAAATTACTAATGGATAGATAAACATTAGAAGATATAATATGGATAATAATCCATATATTCAATATATGAATACATGTTACATCAATGCAAATAAAGAGTCTTGAAACGAGTTGAAATTGTAGATTAAATTGGGTTCAATTGAAAATTTATTTAAATTGGATTTATACTTAATGAGCTGAATAAAGGACACAGAGATTTCTAGTTTTGGAAAGGATTTGCGTATGAACTGGACCTTGTTCTTTTCTGTATATGCCTGATTAATGAGTTATTTTTATGATGTTTAATTCAAAATATGACATTTTAAGTTCCACAACTCTTTAAGATTTGTATTCCAAACTCCCCTTGGGAAAAATAAAGCACAAGACAGTTGCAAAAAGTCCATCAAGCAAATACTTGTTCCCTGCGAAATGAGAATTGAACAATACATAAATTTTGTGAAAAGAACTCCTTGTAATGGTTCTGAGCTAATTATAACTAAGTCATCCTTAGGTTGCTGTTTGAGAGAAGAGAATCTTTTATACTGTTATGAAAATTATTGGTGACAAAATATTCAGTATCAATTGAAAAAATACAAGACATATGTTTACTTAGTTTGATAATTTTCCATATGAAATCAAATCGGAAGTTTATCATTTCAAATTTAAACAAGGTCCTTTCCAACTGATTTTTTCCTCTTATAGACATTGGATTCTACATAGGTAAGGCTGGGATAAACAAAAGAGTCAGCCTGAATTCGGTGTTACTGATCTCGAGTTCTCCTCAGCTAAGATAATTCCATCCCCAAAAAGAAAACAAAGTCACAGCAAATCATAATGCTAAAGGAAGCTATGTTTTCTCAGTGGGAAAGAGCAGCAGACTGCATATTTCCTTGTTTGTATACATCATCTCAACTACATTCTGCAGCTCTTAAAGCACTCAAAGTCATGTCCCGCGCTACTTGTATCTCTGGAATGAAAGAAAGAAAATCTGGTACAAACTAACATAGCATCTGTTTCAGTTTCCCTATAGCAAGGAAGAGAACACAAACTCTCTTTGGATTGGCCATCAAAGACACCACACTTGAGGCTAGAAACTCCATAACTAATGTAAAATGACCAATGATAATGAAAAGACAAAGTAGCTAAAAGAGGGGAAAAGGTGGATCTGGAGTTGTCCTACGCATCCAAAGCATCTCTCATGTCTTCAGGTCATCAGACATGGCTGAAGGTATACAATGCATTGCAAGAATATCAGACGTTGCCGCTTTTGCATTTTGAGTCTGCAGTACAACAATCTAAAGAAAACAACAGATTCACCTTGAGAGGTCCAGAAGGATAAGATACGAAAGGAGAATAGAATACAAAAGATCAGTTAGAGAGAGAACCTGATTATAATCAAGATCAAACTTCATGTATTCTTCTTTACAGGCCTCCACCATCTTAGCCAAGCTCTTCAGATTCTTTACCGGCTTGCCATTGAAAGCAATAACCTAGATTATATAGGATCCAATGTCAAAACATTCAGATGGACGTTAATAAGCTAACAATGGCATTTTGCTAATTTGTAAATACTACTGTGATCAGCTCTGTTCCAAAATATTTTCTTCTCACCTGAGTGTTAACCAGTTCTTCATAACCAATATTGATGTCAGCCACAAGCACCTAATAGGAAGTGCATAAGGCAGATCAGAAAGAAGTAATAGATATAACGGCTAGTAAGCTAACAGAGGGCTAAGCCTGACCTGAGAAACCACAACCAGCTGTTCATCAATTGATTGTGCCATTGCGTGTAGAAGTTTGTCCAACAACTTAACCGGAGCATCAAACTCATAGTCTTTTCCATACTAAATATAAAGGAACAAAGAGTGTACCAAGATATGTAAGCCCTTTGAGTCATGGACAAGAAGTAATAAATAAAATATTAAGTAATGCAGTTGATTACAAACCTCGGAACGTAAATATGGAACAGAAACAGCAGAGAAGACAAAACCACCAACAATGTAGTAAGAAGGAGGTTTTCCCTTGATATGAGCTGGAATTAATCGTTTATGTGCATTAAGCTTTATTTTAAATTCTAGAGTTTTAGATTTACGGAGAACTTTCACTTGAGCATCATCTCCAGTATATTTTTGAGAAACAAGATAGCTGAAACCAATACGCTCTCCATGCCTGAACGGAACTGAAAATAAGAAAAACAAAAATCAGGAATTTATAATTTGGAAAAGAACAATAATGAAGTTCAGAACTTTACTGATTGAGAGTCCCCTGTTTGCATCACAGGAAGTCATTTATATCTGTGAGTCAAATTTATTTTTCAGTCTCTCAGGTGTACAAGGGATTGAGTTCATGGCTGGGCCAAATATAGGATTCATTTTTGCTTCCACAAGAAAAACATACATAACAACCATTCCTCTTATAGGAATCTAAATGGCAGTTCGCAAAAGTCAAAATACATATACCAGATACATACATCCATTATTCCTACCCAACCATCCCTCTTAGACGCTTAAATGATTCTTTATAAGCATATCTATACAGATTTCCCAAATCCATTATTCCCAGCCAACCGAGGGGGTCCTTCTGAACCCTAGTGTGAGGAGGACTCTGAATTGGAGGATCTTGCAATACGCCAATACCTAACACATTTATTATCACGAAAGCAAGCAACACAAAGAACAGTTCCATATTTTCATTTTCCCATTCTCCCATCCCCCAACAACTTGTTTGTTTTCCCTGAATGGCTAAATAAATTCATCAACAGCATAGAAGAGAGAATTTGAAGAAATATGAAAGGTATTACAACTGTCAACTTTGAACAATGAAATGCTTACTATAATAACAATTCTATCAAGATAAACAGACATGCATGAAATGCGGTCTTCTGCACATATAAATGAATTGCTTGAGAAGTAGATTCAATACACTATTGAGTATTGAGCAATGTGTACATTACTACATTCCACTATAAGTTAAAACAGTTATCAAAATGAATATCTTCACAGGAAAGTTGGTTATGTATTCACTACTAGACAATAATATCTAACTTAAAAAGAAACAGATCATATGAAAGAAAAGAAAAACTAAGCACAACAACTAAGAGTAAAGGACAAAGCTCGAAATATATTCTAGAGCTCAATGGATAAGATGTCTAGTAAATAAATACTAACCTTCCTTCAACTTTTAATGTTAATCTTTTTTTCATTTTGTTTGAAAAGGAAGAACCTTTTTCTTCCTTCAAACCTTTTCTAATTTCCAGGTACCTAAATCCTAAGTTGCTCGGACTTAGTGCAGGGTTCAATATGGGTGAGGATCTAGAGGTCGGATCGTTCATTAATATTTAAGATTTGGGGATATGAATCCATGTAATGGACACGGGTGTGGGGATTCGCCTAAAAAATAATTAAAATATCAAAAAAACAGAGTTATAAAACCTAAATTATGAGATATTATGTGGAGAACTTGAGGAGAATCCTGGAAGGAGATTAAAGGGCGCAGTCGCTAAATAAAAAGGTGGCGCCATTCCTGCTAAAGAAAAAGCAATTCTTTATCCAATCTCTGTTCCAGATTTTGGTCTTACCAAGTCACCTTTCTCTAAGGCTAAATAGCTAAATATCCCCGTACTCTTTTTTCCTATTTTCTTTACTCTTTCATGTCGAGCCGGAGTGAATTTCCTCATTGATTTGGTCAAAGTACCCAAAATTGGTTGACCATATCGGACACGGATCCCACACCCATGTCGTGTTGATACGGGTGCAGAACCAAAAGTGAAGAGTCCGAGCAACTTCACCTAAATCACATTGATTTGCACAATTTCCCACCAATTTTTTTATGTTGGGGATATATTATATGGATAAACAGAATTTCATATTTCCTTTTCAGATAAGCATTTGAAGATAGTATACTCAAGAAAAGAAGACAACAAAAGGGATAGTGAAATATTGATGCTTCATGACTTCAATATGCTTTCTTGCTCTTGAGCACAACAATACACTCAACTCTAAGCACGTAAATCAAGTATGTAAACCCTGATACCAACTTGTAGGTTTGTAATCATAATTGGGTACTCAGTCTAGCCCTTGGACTAGTCGGACCCCTACCTGAACATGCTACTTGAACTACTCTACACTTATCTAGTATTGTTTTCTTTGGGATATAAAGCATGATCTTAAAATCACCAATTTAGTAGTAGTAGACTATAAGACCAAACAAACTGAACTGCCAAGCAGGAGGAGCCTTCAAACTAGGTAACATATTACATATGGTCTTTCATACTCCACTTTATTTTACATGGCGTTAATTAACTGACACAGAGTTCAAGACAAAAAGACGTAGGTTTGACTCATAGCTAAACATGTACAACAAAACTAAATGCTCCTAATATTGTGCTCATAAACATGTCATCTCATAACTATAAAGAGCGTTGTTAAGGGCAAATGGAAATGTTATACTTCCCCGTCCCAATTTATGTGATGTCACTTGACTTGGCATGGAGTTTAAAAAATATGAAAAGACTTTGCAATGTTATTACCCCTTAAAATAAATTGAGGCAGAGGGAGTATTAAATACTTTTCAAACATAAAAAAGGTGACAATCTTTTGGAAGGTTGTTACATACTCCCTCCATTTTATTTAAAGTTTTATCCTTCATTGATCATCTCTATCATATTCCCGTTTTCCTCTTTTTATTTCTGTGGGGGGGGGGGGGGCTACTTCATCACAATCCTCTCTAAATTCCGGACTAAAAATATAAGCTAACAGATCAGTGGAAGCACATTGATAATTTGGGATGAAATCAGTGTTACCTGTTCCATCATTGGCTATATCAACCCCGTCAAAGCTAAGGATAACATCTGAAGGCTTTAGAACATTGCATTCTGGGGCCGTAGGCTCAACTCTTCGGATACGAACACCCTTCTGATTATGCGCCATACCCATCGACAAGCGGAGGTCAGGATTTTCCATTTTTTGCCATTCAATCCCAATGATAGGAAATCCTACAGTGTAATAGATGTCCATATAAAAATAAGTTTCCACTTCATCACTTTAATCAAGTTGAAAATTCTACTTCGAATTTTCAAGTACCTGTGTATGCTCCATTCTTCTCATAATCTTGAATGAAATGCATAATTACTGGTGTTGGTATGACATAACCAATGTTCTCGGCATCTTCATGTTTAAGGGATTGAAATGCAATACCTACACACTTCCCCTTATCATTGAATGCAGGTCCACCAGAATTTCCAGAATTGATGGCAGCATCTATCTGCATAATAATTTTTATGTTGTTAAAAAATCCATTTAAATGCAGTCACATTATTTTTCTGGGGAAATTAAAAACATAGCAACCAAAGAACAGAAATAAAGACCTGTATGATATATTAAAGAAAGTATACGCAGAAAGGAAGAAACTTTTAAACATCACCTGCAATCCGAGGAGCTCGGTTGACACATGAACATAAGATAGTATCTCGATACGCGAGACAACACCGCTAGTCACAGAGATTGTATCTCCTCCTATAGGGTATCCAACAACAGTTACAGCATCTTGCAGTGCAGGCAGATCCCCAAACTCAAGAGGTGACACTCCTTCCCAGAACTCATCATCATTCACAGTTAACATTGCTGTTTCATAATAACAACAGAAATAGTTAGCTTAAGAACTCTTCGGTACCAAATTCTAACAGTAAAATGATGCAATTAAGTACAGATTTTGGAACTGACAAACCTAAAGTCTGTCTAAGAAACACAAGGGTCATCAAGATTTTTTGAAATTGAAGCTTATGCAACAATAGGCTAAAACAAAATTGAAAATTATGGAACATACCAATATCGCATTCCGTTCCAATGGAAAGTACGGTAGCCAAGTATTTGGTATCAGAACCACGTTTCTTGAGCTTAACCTGAGTATGGTGCTCCACGGAGTGAGCATTCGTGAGCACCCTCCTTCCCCCAATGATAAACCCACTACTACTGGAGCTATATTGTCTCTTCCTCTGCCAAGGAAGCGAGAAATTAGGCTCTGTATGCACGCAGAACACCTTCACCACTGCATCCATAGACGGAGCCGCCTTGGCTGCTGCTGCTACAGCAGCCAACTCCGCCCCATGCCTCAAGTCGCCACTCAATACAGTGGTAATATCGCCGTTGTGTTCAGCGAACCTATGCCCTCGTCTCTCTGGCGAGGCCGCAATATCCCTGTCTACTTCTTCTTCATGTTTCCCACCTTTCTTAGGGCGTCCACGGCCGCGTCGATGAGTTGGTGGGTCACCGTTGGTGGTGGCAGTTTCGACAGGGGTTGCAGATAGTACGCCGTCATCGAGGGCTTCTTTGGAAGAAATACCAGGAGCGTCGGCGGAGTTGTCCACCACATTTTTAGGTTTCCGGCCTCTTTTTCTCTTGAGGTCTGCCATTGAAACGAAAAATCAAGAAAGCAGAGAGAGAGAGAGCAGTTCGAAATTTGACGGAAGAATTTCAAAATTGGAAATGAAAATGAAAAGGAAGCAATTTGCCTTATGAGTAACGTAATACAGCCCATAATTACACTTTTGCCCAAAATTAATTTCAGCCCATTTTGTAAGGATTTGAAATGAGCCCAATGAGTTCTATTTCAATTGGCTAATTTACTTGAGGGATACTTTTATGGGGGGGGGGGGGGGGGGGAAAAAAACTTAAAAGTATAAAATATAGTACCTTAATAATCACGATATAACAATAGTTTTAATTTTAATAACATATTAATAGTGTTTTTTTAAGAAAACATAGAAAATAATATTTAAGAAAAGGAAAAAATGGCGTGATAAGTCACGGCTAAATTTTAGTTCGAAATCTAATCCTATTAGTATTGTATATGATGGTGTATGTTAGGTCGTTACAAAAATCAGTTTTTGTGATTGAATTTGAGTTGATTAGAAGGTTTAATTACTTTATTAAATTTGGAATTGGAATAATTAGTAGTTGGGTGTCAATTTCCAAATTAGGAATTTATATGATGATATATTTGTATTGTAATTACGTTTGTTAATAAACATTGGATTCTTAATAGTTTGTTTGTATTCTGTTGTGGTGTAATTCTGATGATATTTACTTGATTGTAAAATTAAATTTGTGATTTTATTTTTGTTGATGCATTGGTGAAATTGATATAGTATGTATTTTAATTCGTGTATAAGTACCAAAATTTGGTGAATATTTTATTGGTAGATGATTAATTGTTGTATTTGGTGTAGGTGATTTGGTGTATTGATAGTGTATATAGATTTTTAATCAAACGCAGATTTTGTTTTTGACTTTTTGTTTATGATCTAGTGTATTTGTTTATTTTATGATGTATATAAACACCATAACGTGTCCTTTTTTGGTTCATCTATTGTACATTAGATAGTATATTTTCTGGTATAATTACGTATATAAACACCAACCAACGTTATTGTTTTTTGGTTCATCTATTGATATATTAAATAATGTATATTGGTATATTAAATAGTGTATGTGATTTTGTGTGATTTACAGTATATTTTGTCGTGTAAGTGAAGTATATAAATACCAACTAATGTGTCATTTTTTGGTTCATCTATAGCTATTTTAGATGGTATAGGTGATCTGTTGTAATTGTATATTTTATGATATATAAACACCAACTGACGTGTTAATTTTTTGGTTCATATATTTGAATATTACATAATTTATTTTTTGGTGTAATTGATATATATAAACACCAAACATTTTTGTGTATTAATTGATATATATAGTAGGGGAAATGGTGCATTATAACAAAATATTAATTCAAAATAAATGTTATAGCGCAGTTTCATTTAATTTCAATTCGCAATAACTTTTTTTCATTCGTCTCTCTCCCCTGAATCTCGCTCGCCTCTCTCACTTATACACTTATAATTATACAACAATATTTTTTTTCCTGTTCAGTTCTCTTTTGTCTTTCTCTCTTTCTCGCTTTATATAAACACAAAATATATACAAAATACAATGTATAATTTGTGTTTGTATAAAGAGATAGAGATTAATTGCTATACAAATACAAATGTTTTAATTCAATTCAATTGTATATAAATTTATAATTTGTGTAGATATAAAAACACAATCACTGATACATATACAATAGTAGTTATATATATATATATATATATATATAATTATCTGACTGATATAGATACAATCACTATGATTTATACAAATCAGATTAGCTCAAATAGCAAAATTATAGTTATAAAGTGCTAATATGATTTTTATATTTGTTATTCCTAAGATTTGCTAATTTTAAGAAGAGAATCTAGCTTTGCTAGCCATGAATGAATTGTTTTGCCTTCGCTAAAGGATGAATTGTTTTGCCTTCAATAAAGGATGAAGTGTTAATCCCTTTGATAAAGGATGAATTATTGATCCCTTCGATAAAAGGATGAATTATGAATTCCTTTGATAAAAGGATAGATTGTGGATCCCTTAGATAAGGATTACAAGAATATACAATTTAAGATTTTAATCAACAATATATGTCTATACTCCTTTTTATTTACGAAACTAAGTTTTTAATTATAAACATGACAAAATATTTAATTTTTGATTATTTTTAAAAAAAAATATTTGATTTATTTCGTTTTTTTTTTTTTGGGGGGTGGTGGTGTTTACTTTTTAATTTTTCAACTATAATTTACACTTTTATATTATTTTTTTGCCCACATGTTTGATTTTTTTTAAATTTATTTTTGTATATTTTAGTGTTTTGATTATTTGCTTTTAACTCTTTTTTTTTTTTTTATATATCTTAGTATCCGAATTACTCCTATTTTTTAGGGTGATTGTGCTAAATTATGGAATTAATACTTATTGTTTACTTTTTAATGATATAACCATAATTATACTATTTATTAAATGTAGTCTTCTTTCACCTCTTTAACATTGTTTTTATACTTATTTTTTTTATTTTATTGTGATAAAAAAAATTTGTTACTTTTTTAACAAAATATTTTATTTTATATTGTACGACTTAGATAACCATCTAAATCTAGAAAGTTTAATAAAGTAATTAGAAACTTGCATATTATGAAGATTTTTATACAACTTTGGTGTTAAGTCTTATATAATATGTTAATATTATTTTACATCTCAATAGTCAATATATATCATAATATATCAAATTTGTGTAAAAGAAATAAGTGTACCATATAATATAGAAAACAAATGTACCATATAATAATACTAACATTGTACCATATAATATACCAACAAATATAAAATTCTACCCCAGAAAATATACCAATTTTAGTTGATATCGTGTCATTTTATTTTTTCAAATGGCATTTTATACCACAAGGGAAACCAACACAAATAATAGAACTAAGTATATCATATGAATAAATATGATTCTCAAAAAAATTGTTTAATAAACAACAAATTAAATTCACATCCGCTAATATCATTCAATTAGATTATGAAAAAAGGTGTTATAAAAATAAAAAAATAACTAAAAATATTAATCCTCATATGGATATTTGGTACAAGTTTTCTTGTTGTAATCCTCTACAGGCTATAACACAATTTCTATAATTTACGTTAGATCTTTTGGAAAAAAAAAAATTCAATTGGTATTTGCGTCACATATCACTCCTTCAATCTTAAAGTCCACATACCTTCCTGCATTATATTTCAAAAAATAAATTTAAAAAACAATCAAACAAGAGTTATAACAATCAAATTTAAAATATACAGTCATATTATATATCAAATCAGGCAAATTAATACACCAATTTGGTGTACGATAATATTTACAACAACACTTACCAAATCACACATCAAAAAACTTACCACATTAGACACAAAAAATGTACCAAATGAAACACTAAAAAACTTATCAAATCAGCCACCACGATTACACTTACCAAATCACTTACCATTTCACTCACCAAATCACACACCAAAAGATTATTCACTATATCAATTACCCCAATTTATTAATATCATAAGTATTTGAGAAATCGGGTATAGAATTCGTTATCACACCAATTAGACATACAAATTCACCAACACATGTATCCGAATATTAATTGAAGTTGGTCTTTCTATAAGTTCTTAAAAAATACCAATAACAAAATATCACACACCAAAATAAATTATTTATTTATGTTCTTTATATAAGACATGTACATACCAATTACATCTGATCACATACCAAAAGAATATTTCAATTTAGATACATAAATACACGTACCAAAATTTTAACTTGAAATTGGTCTTTACATAAGGTCTAAATGTTAACAATAACACCATATTGATAAGAAATCAGTTGGTGCAGTAATCAATAAAACATACTAATTAAATCAGATCACAAATAATAAGAAAATTTTATATTAGGTGTTTTTATGCGCACAATAACTTAGTTGGTGCGGTAGTCAATTAAACATAAAGTTATATTAAAAAAATATTCAATAAATCGGTTGTTTAATAACCACCAAAGTTGATTCGGTATACCACCAAAAAATATCACTCAGTAGAAAAAAATTTACTACTTAAACCTAATAATATAACAAAAAGGTAAATTTATACCAAAAAAGATTACCAATAGCACCATGCTATTAATGAAATCATATAAATTTTATTTTACAACACAATAACGCAGAATATAAACAAACGATTAATTATCAAAAACATTAAATATTGATGGTGTTAAAATCGAATATATTAATAACATAAAAAAATCAAATTATTATTTTTGATTCATATACCTGATGAGTCTCATCGCCCGTTGTGTTGTATTAGGATCAAAAATTTGTTGTTACACATTTTGAATTGTCGTGTGATCAAATTAGTCAGAGAGTTTTATTTTTGTTAGAAATCTCTCTTTATGGGAGAGAATATTTAACAAATCTGAATAAATTAGGAAAGGTAAAATAATTGAAGAAAGTTAAGGGATATGTGATTTGGTGGTTGACTCGTTAATCATTTGATTTTAGAAAAAAATGATTAAAAAAAAAATAAATTCTAATTTTGTAAAAAGCCTATTGGTATATAAGTGAAAAAAAAGGTATTGTTATATAGTAGTAATTAAGATAATTTGTATAGCTAGTAAGAGTTGACAACTCTAAACATGCCAATTTTCTCTATTTCAGGTTAGTACCAATTAAAACACACATAGCAGAACATTTAACAATTGCTCTAGTGATAATATTAAAAATTATTTGTGACATTTTAATATAAGCAAACACATACAGGAAGTCCCTCATTGGGGGCTAAATGTTTCCTAGCAAAGATGAGTTTGTATCTGGGGAGACTCGAACACGAGACCTCTTATTAAAGATGAATTAGTATTTACCAGTTTATCACAATTCCTTATACATTTCTTCACTTTCAACTTCACATCTGAAAGAGTTGGTTTTGGTTCTTGTGGAATCAAACTAAATGGAAGATGAATTAATATGAATATTTGGTAGGAAGATACTTAGTACAAAATACAAGTCAAAGATTGTATCTTGGTAGGTGAAAGTTAGGCAAACCATAAAATGGTTTGCTATCTTAACCTTGACAATTTTGACACATAGTGATGTCATGGATGACATCAATAGGATGAATTTATTCCTATAAATAGGTAGCTCTTAATTCATTTTCAAATCATCCTCTCACTTGCCTTCTCACCTTCTAAGGCATTTGTGTTTTCTCTCTTGTAGTATTTCACTTGTATTCTTTGTAGAGTGAAATAAATATTGGTGCAGTTGTTCTTTGGTGGACGTAGGATCATTTTGATCCGAACCACGTTAAATATTGTTGTTCTTCCTTGTTCTTTAGTTTCACGTTTCCGCTAACAATTGGTATCAGAGCCAAGGTTTTGTCTGAGTATGCTCTGTGGTTGCAGCACAGTCTGAACTTCCACATCAGAAAAGGATTACTTTGGTTTTCTGTAGTTCCAAATACATTGTAGTAGAAAAGGAAGAACAAGTAAAAAAAAAAAATGAGTTCCATGAAGTTTGAAATTGATAGATTTAGTGGGCGTAATAACTTCAATATCTGGAAAATCCAGATGATAGCGTTACTGCGGAGGGAAGGTTCAATCCACGCTATTGACGGAAAGTATCCCGATAAGATATCGGATTCCGACAAGGAAAAGATTGAAGGAGATGCATTGAGTGCAATCCAACTGTCCCTTGCACCTAACGTACTTTGTGAAGTGAGTACAAGTACCGAAGAGACGGCCAAAGAGTTATGGGAAAAGCTGGAAGGGCTTTACCAGGACAAGTCGGTGACAATAAGGATGTTGTTACAACGGCGTCTTCATACATTTAAGATGGATTCAGGTACTTTGTTGCAAGACCATCTAGATGCGTTCAATAAACTTGTGATGGACTTACAAACGCTTGCATGTTCTTTGCTATTTTCATTGACTTCAAAATATCGTGATATTGAGAATTCAATGATGTATAGCAAACAACCTATTAAACTTGAGCAAGTGCGGCAAGCACTAAACTCTTGTGATGTGCAAATGCATTTTGAAGGAGACAAAAGTGACGAAGCTAGTGGACTCTTTGTAAGAGGTCGTACTAGCCAACAGGGAAGGAGCAAATCGAAGTACAGATCAAAGTCTCGTGTGAACAAAAAGAATGCGGAATGTTGGGGCTGTCACAAGAAGGGGCACTTTGAACGAGATTGCCCTATGTCGAAGTCCAAAGAAAAGGCGAGCGCATCCATTGTTGAGAAAGTACATGATAATGATGATGATTATGTACTAACAACATCATGCAATAGTGGAGTCTATGACAACAAGTGGGTCTTAGACTCTGGTTGTACTCTGCATATGACATTCCAAAAAAATTGGTTCAACAGCTATGAAACAAGTAGAGGAACTGTATTAATGGGCAATAATGCAACTTGTAAAATAGTTGGCATTGGTTCAGTTCATGTTCGCTGCCATGATGGAATCGTGAGGACTATTACAGAAGTCTGTCATGTTCCTGATCTAAAGAAGAATTTGATCTCCCTGGGTACTTTAGATAAACAAGGCTATAAGTACATGAGTGAAGGAGGAACTATGAAAGTGAGTAAAGGGTCTTTAGTCATGTTGAAGGCCAAGCTGGAGGATGGCCTCTACACACTTGCGGGAAGCACCATTATTGGATCTGTAAATGCATCTACAGTGCAGTTATCTAATGATGACAAGGCAAAATTATGGCACATGAGACTAGGCCATATGAGCGCACGAGGATTGGAGATGTTGAGCAACCGCAACCTTTTGAATGGTGAGAAGATCAGCACACTTGAATTTTGTGAGCACTGCGTCTTAGGGAAGCAGAAAAAGGTCAGCTTCAGCACTGGCAAGCACAAGACGGGAGGGGTGCTAGACTACATCCATTCAGATTTATGGGGTCCCTCTAAGCTTCTATCGAAGGGAGGAAAGAGGTATCTTCTCACATTCTTTGATGATTTTTCACGAAAGGTTTGGGTGCGCTTCCTGAAGACAAAAGGTGATGCTTTTGAAGCATTTAAAGAGTGGAAGATTTTGGTTGAAAATCAAATGGAGAGGAAAATCAAGTATCTTCGCACGGACAATGGCTTGGAGTTTTGCAGTGAAGAGTTCAATGATTTCTGCAAGGTTCATGGGATAACAAGGCATAAGACGGTCAGGCACACACCACAGCAGAATGGAGTTGTCGAGAGAATGAACAGAACTCTTCTTGAGAAGGCTCGTTGTATGCTCTTACAAGCTAAGATGTCCAAAGTATTTTGGGCTGAAGCAGTTCATACTGCTTCTCATATTGTCAATCGGTCTCCAGCATCAGCGATTGACTTTAAGACTCCGAATGAGGTATGGTCAGGTGAAACCCTCTAACTATTCATACTTGCGAATATTTGGGTGTCCAGCTTATTATCATGTTAATGAAGGTAAGCTTGAACCAAGGGCTAAAAAGGCCATATTCGTAGGGTATGTAGATGGAGTAAAAGGGTACAAACTATGGTGTTTGTCTTTACTCAAATTTGTAGTTAGTAGAGATGTTACCTTTGATGAATCCTCTATACTTGATCCTCGTAAAGTTTCTGTGGAGTTATCTAGAAACGAGAATAACGAGCAGGTGGAGCTACCGGTGGAGCTTACCAAGGAACGGGATCAAGAGACCCAAATTGATGAGTCAAAAGATGCAGATCTTGAAGAACTTGCTTCCAATGAACCATACACAATTGCGAAGGGAAGGGACAAAAGGCAGATACGGAAACCGAAACGTCTTATAGAGCAAGAAAATCTGATTGCACATGCGTTCGTAGTTGCAGAAGAAGAGATTAAGGATCTCGAGCCCTCTTCGTATGTTGAAGCAACTTCTTGCAAAGATGCTGCACAATGGCAGTTAGCCATGATGGAAGAGATGGAGTCTCTTCACAAAAATGAGACATGTGTCTTAGTTAAAAGGCCAAAGGGGATGAGGTCAGTTGGATGCAAATGGGTCTACAGAAAGAAAGAAGGTATTCCAGAAGTGGAAGATGCTAGGTTCAAGGCGAGATTGGTTGCAAAGGGTTTCAGTCAGAAGGAGGGAATTGACTACAATGAGATCTTTTCTCCAGTTGTGAAACATAGCTCAATTCGCGTGCTACTAGCATTGGTTGCACAATTTGATTTAGAGCTTCAACAACTTGATGTCAAAACTGCTTTCTTACATGGTGATCTAGAAGAGACAATCTATATGGATCAGCCAGAAGGTTTCCTAGCTGAAGGAAAAGAAGACCATGTATGCCAACTGAAGAAGTCTTTGTATGGTTTGAAGCAATCCCCTAGACAGTGGTACAAGAGGTTTGATACATTCATGACTACACATGGATTTTTGAGGAGTGCATTTGATAGTTGTGTGTATCACAAGAAGATGTCTGGTAACTCTATGATTTATCTATTGTTGTATGTTGATGATATGCTTATTGCTGCTAACAACATTACAGAGATAAATATTTTGAAGAAACTGTTGAGCAAGGAATTTGACATGAAGGATCTAGGAGTTGCAAAGAAAATCCTTGAAATGGAAATTTCAAGAGAAAATGGTGTTGTACATCTTTCTCAGAAGAGGTACATCGGAAAAGTTCTTGAAAGATTCAATATGCATATGAGCAAGCCTGTAAGTACACCATTAGCTTCTCATTTCAAGCTTTCAGAGTTACAAATGCCTCAATCTATGGATGAGGTGGAGCATATGTCAAAGGTTCCTTATGCGAGTGCAGTTGATAGCATTATGTATGTTATGGTATGCACACGTCCAGATATTGCCCAATCTGTAAGTGTGGTAAGCAAGTACATGGCAAATCCAGGAAAAGGGCACTGGGAAGCTGTCAAGTGGATATTGAGATATCTCAAAGGAGCTCCTGATGTTGGCCTAACCTTCCGGAAAAGTGAAGGTATTTCAATTCTCGGTTATGTAGATTCTGACTATGCAGGGGATCTTGATCGAAGGAGGTCCACAACTGGATACATCTTTACTCTCGTTGGCAGTGCCGTTAGTTGGAAATCGACTTTACAGTCGATTGTCGCTTTGTCTACAACAGAGGCAGAATATATGGCAGCAACGGAGGCAGTGAAAGAAGCTATCTGGTTGAAAGGTTTGGTGGCAGAATTGAGTTCGGTTCAGCTAGAATCAATTCTAAAATGTGATAGTCAAAGTGCTATTCATTTGATTAAAAATCAAAGATTTCATGAGCGCACCAAACACATTGATGTCAGATTTCATTTTATTCGAGATGTCGTAGAAAAGGGAGCTATCAAGGTTGAGAAGGTTATCACAGATGATAACGCTGCAGACATGTTGACCAAAATAGTCCCGCTTGCCAAGTTTGCACACTGCAAGGACTTGGCGGGAGTATGCATCAATTGATGCAACTCTAAGAGAACAACTGCTAGGTGGAGCTGGTATGTTCAACAAAGGTTTGATTCTTCTTGTTTCTTACAATGGGATTGCCCAGTAAGCTTAGAAGTTTTGGCCGGAGTTGTTTATACGCATGCTTGGAACACAAACCAAGGTGGAGATTGAAAGAGTTGGTTTTGGTTCTTGTGGAATCAAACTAAATGGAAGATGAATTAATATGAATATTTGGTAGGAAGATACTTAGTACAAAATACAAGTCAAAGATTGTATCTTGGTAGGTGAAAGTTAGGCAAACCATAAAATGGTTTGCTATCTTAACCTTGACAATTTTGACACATAGTGATGTCGTGGATGACATCAATAGGATGAATTTATTCTTATAAATAGGTAGCTCGTAATTCATTTTCAAATCATCCTCTCACTTGCCTTCTCACCTTCTAAGGCATTTGTGTTCTCTCTCTTGTAGTATTTCACTTATATTCTTTGTAGAGTGAAATAAATATTGGTGCAGTTGTTCTTTGGTGGATGTAGGATCATTTTGATCTGAACCACGTTAAATATTGTTGTTCTTCCTTATTCTTTAGTTTCACGTTTCCGCTAACAACATCCACTCATACAAATTTGCTTTACGAGGAACAGAGTATTGAATGATGCGCTATCAGCCTAATAAAAAAATTAAAATGAACGAAATCTAATAACTTTGAACATGCGTTTTTTTAATCTTTTAAACGGATTTAATAAATAAATAAATAAGACGAATAAATCAAAATAAAGAAACTAGATTTTATTTATTAATCAAGATAGACTTTTAAGATCTATCAAGAAGATTACAAGCAACAAGAAACACAAACATAACAACGAGCTAATATTTTATGTAAATCGACTGGCCATACTTTTAATAGCAGTAAGAAATTGTAGCAATGATAAATTATCTTGTTTCAATTTCTCATCTTCAACTAATTTATGTGTTGGAAATAAGTTGTCACAGTCGATTATGATATTTATTGCTTGTGTCAAGGTTTCAAATACACCAACAGTATCTCTGTGCTTAAAAAATGACCCACCAATTATAATGTATGAATATGCGTTTGCAATATTAGACCCACAATCTTGATTACTCTCTTTAGCGTTGGATCGGTCGCTTTGTCACGAAGAGAAAATGACAAATCTATTGTTGATCGAATAAGTGAGGTGGTCATGTTGAATGTGATCGCGCCAAGGATATCAAGATCTTTGGTTTTAGAACGAGGATCTGATCGTATAAGTTTCTCGCACAAAGGAGGTTTGGAAGCCCTGGCGCAAACATTAGCAACCAAATCTCCATTCACAATTGAAGATGTGAAGAGGATGGACAAAAGAAATGGGGTGATACCGAAAGAAAAAGCCATTTTATGAAATTATACTGAATATGTGACCCATTATTTATATTGGAGAAAAAGAGGGTTAAGTGAAAATTTATTTAATTACTTGTCTTAGCTTGCAATTTGACTATATATTGTTGACTTAAAAAGTTTATGACTAATCAGGAGACCAGATCTCTGAACCCCTTTTGGTTGGGAAATGAAAATTTATTTAAGTACTCGCCTTATCTTACAATTTGACTATTGATTGTTGACTTGAAAAGTTTACGACTAGTCAGAAGACCAAATCTCTTAACCCCCTTTTGGTTGGGAAATGAAAATTTATTTAAGTACTCGCCTTATCTTGCAATTTGACTATGGATTGTTGACTTAAAAAGTTTATGACTAGTCAGAAGACCAAATCTCTTAACCCCCCTTTTGGTTGGGAAATGAAAATTTATTTAAGTACTTGCCGTATCTTACAATTTGACTATGGATTGTTGACTTAAAAAGTTTATGACTAGTCAGAAGACCAAATCTCTTAACCCCCTTTTGGTTGGGAAATGAAAATTTATTTAAATACTTGCCTTATCTTACAATTTTGATTATAGATTGTTGACTTAAAAAGTTTATGACTAGTCAGAATATCAGATCCCCTAAGGGGTCGTTTGGTTGGGAACATAACTTATTTCATGATAAATTATTCTAGGGTTAGTTATCATGGGATAACTTATTTCATATGGGATAATTTATCCCATCAATATGATATATATGGTGATACAGGGGCAGAGCTACACTAGACTGACACCCTTCGTCGAAAAATTACATCGTATATATAAGTAAAATAATATTTCAGATGATTACATAATACATTTTGGACACCCTTAAACAATAAAATTCTTAGCCCATTGGTTTCTATTGCTTAGCCAAAGTTGTTGCCTTTGCCACCCACTGTACGTGGGTTTGATTCCTCCAAACTACACTTTTCTTATTTTTTTCGAAAAAGCTCCTAATTAACTTCTAAATCATAATTAATACATCTTTTATGTTTTAAAAATACAAAAATAATATTATCTAATAAATTATATTAAATTAGAGACTTGCAACTTAAATAATTAAGGATAAAAAAGTTTGGTAGCAATTGAATTTTTAGTTGATATACGTTTGATTTTTTTCTTTTCCTTACAAATTTAAATAAAATTGAAAGTAATTATTTAATTTAAAGTTAATTAACAATTTTTTTTCTATAAAGATATTAAAAGTGATAAAGGCTCTATATAAAATTTCTTTTAATAAAACTCATTTAATTTTACTTTTTTGTTTTTCATGTCTCGTTGTTAGTCATTAGAGGTTTGTGAGATCTTAAAGTATAAAAGAGATTTCAATCTAGACCAAATTTTCTCTCTTTTTTTTCTTTGTCCATTCACTTCGTATTAAATAAACATGAATATTAAAGCTAAATATTATGTAGTTTGATTTTAAAAATTTTAGTATATTTTTTAATTAAAAAAATTAATTGTTAATGTTACGTAGTTTGATTTACAAATTTTTAGTACATCATTCTTTAAAATTATTTTTATTTAACTATGCGATTTTTGGACACCCTTTGTAAAATTTTTAGCTATGCTACTGGTGTGATAAGTTATTCCAAACATGGAAACCAAACAAGATAAAAAATTACATTCTATCACTATTTCCTTATCCCATCACTAATATTTTTAATCCCTCACACGAAACGACCCATAACTGTATTAGTAATAGAATGAACAGTAAATGCTTAAAGTAATGAACAAGGATGTTTATGAGGAAAAATCATTGCCCAAGGGGAGAAAAAATTATGACCAGTCAAACATGATTTCTCAAATTTCACTAACTAATACTCTCTCCATTTAAAAAAGATTGGTCTAGTTTGACTTGGAACGGAGTTTAAGAAAAGAAAGAAGATTTTTTAATCTTGTGGTTCTAATTTAAAGTTATGTCAAATGTACCAAAATACCCTTTAATCTTGTGGTCTTAAACATGCCACGTGGAAAGTTAAAGTTAAAGTGTTGCCAAAAAAAAAAGGGGTCATTCTTTTTGAAACAAACTAAAAAGGAAATAGGGTCATTCTTTTTTAAACGGAGGGAGTATCAAACTTGTGAATACAAACTCCAATACTTACACCAATTAAACTTTTAATCCTACACACCTTGTAAACCTCTATTACAAGATACAAAGTAATAACCCAATCACCTACTATATTATTGACCTCTAGTTAACATAGATTTCAAACACACACTAGACTAACTTTAGCCTCAAACTCATCTCACAAAGGTTACGACTAAAATGATCTATATTCCTTTATAACATAGGCTCAGATCTTACAATGTAAGAGCACAAAGTCATGAAACTCAAAATACGACAAAAGACTATGCAACACTCAATCAATTTCCTTGTTGAATATGTGCAATGTATTCTCTAAAATGAATTTTGCCTTTTCAAATAAACTTGATTGAAAAAATAAACTAGATTGTTTCTTGTCAATATATCCATCGTAAAAGAGAGACAAAACAATCTAGTAGCATGTCGACTGTTGTCCTTGGTCCACCTCTACTATTGCGCCAACCTACCACAACTAGGAATGACAATGGGGCGGGACGGGGTGAGTTTAAGGTTATGCAATACCGGGTGGGTGGGATGCGGACTGAGTTGAAGTGAGTTCTTTGTAAATTAATATGGGGTGGAGCGGGTTGCGGATATATGTGATTTCGTGTGGGTTCAAACTTAATTTTAACTTCTTACATGTTATAAGAGTGATAGAACATTATTTATTAAAATAATTTCTTTGTGTAAATTGTTTTGAATGGCTAAGAAACTAGAAAGAAGAAAAAATTATCTCACTACTTGCATTAAATATTTTGGGATAAGGAACAAGTACCCCTAGACTATGACCGAAATTTCAGAGACACACCTTAACTAAACTAAGGTTCTATTACTCCCCTAAACTTTTTTTTTTTGATAATTTTGTACACCTTTTGTCTTACGTGACACACTCCGTGACTCCACACAATTGAGATGCTTGAAAGATATCTGGATGTCACAAAATTAAAAAAAAAAAAAAAGTTCGGGAGGGGGGTGGGGTGGGGTGGGGTGGGGGTAATATGACCTTAGTTTAGTTAAGGTATGTCTCTGAGATTTCGATCATAGTCTAGGGGGTACTTATACGTTTTCCCTTAATATTTTGTTATTACATCAAATGTAACCAATTCAAATCTACTAAAAAAAATGTTGCTGACATATCTAAAAGAGTTATAAAACATTTTAAAGTTATAACATGTTAATTTTAGCGATTAACAACTAACAAATTTAATTTCTTAAGTTAAAAACTTACTGAACCTATTATTTGAAATGTTTTTTACAAAATATGTAGAATGGACGGGCGGGGCGGGTTGAAAACCATAAAATATGTTACGTGAGGCGGAGGGAGGTGTGTTGAGATCTTAGCGGGTTTGCCCCGCCTTATTGCCATCCATAACCACAACATTTCCTGCACCTTTAAAACTTTACTCATTAACTTGTCTTCTAATGATGAAAAATCGAAGGACCAAGTCCTTTTACGAGATATTGTTTTTGTATAGTTTGTTAATCATCAAGAGAAAATGTATAAGTACCCCTCTAGACTATAACCGAACTCCTAGGGAAACACCTTAACTAAATTAAAGTTCTATTACCTCCTGGACTTTTTTTTCTTTGTAATTTTATGCATCTTTTACGCTTATGTGGCATCCAAATATCTCCCACGCATCTCAATTTCGTGGAGTCACGAAGTATACCACGTAAGACAAAAGATGTATAAAATTACAAAAAATAATAATTCAGGGGGATACAAGACCTTAATTTAGTTAAGGTGTGTTTCTAAGATTTCGATCATAGTCTAGGAGGATACTTGTGCCTTATCCCAATCTTCAAAGACCCAAAATACAACATAGATCTTAACAATTCACATACATATCATTTCTATTGTTAAATATCTCCAAAACGAAGTCGTTTGTTTGAATGCTAATTTTACGGTTATAGCAAAATATTATTATTATTATATAGAACATATAATATAACATAGTATGAAAAAAGTCGATTGCAAAAAAGTTAACTGTTACAAAATTACTATTATATGTTATGATTGTTTGTGTGACTATGTATATTTGGATAAGTATATACATGAGAACTCGTAAATTATATGTATTTAATAGTATAGCGACAATATATTACTATTAGATACTAACAATGTTTATGAAAATATATAAGTACCTTCAATCTATATCCGAAATTTCAAAGACACACTTATACTATTTTAAGATTCTATTACCGCCAAACTTATTTTATAAATAATTTTCTATCCCTTTTCGACCTACGTGGCAGTATCAACTAGATACCTTGGAAAAATTGTCAACACGCGCTGACCTCACAAGATAGTGTCACATAGGCCGACAAGGGATATAAATTTATTTATAAAATAAGTTTGAAAAGGTAATAGAACCTTAGTATAGTATAAGCGTGTCTCTACTATTTCGAACATTAGTTGGGGAAACTTATGCCTTTTCTCATATTTATTTATGTAATCCAATTATCCTAGCAAGGAAATTTTGAAAAAAAACAATTTAACATTTCAACTGTAATATACCTTGTCAGCGTCTAACTAAAAATATTTCACCTACAATATAACTTAAAACACAAGCAAGCTCACAAGCTAGAAGAAAGAAAGCAAATGACCATATATTATATGTTTGTTCAATTAAATAAGCTAATAAACCGAATACTCAATAACCTAGACTCTAAAGGCTTCGTTCAAATGTTGCGATATAAATTTCGAAAAATATAGAATTTCCTCATAGTATTTTTTTCGTTTTGTTTTATAGTGAAATAAACTTTAATAAATGATTTTGATCACGAAATAGATAATTTTAATAAAATTTCATTTAAAAAAACGTAGTTCTTAATAAAACAAGAATTGTTGAATAAAAATTGAAAAATTGTTAATTAAAATTGGGAGGTCCTACCGGGAGTCGAACCCAGGTCGCTGGATTCAAAGTCCAGAGTGCTAACCACTACACCATAGAACCTCATACATATTGACAAAAGGAATGTAATTGTTTTATTAATCAATATTCTAAATAGGATCAATATTCTAAATAGGCACCTAATGAGCCACTATTCATAAGGTGTACCATTTGTATTTACCACCATAATGCAATTTCTTAATCCGAGAATTGAACCAAATACGAAATAATAATATATATTTCATTATGTAGACAATGAAGTCCACAAAATAAAAAAACAAGAATGAAATATATCGTAATTAGTGTAGTATTTTATTGCAAATAAGAATGTTGTAATCTATATGGGTCTCGAATTCTTTTCTTCAATAATTAAAATTTAGGATGTGTTTTTCCAATTTTCTCATGTCTAATTGGGACAAAAGTTTTGAAAAATATTTTTCAAATCAACTCAATTTCCTCAATACTAAAGAAATTGACTTTCCTTCAAAAAAATAAGGAAAACATTTTCCAGAACTCTAATCCAACTTCAAATCACATTTTTTTTTTTTAAAAAAAATTAATTTCTAAAACATATTTTCAATTTCAAAATTTTATATTTTCACTCCCCACCCTTTCCTACCCCTTCCTACCCCAACCATCCCTCTACCCCCCTCCAAAAAAAATTAAATTTATTTTTTAAAAAATATTTTCGATTTTAAAATTTTAATTTTTCACCCCGATCTCGGACCCCCCCCCCCCCCACACTACCTCCGGCAACCCCCCCCCCCTCCAAAAAAGATTTTGTTTTTTAAAAATATTTTCAACTTCAAAATTTCATTTCTTCATCCCTACCCTCGACCGCCCCCTCCCCTCCCCTCCCCCCCAAATAAATAAATAAAAATAAATAAATAATATTTTCGACTTCAAATTTTTATATTTTCACCCCTACCTCAAACCCCACCCACAACCCACCCCACCTCCCAAAATAAATTTTCATTTTGTAATATTTTCAACTTTAAATTTTTGTTTTTTCACCCCAACCCCCCTACCTGCCCCAACCCCCCACCAAAAAGAAATATTTATTTTAAAAAAAATATTTTTAACTTTAAATAATAATAATAATAATAATAATAATAAATAAATAAATAAATAATACTAATAATAATAAATAAATAAATAAATAATACTAATAATAATAATAATAGCAATAATAATAATAGCAATAATAATAATACTAATAATAATAGTAATAATAGTAGCAATAATAATAGCAATAATAATAATTATAATAATAGTAATAATAATGATAATAATAATAATAATAATACGAATAATAATAATAATAATAATAAGAAGAAGAAGAAGAAGAAGAACAACAACAACAATAATAATAATAGTAATAGTAACAATAATAATAATAATAACAATAATAATAATAATAACTATAATAATAATAATAATAATAATAATAATAATAATAATAGGAATAATAATAATAACAATAATAATAGTAATAATAATAATAATATAATAGTCAAATATTTTGGGACAACCACCGTTTACTCTCGCTAAACAATGTCAAATATGTTTTCACTATAAGCACACTTCCTTGGAGTGTAGAAACAGGTTCAATCACTCCTTTGTAGCTAACATGGTTCCTCAATCATTTGCTACTATGAATTTCGAGGAGGTTCACCAAACAGTATGGTATCTGGACTCTGGAGCATCGACACATATGACAAATAATTCTTCTAACCTTACTTCTCATGCTCCATACTCTGGTTCTTCTCAGGTCATGGTTGGTTATAGTACTCTTCTCTCCATTAACTCTACTGATTCCACAATTCTTCCTACAACCTCTAAACCACTTGTTGTGGAGAATGTTTTATATGTCTCTTCCCTTGCTAAAAAAATATTTTTTATTCAATGTTTATATGCTGATAATAATTGTGTCATTCAATTTACTGATTCTGATTTTTTTGTTAAGGACAAGAAGAACAATCCAACACTGCTTCGTTGTAATAATATTGATCTCTTTATCCCATTCGCATTGTTTCATCCAGATCCTCCAATTTTGATCTCTCCGCTAGTGTTATGCCTGCTTCTACTTGACATCAACGTTTGGGACGTCCTGGTCACCAATCTTTTCGTTCTTTAGTTGCTAGAAAATTTATTAGTAGTACTTTTTCCTTTTGCAACAATTCTTGTAATGTTTGTCATTTAGGCAAACAAACTAGAATGTCGTTTTCTTTATCTAGTAGAAATGCAAATGATCCATTTTTTTTAGTTCATTCGGATGTTTGTCATACTTTTGTTGCCTCAAATTTTGGCTACCGTTATTATATTTTATTTCTTGATGTTTATACTAAATTCTCTTGGATTTATTTTATGCGTGAAAAAAGAATCCTTCAAAATAATTCAAATATGCTAACCAAAAATTTAAATCCTTTTTCCATCAAAATGGAAATATCCGTCGTTTTTTCTTGTCCTCATACATCTGCTCAAAATGGTATGGCTGAAAGAAAACATAGACATATTACTAATGTTCTTCGTTGTCTTATTTTTCAATCGTCTATGTCTTTTCAATATTGGGGTGATGCTTGTTTATATGTTGTCTTTCTTATCAATGTAACCCCTCTTACAGTGTTGCATTATAAATCTCCATTTGAACTACTATGTAGCCATATCCCTAGTTACAATTCATTTAATAAGTGCTCTAAGTTTCACCCTCGATCTAAACCATGTTTGTTTCTTGGTTCATCAGATAAGCATAAAGGATTTAAATGTTTGAATCCTTGCTCAAATAGAATTCTTATCTCTGGGCATGTTCATTTTGTTGAGGACTCTTTCCCGGTTACGAGTATGTTTCCTACTCTTCCGCCAACTTCTTCACCCAATTCTACCTCATTCCCAACTATTTTTGATAATTCTAAGTCTTTACCTCTTGCATTCATGTCACTCATTTTGGAGGAACTTCAAAAAGGAGTAGGAGCAGTCTGATTTTACCTATTCGTGATCACATTTCAATTAGGAGTACTCAAACTTCATCTATTTCGCAGCTTCCTCCTCCAAATAGGAGTCCCCAAACTCCTTTACATCATCAGGGGAATACTCTACAAATTCTCTTCCTTCATAGCGTTACTCCCATTCAACTACCTATAGTCTCTACTTTGAATCCCTCCTCTGCTGCTCCTCTTGAACGAGATACTTCAATCTCCTACCCCTTCCACGTAGACCCTTTCTCAATCTAATAATCTCTAACTATCTCCCTTACAATCACCTGTTGTTAATCCTCAAACTCATCATATGGTCACTCATTCTAAAACAGGATCGCTCAAGCCTCATATCCTCCCTTCCTTAACAACTTCCACATGTTCCATTTTATCCGAACCTGCTTCCTTTTCTCAAGCTTGTAAAGACTCTCGTTGGATACAGGCAATGAGTTCTGAATTTGATGCTCTTGTCCACAAAAAAACTTGAACCTTGGTGTCGCCTCCTCCAAATGCAAATATTGTTGGCAACAAATGGGTGTTCCACATGAGTTTGTATATTTATTTTTTGATAATTTTTTATGATTTATAATGTAATGTTGCAGTTATTATACACAAGTTTGTATCACTTTTATTTCACATGCGTTTGAATTTTTGAAGCTTATAAATATAAAATTGTTTAGTGAAAATTGATTTGCTTTAAGTATGTTACTTAATAAAATTATTTATTTACATGATTTTTAAGGCTTAATGTAAATTAAATTTTATTATTATTATTATTATTATTATTATTATTATTATTATTATTATTAATATAATTTTATAAGACTCCACAAATCAAATTATGTAAATATTGGTCTTATATCACAAATGTTTTAAATACAAAAATAAAAATATAAAATATTGAGATATATTATGAAGGTTTTAAACCGTCACAAATTGATACTATAAAACCTCCACAAAAATATCACTCATTTTGTGTGTGTGTGGGGGGGTGGGGGGTGGGGGGTCGTGGAAGTTTACTAAAATCGCTACAAATATGCCTGTGACAAGAGTAATTGTAGCATTTTTAAAAATCGCCGCAATCTAATTTGTGGGGTCCTTAAAACGCCACAAATTGACAAAATGACCCCTATAAATTGAGCTTTTTTATTTTTTTGTAGCGTATTGTGGATGGTAGAACAAAATGTAATACTCTAAGGATTAAAATATCTACTATATATTGTAGGAACTATTTTTTTTATTGATATAACATCGATGATTAAAGTAACTAAATTTGCTCTCCTAAGATGCTCTATTATTACCCAAAATTGTTGGTTATTGACAAAGTGAAAGACATTTCAGCTTTCATTGACCAAATAATAATTAATTAAGACAAAGTGAAGATAGTTCTAAAGATACAATGTTGAGTGCAATTAGTTTGAAGATGAAGAAACCAAGAACTACAACCAAAATAATTGTTCTTATGAAGAAGTTTCATGAAGCAAGAAAAGCACTGGAAGATCTTCAAACAGATCGATATGATTCAAAGATATGAAGTGTCACGTTGTTATGTAAATGAGAAAAGAAATGAAATTTAATAACTCTTGTGAAAAATGTATAATTATTTCTTACTAATTATTTATCACACGATTTTCATCATATAGGATTTTGTTTCTTATAATGTTGTTGCATTCCTGGTATGCTCTGCCACAAAGGACCAAACAAGGCTTTCAAGGTAGAGCGTTACGTCAACAATTGGTAAAATTGAGTCATTAGTTACTTGACATGCAAATGTGTGGGGACATTGGGTCATTATTTACTTGACAAGGAAATCTCATTGAGTCATTATTTGGATTGTGAATCATGAAAGTTGATTCATTCTTAAACAAAATGTCACATTTACTTGACATGCAAAAGTGTGGAACAAATATACTATACCCCACATACTTGATGTCAATCATTTTTTACGAGACTCTTCAACCCCGTACTCCTTCATAACCCAAACATCCAAACATTTACATACCTGATGTCAAACATTTTTTACAAGACTCTTCAACCCCGTACTCCTTCATAACCCAAACATCTATATAGTCCTTAGAGATCACTTTTAATTAATAATAATAATTTATAAATTATTTATAATGACGACGTTCGTCATTTTTTAGTAATTTTATTTTTAAAAGGAAGAAGGCATAAGTACCCCCTTAGACTATGACCGAAATTTCAAAGACACACCTTAATTAGACTAAGGTCATGTTATCCTCTGAACACATTTTATATATAATATTGTACACCTTTTTTATTATGTGGCACACCCTGTGAATCCACGCAGTTGAGGCGCGTGAGACATATTTAGATGTCACGTAAGTCAAAAAGGTGTACAAAATTACAAAATAAAAAGTTCAGGGGATAATAGGATATTAGTTTAGTTAAAGTGTGTCTCTGAGATTTATGTCATAGTCTAGGGAAGTACTTCTACCTCTTCCCTTAAAATTATTGAATTATATGAGTATTTTTAATACTCAGTCTTGAATTGTTTTTTAGTTATTGTGATAAAAATGATATTTATTAATATTTTTATTCAATATATCAACATCTTAAGAAAATGGAGTAAACAAATAGTGGGAAAATGCATAAGTAACCCCCCCCCCAACCTATGCCCCAAATCTCAGAGACGAATTATACTATACTAGGTTCTATTACCCCCCGAACTTATTTTATAAATAATTTTCGACCCATTTTGGCCTACGTGACACTATGTTCTGGCCCAGTGTGTGTTGACATTTTTTTAAAACTAGTGTCACGTAGGCCGAAAGGGGGTAAAAAATAACTTATAAAATAAGTGCAGGGGGGTAATAGGACCTTAGTATGGTATAAATGTGTGTCTAAAATTTCGGGCATAGGTTTGGGGGTACTTGTAAATCTTCCCAAACAATATTTATTAGGAGTAAAGAAAATGAAAGAAAAGAGGGATGAATAGGAGAGAGATGGTAAAGAGGTAAAGAATGGATCCATTATCCAGGTTTCAACTAATTAATGGAGGCTCACACAACTATTGTTGATTGTGCCTCTATCATTGTAAAATTTTTCCCTACTTTCAAGTGATCTATCCCTTCATTTTCTTTCTTTTTTATTCCCCTCCCACCCTCACCCCACCCCCACGTCAACTTAAACGCCTCTCCCATTTTATTTTTCTTCTTCTTCTCTAGTGAAATTCTTTATTTAAATGGTTTTTTCATTTTTAAAAAAGTCATATTATTTTTTAGACTTTAATGAATTATTGATAACAATACTAATTATTTTTTTAAAAAAATTTAAAATTTTGAAGGTATCATCAATTACTCATTTTCATATAACTTCAAAATCAGAAATGATAATTTTAAAAGAATCAATGAATTCCTCGAAAATTGAAATAACTTAATTGAAATCAAAAAAAAGAAAAAGAGAAAATGAACAAGTACCCCCCCCCCCCAGACTATGACCGGAATCACAGAGACATACCTTAATTAAACTAAGGTCCTATTATTCCCTAAACTTATATTTTTTGTAATTTTATACACGTGTTGTCTTACGTGATACACTCTGTGAATCCACGCAATTGAAGGACGTGGGAGATATTTTGATGCCACGTAATTAAAAAAGTTGTACAATTGTTTTTTTAAAAATCGGGTCGGGGGAGGGGAGGGGGGGGGGGAATAAGACCTTAGTTCAGTTAAGGTATGTCTCTGGAGTTCGTTCATAGTCTAGGGGATACTTGTGTATTTTTCCTAAAAAAAAACTATATGATACTTTCTAATCATCTTGAAATCTAAGGATTTATCAAAGTTTTCAAAATGTAAAAAAATATTTAGATAAAATTTTAAAATTAAAGAGAGTAAAACTAATAGTAGTAAAAAAAGAAAGTGAAGTTGTGATAAAAATTGTGACATTGAAAGTGAGAAACTTTAATGGAGATGATAATGAATTTTTGAAGAAGAAAGAGAAAAAATAAAAAGGAAAAAAAGTTAAAATAATAAGAAAATATATTTTATAATAAATACTTGTAAAAATAAAATTATATTAGTTATTTTAGGTTGCTCACTCTCTTTGAATGAGTGTACACACTCTCTATGACAAGTGAACAAAAAATGATGTAATAACATCAGTTCAAGATTATTTAGTGGGATAATAGGACGCCTACATAATTAAAGTGTGTTTTTGAAAATTTGGACGTTCAGGTGTCACTTTATATTTTTTCTCTTTAATTACTTGTAACATACTACTTGTACACTTATCACATTTTCATTAGCCTTCAATTTGACAACTCATAATGTGTCATTTAATTTCGACATGTGACATAATTCTATTTGTGTTCTTACTTCACATGTTATGCCACATCATTTAACACGTGTCACCAATTTGGGCTCTAGAGTAAGATGATATCATGAGCTTGGCAAGGTGGGCTCATCATTTGTAGCCTAATTTGATAGAGTAGTGCAATAAAATTGGACCACTAAATCTGTATTTATTTGACTAAAATATTAAATTCAACTATATCAATCCATAGTACTTATTTGACTTAAGTCATACCGAATCCCTTAAAGTTGTCTGCATATTTTATTTCGATACCTTATTTAGAACTTGATCCCATTGAAAACTTCCATTTTTCAAAATAAGTACCCATTAGACACTCTTAGCTAACATGACAAGGAAGGTGCAATACGCATATATTGAGGGCATAATACATAAATGTGCCATTTAACTTGGCCTCATTCACATTTATGTCCTTCAACTTTGGGTATGCACAAGTAGGCACTTAAACTTATATAAAGTTGAAGAAGTAGTCATATGAGTCCTACGTGGAACAATACACTTAGGACACCATGTAGGATAAAAAATGACATGTAGGATGTTGTAAGGGTCCTAATCTAGTTACTCGACATAGGCACGGTGACGGCAAAGGATTGACATGAATGACTTTTTCAAGGGCCAAAGTGCGGATGGAATCAATCATGCAAAAAGTGGAGAAAGTGTTAGCATGGCTTAATAATGTCAAATGATGTTAATCAAACACTCTCATTGCATGAAATGGATGTTGGCAAGGCAACATGACATGGCATGGCATGAGCGCTGACTGACATCGATTGTGGGAAGGTTGGCATGGAAACAATATGTAGTCTGGTCAAGTGCGAAAAAATTGAGCTGAGCTAAATTAAAGCATAGTCAAATATGAATGAAATGCAGCAAGAAAACAATGAATGGAACGAGTGAATAACACGTTAGCATGGCCAAGGAAAACACAAGCAAGGTATTGGCAGTGCGCAGGCATGGAAAATGGGTGGATGCATTCGGATGGACTTTGATGAGACAGTAACTATACAATGTTAGAAATTGTATTGGAGCCAAAATTATAGAAGGAAAATGCAGTAAAGAGCCGACATCCAATCGGCCAAGGTCACATGCCAAGCACATACGGTAGTTACCTTTTTGTGACCGCTTGTGTACAGATTCGTTGTAACTTGTAATAGCTTTTTGAATTTGAAATTTGAATGTTTATTATCGGTTGTAGAACTCAACTGAAATATAATTTAGTGAGTTGATTGCTTGACAAGTTTTAGACATGTGTCACAACACTATGCATTGTAAAACACAAGGCTTTCACAGAGTCTATAAATGGACAGCCTTGGTGTTAAATATTTTCAGGGACAGAAAAAGGTGAGTGAAAGAGGGAGGTTTAAGTATGGAATTTCACTAAGACACTTAGAAAAACATGAAGATTTTAAAAAGGTGTCAAAGGCAGCAATATGACTTGTGATTGTGCATAAGTCGAAGTCAAAGTTAGAATAGAGTTGTTATCCTAACGAGTGAGTCCTTTGTATTTGTTTTGATTATTAATGTTGGGTTTGCCTGTATATCTTATGTGCATTTCATAGTTAAAGATAAAAAATAATCTAAGGCAGATAGAAAGAAAAACTTCATTGAACGTTAGGCAGATTAGGTTGTGAGTAGCTAAGTAAAGTGAGACTTGACTACCTCACATTGGGCTAACCTCTTTCATGAATTTAGGTGAAATAGTCTACCCGTGTGATAATTTGGTATCAGAGCATTGCTTAGATTAATTTGATGGCTGGTGGAAATGCTGAACTACGGGAGAGGATAACACGATTAGAAGTAGGGGTGTGCAAAAACCGAACCGATCGATAAACCAAATCAAAAAAATGTTATTGGGTTGTTGTTATTGGGTAATTGGATTTTTAATGGGTTTATAAAAAAAAATTATTGGGTTATTGGTTCGGTATCAGGTTTTACTATTGGATTATTGGCTAAACAGATAACCCAATAAGATGGTAATAATTTACTATTTTACCCTCACTAATAATTAAATATTAATAATTTAATATAAAACTAGACACTATAACTATATCAAATCATTAGCACTCAATCCACTTCACACTTAGCCGCTTTACTGGTTTTTATTGTTTACTAAAAATCTAAAAACTAATGTGAGGGTTCACAATTGTAGCTTTTGATTTTCGTTTCAAATTTAGTTTTAGTCTTGTTGGACTATTTGATTTTAGTTTTAGTTTGTAATTGTAGGTTGTAGTATTTGCAAGTTTGTAAAGGTCTGTAATTTGATTAACATAAAAAATCTCATACTATATTTTGGCGGTGACATGTAATTATAACCTTCGTACTATATTTAGATAAGTAAGAAGTCGTATAATATTTTACGGATATTTTCTTATTGGATAAGCCGAAAACCAAACCGATAACTATCAAAAATCGATAAAGAATATATTATTGGTTTGTTATCGGGTTAGCATATTTAAAAATCGAAAACCGATAAACCGAACCGATAATACATAAAACCGAACCAAACCGATCGATGCACACCCCTAATTAGAAGCAATGGTTGGTGGGACAAACGATGGGGATGACTTGGTTGAATAGGTCACTCGAATTCAAATGGTGAATGCATAATCAACCTTGACCAAAGAGGTCTTGAACAAAAATTTTAAGTGTTAGAAGTAGACTATGATGCTAAACACGAAATTGACTATACAAAAATGGAAATCATCCGCAATGAGAAAGAGAATCCGTTGGTGAAGTTCTTCTTCTATGTCGGGCGTTGCAAGAGACTATTAATCCCATAAGAATGAAGGTACCAGAACTTAACACCCCATAAATTCTATGACCTAGATTAGAGACTTATATGTTTAATAATTATTTATTAGACCTAAAATAAAGGTAATAAACATAATTAGGAAGTGTTAGAGTCACAACGTCAAAGAAAGACCTTGAAATCCGAAAACTAGCGAAATTGAACTAGTAGACGTCCTTAGGTTTCGTGAAGGTTTGAGAGTGTCATATGAAGTCTAAAACTTGTAAAAAGACTTTAAATAGGTAAAATCATATATATAGGGTCAAAATTTCCAATAACGACTCCCCAAGGACCACCCGAAGGGTCCTTGAGGAGGACCCAAACTTTGGCAAGGAGGTTGCCAAAGCAGCTTGCGAACAGCCAGCGCGACGCGCATCCATCACTTGGTGGGAAAATTTTGCCTCGCGGCGCGGGGCCTTCACGAGGCTCACTGCGCATCAAAATGGATTTTCAAAAAAAAACAAAACTGGAAGTGCCCCCGCGACACGGAGCCAAATCTCATATTCGATCGCGCCGTTTTTAAGTCAATTTGACTTCACAAAAAGACTCAATTAAGTGAGGGTTATTTTAGGTAATTTAGGGTATGACTATATAATAATTTAGGGTCAACTTTAAGTCATTTTACACACCCAAATCAAATCCCCAAAGTTGAAATCAAAAATCACTCTCATCTCTCTCAAATTCTCTCTTTCTTCAAACCTCCATTGAAAACCATTGGAGCTCCAAGAAGAAGGTCAAGTCTTCAAGTTTCTAACCCAATTTAGTGATTTTATCATCCCTAAGGTATGATTTCTTTCACTCTTGGGATTCGTTTACCCAAGAGGTCCCTGCAAAAGATGATTTCTAAATCTCCCAAAACTAGGGTTTTCTTCCATACATGAGTCTTCTTTGAAAAATGAAATTTTGAATCAATTGTGTTGAATTATGATGAGTTAATGTTGTTTAAGTATATATTGATGGTTAATTGATGATTTCCTATGATTTTTCCCTAGACCCATGTCTTTCCCCAATTTCCCCAAATCTCACATTTAGTAAGGTGAATTGTTGAAGGGGATGAACATGATAATTGTTTACTTTGATGTTAATTATGAAATTACTTCATGAATTACCTTGTTTTGTGTATTGAACATACATTCTTGGGTGATTGATGTGTGAAGTCATATGAAGGGCAATAAGATATGATTGTTGATTCTCTCTTGAGTTCAATTCTGAAAGGTGAGTTATTTAGATAGTAATGATTTTATGTCTAACGTGTTATTGTGGTGTTGATGACAAGTATTACTCATCCCTAAACCTAGACATTAGAGTTGACTATGAAGTAATTATGCATTTTATGATATGATTATTATATGATTGATAGTGCTCTCATGATTATAATAAAGTGCTAAGTGGAACGTTTACTAACTTGTGTATTGGCTTCTAAAGTGAAAGGGATATTCTCACTTGTGATTACCTATGGGTTATTATGTTGAAATGGTTACATAAGGGCCTAGTAAAGGCTAGTGTGAACTTACAAAATAACTAAACATGGTTATAAGAAGGGAATAGATACTTAGCACCGAAAAGGCATGTAAAGGAGATGGAGGTCTCACGTTTAGTAAGTTTGTCCTCCCACATGGGTTTCCTCATGTTTAGTAAGTCCGGACACCCAAGTTATGTGTTGTCTCATGATATGGGAACCCCCACGTTAGTAAGTTAGGGCTCCTAACAACAATCTCCTTGACCCTTAACTATGTGTCCATATAGGACTATAACTTAGTGGATCCACCTAGATAGTACGAAAGGTTACACCTTAGACAAGTGTTAACCCTCTCTTTACGGTGTGGGAGTAGAACACCAGATTCCATGTAACTCACATGGTCTAATGTCGATTATTGCACTTCTTTCCCTAATGTAAAAGTAAATGAACAAGTTAAGTGTATGAACTCATATTAGGGCTTTTCTTAAGGTTCTACATAGTGTGAGGGAGGGTATGAGACTTCCCTTACACATTGCACTTGTGGGGTCTTGAGGGATGGCTCATCCTAGTAGTGTTCTTTATGATTTAGTTGATTATAGGTTACACATGTCAAGTTATATGTGTGATCCTATGCCTAAAGCATGGCATGATAATATATGAAGTCATGTAGTATGTAGGAAGTGGGTGACCAAATGTGATACTTAGCTTTAGATAGGTTATGGGATTCTATCTTTGGCATTGCACAAGTATTGCTTAGGTTGTCTACATATTGGGTTGATATTATGTTGAATTGATTTACTATGCTTACTATATGTGCATGTTGAGTTAAATTAATAGAGAGCATGTTTTTGACTAAAATGCCTTTTTCTCATGCATTGATGATTTTCATGCATAGAAGCCATACTTAGTATGTGTGATGTACTAATCCATATTTCTCCCTTTTTCCAAACATTTTAGGTTCGGGACGTTGAGGAGTTTGTGACCATTTGCAAGGAAGACTTGGATCATTTTCCAAGTCATTGGTGAGTCCTCAAGTCCAGGGATGTTGCCATGTTTCCACTTAAGCTATGATGTTGCTTATGTCTTAAGACATTTACTCTTTCTTTTATCGTTTGAGACAATTGATGTAAGCCTATAATGGCGTATTGAATTTATATTGGCTATGCCAAATGTTATACTCTTTTAGATGGTTTATATGTGAGACAAGACTTTAGACTCTTATATGATTTGCTTATACTAAAAGAGAAGTCTATGTAATTTCATATGCAATGAGTCTATATAAACTCCATATATGATATGCGAGAATTCTAAGTACACTTCACTATGTAAAAGTTTTAAATTTTCCACATTTTTGACCTATGATGTATGCTAAGGGGCTAGTCTAAGTCCTCTTTGAGGACGACGATGCCGATAACGCCGAGGGGGTACTTTGGGTCGTTACACAGAACCTAAGACTTAAAATGGTGTGAGGAGTGCTAAGGAATTGGAGAACTTTCTTTGGGATGTCGAAAACTATTTCAAGGCAGCAAAGGTTTCAGATGGTAAAAAGGTGTCAGTCACAACAATGTACTTAAGTGATGATGTCAAGGTTTTGTGGAAAACAAGAGTTGCTGTTCGAATCTACCACAAATTGAAGCATGGAAATTGTTAAAGAAAGAATTGAAAACTCAATTCCTTCCAAGAAATTCATCTTGGTTGGCAAGGGACGGGCTGCGGCGATTGAGACAAACTAGCACGGTGAGGGCATATGTCAAGGAATTTTCGTTCTTAGATCCCGAACATAGGCAACATGGTTGAGGAAGACAAGTTTCACTATTTCATGAGTGGGTTGAAGGGATGGGCACACAGAGAATCAAGAAGACAAAATGTCCAAACTCTTAATTCTGTCCAAACTCCTAATTCTGTCATAGTGACAGTAGATAAGTTGGCTGACTTCGATGACAGGTGACAACCCAAGGAATGTTTCGCACTTCAAACAAGACATAGGGAAGGAGTGGAAATAAAATTGGAAGGTCCAAGCTGCCGAAAAGGATGACGGATGTGGGAAAACTATACAATCGGAGTCTTCTTTTCCAAAACAAAAAGGAAAGTATGGGAGATGCTTTACTTGTGGTGGTCCACATTTGAAAAGGGACTATCTGGTGCAAGTAAAAGTTAGTGCTTTGATTGCTGCCAAATTGGAAAGGGAAAAAAACAATGAGGCAACGTCAAATGTAAACTCTTTGGCATTGGTTGAAGATAAAGATGACGGGCAGGATATGATTCTTGTTCGAAACCCAAATAGGGTCAGATAAGGGATGTCCTCAACGAGGACGTCGAGTTTCAATGGGTGGGGAAAGTTTGTAAGGGTCCTAATCTAGTTACTCGACATAGAAACAGTGACGGCAAAGAATTGGCATGAATGATTTTGTCAAGGGCCAAAGTGCGGGTGGAATCAATCATGTATAATGTGGGAGAAGTGTTAGCATGGCTTAATAATGTCAAATGATGTTAATCAGGTAGTGTCATTACATGAAATGGACATTGGTAAGGCAACATGTAATGGCATGACATGTGTGTTGACAGGCATCTATTGTGGGTAGGTTTGGCATGGGAAAACATGTAGTCTGGTCAAGTGCGGGAAAATTGAGCTGAGCTAAATTAAAGTATAGTCAAATATGAATGAAATGCATCAAGAAAACAATGTATGACACGAGTGAATAAAAAGTTAGCATGGACAAGGCAAACGCAAGCAAGGCAGCGGCAAGGCGTT